>OX422183.1:29440315-29991597 GCA_949130485.1 Agelas oroides | reverse complement strand
ATGCAAACTACATATTAGCAAGAAGCTGTGGGGATGGGGAGCCCAAAAACGCAAACACACCGTTTGTGCAATCATCGCACAAAGCTGTACGAGCTTGAAAATCGTTCCGCCTCCACCATCGCCGTATTGAATCGGCAATGGAAATTCGCGCAAATTCCCGGCAAAACCTACCCAAGAACAATAGTTGCACTAATGCAAACTACATATTAGCAAGAAGCTTCGGGAATGGGGAGCCCAAAAACGCAAACCCTCCGTTTGTGCAATCAACGCACAAGGAGGTACGAGCTTGCAAATCGCTCCGCCTCCACCATCGCCGTATTTCATTGGCAATGGAAATTCGCGCAAATTCCCTGCAAACCCTACCCCAGAACAAAAGTTGCACTAATGCAAACTACATATTAGCAAGAAGCTGTGGGGATGGGGAGCCCAAAAACGCAAACACACCGTTTGTGCAATCATCGCACAAAGCTGTACGAGCTTGAAAATCGTTCCGCCTCCACCATCGCCGTATTGAATCGGCAATGGAAATTCGCGCAAATTCCCGGCAAAACCTACCCAAGAACAATAGTTGCACTAATGCAAACTCCATATGAGCAAGAAGCTGTGGGGATGGGGAGCACAAAAACGCAAACCCTCCGTTTGTGCAATCAACGCACAAAGCGATACGATCATGCAAATCCTTCCGCCTCCACCAGCGCCGTATAATATCGGCAATGGAAATTCGCGCAAATTCCCTGCAAACCCTACACCTGAACAATAGTTGCACTAATGCAAACTACATATGAGCAAGAAGCTGTGGGAATGGGGAGCCCAAAAACGCAAACCCTCCGTTTGTGCAATCAACGCACAAAGCGGTACGAGCTTGCAAATCGTTCCGCCTCCACCATCGCCGTATTTCATTGGCAATGGAAATTCGCGCAAATTCCCTGCAAAACCCTACCCCAGAACAATAGTTGCACTAATGCAAACTCCATATTAGCAAGAAGCTGCGGGAATGGGGAGACCAAAAACGCAAACCCTCCGTTTGTGCAATCAACGCACAAAGCGGTACGAGCTTGCAAATCGTTCCGCCTCCACCATCGCCGTATTGTATCGGCAATGGAAATTCGTGCAAATTCCCAGCAAACCCTACCCAAGAACAATAGTTGCACTAATGCAAACTACATATTAGCAAGAAGCTGCGGGAATGGGGAGCCCAAAAACGCAAACCCTCCGTTTGTGCAATCAACGCACAAGGAGGTACGAGCTTGCAAATCGCTCCGCCTCCACCATCGCCGTATTTCATTGGCAATGGAAATTCGCGCAAATTCCCTGCAAACCCTACCCCAGAACAAAAGTTGCACTAATGCAAACTACATATTAGCAAGAAGCTGTGGGGATGGGGAGCCCAAAAACGCAAACACACCGTTTCTGCAATCATCGCACAAAGCTGTACGAGCTTGAAAATCGTTCCGCCTCCACCATCGCCGTATTGAATCGGCAATGGAAATTCGCGCAAATTCCCGGCAAAACCTACCCAAGAACAATAGTTGCACTAATGCAAACTCCATATTAGCAAGAAGCTGCGGGAATGGGGAGACCAAAAACGCAAACCCTCCGTTTGTGCAATCAACGCACAAAGCGGTACGAGCTTGCAAATCTTTCCGCCTCCACCATCGCCGTATTGTATCGGCAATGGAAATTCGCGCAAATTCCCAGCAAACCCTACCCAAGAACAATAGTTGCACTAATGCAAACTACATATTAGCAAGAAGCTGCGGGAATGGGGAGCCCAAAAACGCAAACCCTCCGTTTGTGCAATCAACGCACAAGGAGGTACGAGCTTGCAAATCGCTCCGCCTCCACCATCGCCGTATTTCATTGGCAATGGAAATTCGCGCAAATTCCCTGCAAACCCTACCCCAGAACAAAAGTTGCACTAATGCAAACTACATATTAGCAAGAAGCTGTGGGGATGGGGAGCCCAAAAACGCAAACACACCGTTTGTGCAATCATCGCACAAAGCTGTACGAGCTTGAAAATCGTTCCGCCTCCACCATCGCCGTATTGAATCGGCAATGGAAATTCGCGCAAATTCCCGGCAAAACCTACCCAAGAACAATAGTTGCACTAATGCAAACTCCATATGAGCAAGAAGCTGTGGGGATGGGGAGCACAAAAACGCAAACCCTCCGTTTGTGCAATCAACGCACAAAGCGATACGATCATGCAAATCCTTCCGCCTCCACCAGCGCCGTATAATATCGGCAATGGAAATTCGCGCAAATTCCCTGCAAACCCTACACCTGAACAATAGTTGCACTAATGCAAACTACATATGAGCAAGAAGCTGTGGGAATGGGGAGCCCAAAAACGCAAACCCTCCGTTTGTGCAATCAACGCACAAAGCGGTACGAGCTTGCAAATCGTTCCGCCTCCACCATCGCCGTATTTCATTGGCAATGGAAATTCGCGCAAATTCCCTGCAAAACCCTACCCCAGAACAATAGTTGCACTAATGCAAACTCCATATTAGCAAGAAGCTGCGGGAATGGGGAGACCAAAAACGCAAACCCTCCGTTTGTGCAATCAACGCACAAAGCGGTACGAGCTTGCAAATCGTTCCGCCTCCACCATCGCCGTATTGTATCGGCAATGGAAATTCGTGCAAATTCCCAGCAAACCCTACCCCAGAACAAAAGTTGCACTAATGCAAACTACGTATTAGCAAGAAGCTGTGGGGATGGGGAGCCCAAAAACGCAAACCCTTCATTTGTGCAATCAACGCACAAAGCGGTACGAGCTTGCAAATCGTTCCGCCTCCACCATCGCCGTATTGTATCGGCAATGGAAATTCGCGTAAATTCCCTGCAAACCCTACCCCAGAACAAAAGTTGCACTAATGCAAACTACATATTAGCAAGAAGCTGTGGGAATGGGGAGCCCAAAAACGCAAACCCTCCGTTTGTGCAATCAACGCACAAAGCGGTACGAGCTTGCAAATCGTTCCGCCTCCACCATCGCCGTATTGTATCGGCAATGGAAATTCGCGTAAATTCCATGCAAACCCTACCCCAGAACAAAAGTTGCACTAATGCAAACTACATATTAGCAAGAAGCTGTGGGAATGGGGAGCCCAAAAACGCAAACCCTCCGTTTGTGCAATCAACGCACAAAGCGGTACGAGCTTGCAAATCGTTCCGCCTCCACCATCGCCGTATTGTATCGGCAATGGAAATTCGCGTAAATTCCATGCAAACCCTACCCCAGAACAAAAGTTGCACTAATGCAAACTACATATTAGCAAGAATCTGAGGGAATGGGGAGCCCAAAAACGCAAACCCTCCGTTTGTGCAATCAACGCACCAAGCGGTACGAGCTTGCAAATCGTTCCGCCTCCACCATCGCCGTATTGTATCGGCAATGCAAATTCGCGCAAATTCTCGGCAAAACCTACCCAAGAACAATAGTTGCACTAATGCAAACTACATATTAGCAAGAAGCTGCGGGAATGGGGAGCCCATAAGCGCAAACCCTCCTTTTGTGCAATCAATGCACAAAGCGGTACGAGCTTGCAAATCAGTCCGCCTCCACCATCGCCGTATTGTATCGGCAATGGAAATTCGCGTAAATTCCCTGTAAACCCTACCCCAGAACAAAAGTTGCACTAATGCAAACTACATATTAGCAAGAAGCTGTGGGAATGGGGAGCCCAAAAACGCAAACCCTCCGTTTGTGCAATCAACGCACAAAGCGGTACGAGCTTGCAAATCTTTCCGCCTCCACCATCGCCGTATTGTATCGGCAATGGAAATTCGCGCAAATTCCCGGCTAAACCTACCCCAGAACAATAGTTGCACTAATGCAAACTACATATGAGCAAGAAGCTGTGGGAATGGGGAGCCCAAAAACGCAAACCCTTCGTTTGTGCAATCCACGCACAAAGCGGTACGAGCTTGCAAATCGTTCCGCCTCCACCATCGCCGTATTGTATCGGCAATGGAAATTCGCGCAAATTCCCAGCAAACTCTACCCCAGAACAATAGTTGCACTAATGCAAACTCCATGTGAGCAAGAAGCTGTGGGAATGGGGAGCCCAAAAACGCAAACCCTCCGTTTGTGCAATCAACGCACAAAGCGGTACGAGCTTGCAAATCGTTCCGCCTCCACCATCGCTGTATAATATCGGCACTGGAAATTCCCGCAAATTCCATGCAAACCCTACCCCAGAACAATAGTTGCACTAATGCAAACTACATATTAGAAAGAAGCTGGGGGAATGGGAAGCCCATAAACGCAAACCCTCCGTTTGTGCAGTCAACGCACAAAGCGGTACAAGCTTGCAAATACTTCCGCCTCCAACATCGCCGTATAATACGGCACTGGAAATTCGCGCAAATTCCCTGTAAACCCTACACCAGAACAATAGTTGCACTAATGCAAACTACATATGAGCTAGAAGCTGTGGGAATGTGGAGCCCAAAAACGCAAACCCTCCTTTTGTGCAATCAATGCACAAAGCGGTACGAGCTTGCAAATCGTTCCCCCTCCACCATCGCCGTATTGTATCGGCACTGGAAATTCGCGCAAATTCCCGGCAAAACCTACCCAAGAACAATAGTTGCACTAATGCAAACTCCATATGAGCAAGAAGCTGTGGGAATGGGGAGCCCAAAAACGCAAACCCTCGGTTTGTGCAATCAATGCACAAAGCGGTACGAGCTTGCAGTTCGTTCCGCCTCCACCATCTCCGAATTGTATCGGCAATGGATATTCGCGCAAATTCCCGGCAAAACCTACCCAAGAACAATAGTTGCACTAATGCAAACTACAAATGAGCAAGAAGCTGTGGGAATGGGGAGCCCAAAAACGCAAACCCTCGGTTTGTGCAATCAACGCACAAAGCGGTACGAGCTTGCAAATCCTTCCGCCTCCACCATCGCCGTATTCTATCGGCAATGGAAATTCGCGCAAATTCCCTGCAAACCCTACACCAGAACAATAGTTGCACTAATGCAAACTACATAGTTGCTGAGAAAGTTCTACAAGTAGACCAAGAATACGATATGCTTTGGAAGAGATTTGAGCAATATGCTTAGACCAGGAGAGATCGTAAGACATAGTGATACCAAGATCCTTGTGATGAGTACGTGAAGTGATTTCGCAATTGTTGATGTAGTAGGGAAAGAGGTTGGAACTGCTATAATTGTTTGAACTGAAGAACAACAGTGAGCATTTGGACTCGTTGAAGAGCAGCTTCCACTCAGAACTCCAGTTGGAGAGCTTGTCGAGGTCAGATTGTATAAGTTGACGGTCAAGAGGAGATGATATGGGGGACAGACATTTGGTGTCATCTGCGAACAATAGTGGTATGGAGTGCAGTACATACTGAGGAAGGTCATTGATGAAGAGTAAGAATAGAAGAGGCCTGAGAATGCTTTCCTGGGGAACTCCAGAGAGGACAGGCAGTATGGAAGAGTTGGAACCGTTGATGGATACGTGTTGGACTCTATTGTTAAGGTACTCACGGAACCACTTCCATAAATTGCCAGTAATACCGATTTTCCAAATCTTTGAGAGTAATTCGTAGTGGGGCACCGAGTCAAATGTCTTTTTAAAATCCAAGTATATAACATCACAAGCGTCATTACTGTTGAGAATGCGGTGGACATTGTCCAGGAAAACTAGGAGTTGTTGTGTGGTGGAGCGGTATTTGAGGAAGCCAAACTGGGATGATGATATAATACCATGGGATAAGACGAACTTGCTTAGGTTGTCATAGATGAGGCGTTCAAGAACTTTTGAGGTAATGCATAGGAGTGACACAGGTCGGTAGTTGCTAACTAGAGATTTCTGGGGGTTATGGAGTGGTGCTTCCATTCTGAAGGAATAGCATGCTTGGAGATGCTTAGTGAGAACAAGTGGTGTAGAGGAATATAAAGTGCTAGGGCACAATGTTTGAGTAGTTTTGAACCAATACAGTCGACGCCCATTGACTTAGCTGGATCGAGTGATGATAGAGCTGAGAATACATCAAGTTCTGTAAATGAAATGTTAGTGATGTTAGGATAAGTCAACGTAGGCTCAGGAGAGGGTGGAAGAGAGGGGTTGCTGAGGCTAGGTTTGTACAATGAGTGGAAGAATGTGTTAAACAGGTCTGCCCTTTCCGAGTCTGAAGTAGCACTAGCTGTGTTAAGAAAGACAGTGGAAGGAATAGTGCTGCTGTTGGAAAGTGACCGTATGTAGTCGTAGATCTTTGAATTACAGTTACCAGCAAAGTTTGCAACAAGTCTAGACTCATAGAGTGATTTTGCAGATTGAATTTTGTCGCAAAGATTCGAACTTTGCTTTTCTAGTTTGTTACAGAGGTAGGGTGTGGGTTTTTTAGATACTTTCTTACGTAGAGTATGTAGACATTTGGATAAGTGTCTAAGTTCGGGTGTGAACCAGCGAAGATACTGGTGACGACGCAATCTCACTTTAGGGATGAAGAAGGTCATACCTTCATAAATAGCATTTTTGATTGCGTACCACACTAATTCAATATCTTGCAACAGAAGACATGGAGAGAAGTCGAAGTCAAGAAGATAGGAGCAGAGTCCATTGTAATCAGCCTTAGGATAATCGTAAACATACTTTGGCATATAGCGAGAGTAGGATGGTAGAGGGGTAGACAGATGGAAAGTGAGAGTGAAGTGATCTGATATAACTAGATGACCAGAGGAATGAATAGTAAGATTTCGAACACAATCGTCTGAGTTAGTTATGATGAGGTCAAGAATGTTACCTCCAATGTGTGTAGGCTTGTCGTTGATTTGTAAAAGGGCATTGTCAAAAATGAAGTCACAAAAATTCCTAGAAGCACTTGATGTAGCTGTGAGGCTGTCCCAAATAACATTAGGGAGATTGAAATCTCCGACAAGAACTATAGAGTTTCTTGGGTTTGAGTGAAGTATTGCAGATAGGTACAATATGATTTCATTTAGCTGGAGGTTGTCGTTATTCTGTGCAATGAACACACAAACCTCCCAAAGCCTGTAAACAAATCCATTTCACCCGAGGTCTTGCAAAACCGAATTAGCGCTGATATATGAAATTCACGCAAATTGACAGCTAACCCCAACCCTGAACAAATGTTGCACTAATGCAAATAGCATATCAGCATGAAGCGTAGGGAATAGAGAGTTCAAAAAGGTAAGTTTGCAGGCTTGTGGAAGTTGGTCCATTCATTGCACAAACTAACGGCTTACAATTTTGAACTCTCTATTCCCTACGCTTCATGGTCATATGCTACTTGCATTAGTGGAACCTATATTAGGGGTTAGGGTTTGCCGTCAATTTGCGTGAATTTCATGTATGTGCGCTAATTCGGCATTGCACGGCCTCGGGTAAAATGGATATGTTTGCAAGCTTGTGGAGGTTGATGTGTTCATTGCACAAACTAACGGGTTACATTTTTGAACTCTCTATTCCCTACGCTTCATGCTGAGATGCTATTTGCATTATGTTCACGGTTGGGGTTAGCTGCAATTTCATATATCAGTGCTAATACGGCATTGCAAGACCTCGTATTTGTATGCAGGCTTGTGGAGGTTGGTGCATTCATTACACAGACTAACGGCTTACATTTTTGAACTCTCTATTCCCTACGCTTCATGTTGATATGCTATTTGCATTAATGCAACATTTGTTCACGGTTGGGGTTAGCCGTCACCTCCTGCTGAAATAGTGCCAGCAGCATAAATGTCTGATATACAGAAGCCAGTGAAACAAACATGCTTTACAGCTTGGCAAGAGTTAGTTGGGGGGGGGGGGGGGGGGGGGGTATAAGAACGAGGCTAGTTGTGTCAAGAGTGTGTAGTGGAAGAAGACTGTTGTCACTGTCTCTTTTGTGCTGACAAGCCAAAATTTGGTGGACACGGATGAAAGAGACAATGCTGTGTAAAGTGGAAGTGTGGGTCAACAATAACTGTCTGCACACTGACATCATCATATTCATACAGACTACGACTAAATGTCACAAGATCTCTCCTTGTAACTTGGCACAGGTTTGTTATTTTACAAGCTCAAATTCTGGTTATTTTGAAACCATTAACTCTGTGACTACTTTCTTACTCGTATCAAAGGGGTTAAGCATCTCTGAAACAATTACTCATAATGTTCCAAAACGGGTTAATAGCTTCTCCACTGTGACACCGGAAATGTGTACTTTGTCGACGTGGATTGTAGACGCAAAGCGAGGTATATGCAGTACTGGTATCTGAACTGTAGAGAAGCTATAGACGCCTGTCAAGTGTACACTGAAACGTATACTTGCAAAATAAACTGCGCTAGTCCGTTACGTATGTTGGACTTTGCTTCAGCGTACTGGGTGTGTTGTACTCATACGCCTGCGAAGGTGGGTCCAGCAGTCATAATTAAGTCAATTTGTAAAACTCAACTATATTTAATCATAGTAAGCGTAATTGTTAATAAAAAGTGCATAGAAAGACTATTGGCTCCAAGAACTTCTAACTGGAACTGACGGGCCTGAGTTGCTACAAACAAGTTAACGTGAATGGTGTGTTCAGTATATCTGAGTACAAAATTGTTAACCCCCAGAAACTAAGGGGTGCCAACCACAATGGCGTTCTTAGTCTCAAACTAGTACTTTGAGCAGTAAATATATAAGTTAGTGACTTAATTCAGTTTTTCAAAAGTCAAGGTACCCAGTTAGAAGTTCTTGTAGCCAAATTTTTACAAGGCTTTTGTGCAACTATACAAGAATGTTATGCTGGCATTCGCACCATTATAATAGTTAGTGTGAGATGCCAAACTTATACCATGGTAGTGTCACGTTTAATTTGGACACCCCTAAAAATTTTTATCAAATATTTGTACCCACTCTGAAAAATTTGTTCCCACTATAGCAAACAATCAGTGCATGTCAGCAGTTTTGAAGGCATTAAGGTTGAATAAATGCACACCAGAGTAAGATGATGTTCCCTTTTGCTGGCAAATGGATGACTGCAATGGCGAGAGAAAAGCTGAGTGTAGCAGCAAAATGACGGACGATGAAGGATGGAGACGAAATACTACAGTACATTGTGCTGAACTGACGGGCCTGAGTAGTTTCCACAAACCTTGGAAACCCCCCTAGATACGTCACTGGTCCAAATTTTGCAAATGAAATATGTTCAGGTGTCTACATTATTTCATCTCTGGACGGTGGTCCAAATTTTTCAGAGGGAGTCCAAATTTTGCAGTAAAATAAGTTCCAGGGGGTCCTTATTCATCAAAAAATTAGTTCCAGGGGAAACCAATTTTGGGGGATCCATTTTTACTATGACAGCAGCCTAGTTTGTAGGTGCACTATGTGGGCAAATGTTGTTGTTTTTTGTGGGGGCAGTAAACTATGGTAGGCTGTTTGCTTCAAAATTGTCGATTCAAAAATATGTTGTGTGCGTCTCCAGAATCGACTCGATGTGCACAGAATCTTGCATCGAGTCATTTTTTTGACTGAGTCAATTTTGCTGAGAATCGAGTCGAACACAGCGCAAATCGAGTCCATTTTTACCAGTGGCGTAGCTCTGTTGTGCCCACGTAAAATTTATTGGTGCCCGGGTAAAAATACTTTTGACGTACAAATAATGTGGAAAGCTAAGAAGTTATTAGCATGTGCGATCGCAAGTTTCATGTGGACATAAAGGTAAAACTGAAAGAATGGTATATGTGGCCGAAAACGGCATCAGAAGCGATATAAGAGTGTATATTTTTCAGGCAGGAGCATGCCCCATGCAGGTTCCCTAGCAGATGCGTGTTACACACGCACTGACTATGCCCATGATGCATGTGCCCCACGTAACTTGCTCATCCCAGCTACACCACCGATTTGTACTACAATCAAGTCGGTATTTTGACCGAGTCGATTTTGCGGACAATCGAGTCGGTTGTGAGCAATATCGAGTTGATTCTGTAGACGTACGCACACAACACATTTTTGAATCGACTATTTTGAAACAAACGGCCTGCCATAGTAAACTGTTGTGGACTATTCCTGTAGCTAGTAACTTCAGTTTCAACAACTACAATAGGTGGTCGAGGAAACCTTGTCATTTGCATGTTGAAACTGTAGGAAACAATTCCAAAACAAAAAGCAGTGCCAATAGCAAACAGTTTTCAAGCAACAACTGATTTAGCACAAACTTTTCACGTAGACTGATAATCAGTGGACAATATTATATATCTCATAGTTTTCATAAGTGTACAGCTAGCTACTCTCAAGAACCAGTGAGCGTGTTGGATCAGCTGTAGCAATTACACTGGACATGGTGAGTTGATCATTAATATATAGGTCAGCAAAGAGTCATACAGTGCCATTGCAGTAGTATAGACATAATTATAGTAAAAGTAGTAGTAAGCATCTTGGGGTGCACTTTTAATCTGCATAGTACCAAGGTTTATGAAAGTTACACAAATTCTCGCACTTCTTGTACACCTTAAACAACTGCATGTAAATAGTTTGTATGCATAATATTATGTTTTTGACGGCTTATATAGTTTTTATGCTGGGATATATATGTATTATATAAATACATGAACAATCAGTGAACCACATCTCCCTTAGGCCTAGTCTCGTACCCAGGCAGCGTAGGAGGAGATAAACGCCGGGTATCGACTACTTGCCCATGCGCGGCCGTTTCCGCGAATCGTCGCGAGTAACTCCAGTTTCAGAAGAATAGAGTCTCCCGACGGTGTTCCTACGCTCTGACGAAGGGTGCCTATCTCATGGCCCTGAATATAAGTAAGGAGACTTTGACGAAGTTTCTGCTATATAGTGGAGAGACAGAGCGAGGGGTCTATCCTCATACCTATGTACTCAGGTCTGGATTATGCTCTATCGACTGAGCCAGAGCGGGGGGCTCTATCTACTTGTGGAGTATTCTGGTCCTACTGGACTAGAAACTGAGTGAAACTGTTAGTATTTTGTATAGTCTGATCACTGAAATTATGTGTTTAATGTGTTGCTAATATCCTATGTACGGATTCCGGCAGAATGTCAGAATGAACATTGAAGTTTGAACTTTGAATTTCCGTAAAATTGTAACGTTTATAGCTTGTACACGTAGATAATATACAAAATTGTTCATTTTAGGCGTAAATCCTAGCTTAGAACCTTAAATGTGGCCCCTCAGAATTAGAAATTGTACCTTCTTGGTGTTTGACTTGATGAACACGTAGACTACCAAAACTGTGTTAATGCACTTAGTGAATCTGCCAGAAAAGCTTTGGGCCTTCTTATAGCTAAATCGAAACAATTTGGTACTTTTCCCTTTGAAGCATTCAGCTCACTTTATGACTCACTAGTAATACCTAGAATGGACTATGGGGCTGGGGTCTGGGGTTACAGAACCTTCCCCAAGTTACAAACCATTCAGAACAAGGCAATTGACATATTTTGGGTGTGGTAAAAACTGCCTAGTAGATCTACTAGAAGGTGACTCAGGATGGATGCCAGTCTGGTGTAGACACCAGCTTGAGATGCTCAAACTCTAGTTCCGTTTTGCTACTATGAATGATAGCCGTCTTACTAAAAAGATTTTAAGTGGTCCCTAGAACTAGCCAATAAGGGCAAACCTACCTGGTATTTTCATGCAAATAAATTGCTCACTCAGATTAGTCTAGGAAACTTAAACTCAGATAATGTAGCTTATCTCCTAAGGAATTTCAAGCCATAGTCATTACTAAATTAACTGATAAAGCCAACCAAAAATGGAGAATGCGAATCTGGGACCGTAATACCTATTGTACAGACTCAGGGGGTAGGCTATAGAATTAAAACAACAACCTAGGCCAGAGCACTATGTTAGTGATATTCTGTGCAGGGGTCACCGGTAGGTCATGGCTGCCCTCTGAGTGGGTTGTCTCCCACTTCACGTTGAGACAGGCCGAAGTAGGGCACCAAAAACACCATATCATGCACCTCCGGACCTGCAGACTATGTTTATCAAACACTGTTGAAACTTTGTTGTGTTGTGTCCAGCTCTAGATCATTTACGTTCTACGTTTTTCAGTTGTTCGTCCGACTTAGATACTTCTTTTACCTCCCTTACCCTTATTGATAAATTTAAGTACATCCTTAGTATGAATAATCATTGTAAAATAATTGGAAAACATTTGTATAACTAATATAAAACTAGAAACCAGCTTTTAAATCTGTAATATCTGTATATTTGCCATTATTTTGCACCCATTTTTTTGTGACTCATAGGCCTAATCAGGCCGGGCATTTCGAGTGCCCCTCAAATAAAACATTTCATTCATTCATTCATTCATTCATTCATTCATTCATTCATTCATTCATTCATTCATTCATTCATTTATTCATGCATGCATTCATTCATTCATTCATTCGTTCGTTCATTCATTCATTCATTCATTCATTCATTCATTCATTCATTCATTCATTCATTCATTCATGCATGCATTCATGCATTCATGCATTCATTCCTTCATTTAGTATTGATACCAAGCTGAAAAAAGAGCTACAACGAAACAACGCTCACTCATGATCAGGCTGATAAACTTGGCAATCGTAAGTGGTACCAACGGCGAGACTAACAAGACAACGGCGTAGCTATCCCGCCCTATACCCAACTCATTTTGTTTACGCGTAAGTCAAGCGCGTAAGTCAAGCATGCAAACGACAGCACCTCGTAGCGTACTGACTTACCGAAACTAGTTGGTAGCCGCAAGAAAGCATCTTCGCCTTCGTATACATGGCGATTATCCTCTACATTCATGGAGTTGAAGGCAACTAGCAAACGGCTGCATCTTTCGATGATATGGAAATATATCGGACGTACGTATTGATTTTACCGACAATTTCCAAACGTAAACGGATTCCCAGGTTTTTCTGGGACCGATCGCGCATGCGCAAACAGTCAATACCAGGCCGATTCTTTCCTCCCACGCGGCCTTGGTACAAGGCTATCTTAGGCCTGGATGTTATGCAAAGTAACAGATATTACTGTTCCTTAAAACATTTTCTTTACAAACTGCTAAACTGTTTTGATTTTAAAGTGGGTTGATATTTGCTACCTACAGTGCCTTAGGTTTGCTGGTGAATAGTAACGTCAATAAGCACTCAATGATCATTCAGCAAAGTAATACTTACAAATGATAATTTGTTTACACGTGAGTTGCACCACAAAGCTTTCTACAAAGCAAATTCACATTAATTTTACTTTGCAAACTACTAACGAAACATGCATTTGTTTTTACACAAACAGCAGCCATACATCTGAAGTCAGAATGATGCTTCATGTCATTCTTCTCGCACTGATGCTAGCACTGCTGACAAGTGCTATGAATAGCACTGATTATGTGATTGCCGTTCATTGCTGCCCAAGGATGGAGAACTGTAGCAATATAACTGATGCTCTTATAGATGCTCAGGCAGTGAATGGTACAATAGAAATACACATACAACCCTGCAACTACACCCTTTCAGGCAGTTATCAACTTCAATATAAATCAGGGATTTCCATAACAGGATCTGGTGAAGACTCCACTGTTCTGAACTGTGATGGGACAAACAGTGGAATCGCATTCATCAATTCTATTCAGATTGCAATCCACAACCTTTCAATTGTAGGCTGTGGAGCAAAGCATATAAACACCGGTAGGAATACCAAAAACCACACAGAATTTCTTCAAGTAGCTCTGTATTTCGAGCTGTGCATAAATGTGACAATGTCCAATATTTTAATTCTTCGTGCAAATGGAACTGGACTGGTATTTCTCGATACGGTGGGTAGGGTTGAAATTTCAAACTCTGAATTCTCAAGTGGGGGAGGAGGTCTTCATATAGAGTTTACAAGTAATGTTTCTCGAGAGTCACCAGCACCCAACAACAGCACAGCTACAGAACTTTATGCAACATACATCATTTCTGGCTGCAATTTCCTGGATAACAGTGCAACTCTTGGCAATGCTACGGCAACATACATTGCTTACCACTGCAATGATAGTAAGTGCTTTCCATTTGGTAGGGGTGGGGGGATGGCTGTTTATTTCAGTGGTAATGCAAGCAAAAACAGTTTGTCAGTGTGTGGGTGTACCTTTGCAAAAAACTCTGCTGAACGTGCAGGGGGTGGCATATTTGTTGCTTTTCTGGGCAATAGCAAAGGTAACAAGGTACAAATCATCTCAAGCACATTTCACAACAACAATTGTTCTAGAGAGCGACCACTTGTAAGTCGATCCTCTATAGGAGGTGGGGTAAATATTATCTTTGATTCCTTGTCACATGACAATCAGGCAATTATCAGCAGATGCAATTTCACTAATAATTCTGCACAGTGGGGAGGTGGTATCTCCCTATACTCTGACACAGTGCCACAAGGGGAGAGAGCCATAGATCTAGTGGAAATTAGAAATTGCAAGTTTGAGGAAAACATTGCTAGAATTGGAACTGCTCTCGATATGTTTTGCCAGACATTTGACAACATAACTTTCCGAAGATGCTCACTAACTCCTGAAGTGATTGACTGCATTTTTCTTAAAAATGGAAGGTACAGTTATAAAGAACGAAGAAGGGGCATTGCATATACAGCAGTGAACCTTGACCATCTTCCAGCAATCTTCAGGGACAATGTAACCTTCTATGACAATGAAGGATCAGCTCTTGGTGTAAGAGAAACAGTTGTGCAGGTCATGCCATCAACCTTCCTGAACTTTACTAGGAACACTGGCAGAAATGGAGGAGGAATTGTCTTTACGGGAAACTCATGGATGGTATTAAATGAGAATACACATGTCATATTTGACAGCAATGCTGCAATAGAACGGGGAGGGGCAATATATGCCACACAGTTTCAAAATCTTTATTCAATATATTCATATTCGTGCTTCATTCGTTACATTAAACCTGGTGTACATCCAGATGACTGGATTGCAACACTGTACTTCAAAAACAACACGGAGTTTGCACTTGGTCGCACAAAACACTCCAACTCGATTTATGCCAGCTCAATTTTTCCATGTGTGTGGCCATCTAGCCCAGACTCTGACATTAAAAGTGACATCAATGCAACATTCTGTGATTGGAACAGCTGGGAGTTTGACACGGAAGGAAACTGCACTGCAGATATAACTACCTCCGCAGGCTACTTTGGAATTAATGAGTACAACATAGCTGTGTATGCTGGCATACCACAACCATTAGGTGTTCAAGTGTATGATGACTTCAACCAACCCGTTACAAACAGAACTCTGTTCACTGTTTCCGGTGAACAAAACACACATTTACCGAGCATGGCAACTAGTAATAATATGCTTATTGTTCATGGCACCCCCAATACATCGTCATCCATTTTACTTCAGACCTCTGACACCCGAACAGTGTACACTACAATCAATATTGAACTTCTTCCATGTCCACCAGGTTACAGACTAGAGAATAGTTCAATAAAATGCACCTGCCAAGAAAATCCTTTTGCAGGGTATGTGTCTTGCCATCAAAGTTCCAATTCCTCAATATTTGTGGGAAACTGTATCAGTTATAGTGAGATTAACATTGGAGGAAATTCATCCAAACAGGTCATAGTAGCAAGATGTCCTTTTTTTGCTGGATCCCAAGTGTCTAATCCAAGAACACTCTTGCCAATGAACATAAATAATTTGGATGAAGACTTTTGCAGAAAGAATTGGTGCAGAACAGGGAAGCTTTGTAATGAGTGCATTAATGGTACAGGCATATCTGTATTTTCAAGCACTTATAACTGCACTGAATGTACTGAATCTGTTACTAACTGGCTAATTTACATTGCAGTGACGATTCTCCCACTTACTCTCTTCTTTATCATTGTTGTCATCTTTCACGTAGGCGTGACATCTCCTCAAGCAAATGGATACATCTTTTTTAGCCAAATTATCACTATTCCACTGCAGGAGCTGATAATAGAGTCAGCATGGGCATTAGCATTAAAAGACAGTACTACCACACAACATGTGCTAACTGACCTGCTGCTGTTTCCATACAGTGTCTGGAGTCTTGACTTCTTTCGTATCTTCTATGCTAGGGACATTTGTCTCCACAAATCAATGCGAATCATCCATGTACTAGCACTGCAGTACATCCCAGCTCTCTATCCATTGTGTTTGGTGATATTCTCCTATATACTCATTGAACTTCATGCTAGGAACTGTCGTCCAGTTGTCTGGCTTTGGAAGCCATTCTGCTTTCTCTGTGTCCGATTTCGAAGAAACTGGGAAGCCAAAACATCCATTATTGATGCTTTTGCAACTTTTCTAGTATTATCATACACAAAAATTCTTGTAGTCTCTATCTCACTCGTGACTCCTTCTGAAGTTTACATAAGAGACGGAAGCAGTGTTGGGAAGATCCTGAATTACGACCCTAGTGTGGACTTCTTCCAAGGGGATCACTTGCCATATGCAATACTTGCACTTGTCATCTTGGTCACAATAGGAGCAATTCCACCTCTTCTTCTACTGCTGTATCCAAGTCACACGTTCCAAAGGTTCCTCAGCTTCTTCAAACTGCAATCACATGGTCTGCAAGCATTTGTTGATGCCTTTCAAGGGTGCTACAAAAATGGAGCAGACGGGGGACCAGAACGACGGTACTTTGCCGGAATATACTTTGTATTTCGAATAATTGTGTTCCTGGTTTTTACAGTTGTTAGCTCCATCCAGGAAACGTTAATGCTGCTCCAAGTAACTTACACTATCTTGATCGTCGTATTTGTCATTCTTCACCCCTACAAGGAAGACCGATACAATATTCTTGATACAATTTTCATTTCAATTCTAGCTGTCTCAAATATCATGATACTATACCTTTACAACTACTTGCTCATAAATGGAAGATTTGTGAATGGCTTATGGTACTGTGCCTATGCCCTGCTATACTTACCCACATTGTACATGGCAAGCTACATTATATACTGGTTCTTCATTCGTTCAAAATGCATTCAAGCTCGTTGCACAATAAAACTGAAGCAACACAATGAAGAATATGACCATCTTATGGGCCAGGCTTCCAACTCTTCTAGACGAGGTCTAAACATTGTGTCTAATTTTCCAGACCGTGTTGAGAACCCTCATCGCTATGAGACCCAAGGACCATAAGCAGAAGTTATTCAACACAAGCAGGTGTGTACAATTAAAGAAGAGAGAATGTTGGTATTTTGGTGTGTACCATGAGATAATGAACTTCTTTTATACCAAGCAGGCCATTAAAGTGTGGATAGTAACATACACCAGCATACCCTATTATAGCTATTATAATTATAGGATGTAATTTGTGTACATGTATGGACAACTAAGACCAAGTACTGTATAGTAGTTATGACATGTTTGACTCTACCCATATAACCACCTTCATGGACACTGATATGACAGAACAAATTTGTTTGGTTTGATGCTTCTATCACAGTTTCTGTGCATATCCTGTGTGACTCTTTCATGAAGCATTCACTACTTGCCTATATTCTTCATGAAACTTGAAACAGCTGCAATGGCCAACCTTTCTGATGGTTGCACTTCCACTAATGCATTTGTGCTGCTCTGTGTAGCAGTATGTATCATAGACTTCATAGTTGCTACATCTGCACCCACTGTGCACATCCGCCAAGCTACTGCTGCTTGCATGCTTGATGAGAGACTAACAGGTGGTGTAGGTTACTTAACCAGGTTAGCAAATGTTTTTCCTTTTAGTTATACCATGTACTGTTAGTGCACAAAATGAAGAGGAACTGTGTTGTATTGTGGCCTACTACCCACATGGTGGAAGCAATTGATAATGGCAGCAATACGCACTCCAATTCAACACAGAATGCTAATGATGCTCGTGCATACTGGGTAGCTAAGTCTTGTCATATACTGATTTAAACCAGCACCTGAATGTGTTCGTTCAAGGTAAAAATCAAACAATTGTTGGAGTGAAACGGGGTGCTGTGTCCTATTGCTGACAAGATAGTAAAAATTCCCCGCAAATCTTGACTGCACCAGTTGCATGTTTTCAATGCAATTTGTATAGTCTAGCAACATACTGTGATTGTTAACAGTATCGACCCTTATTCCCAGACTGCCGCCCAGCTTTAAGTCACTTTCAATATGATAAGCAATAGGAAGTTGGTTGGAACCTGGTTAATGTACAGTGTGCACACAGTCTAATTACTTTGTCTAGAGTAATAACCAATTAATTTCAGCTTGTGAGTTACATTAATTATTGCAATCATTAGATTGTGTCCTGCCTACCCTCAAATATAATGTTTTTACAATTGAGGCTATACATTCGCTGCATGTGGTTTTTAGGCAGCTGTATGAGAATCTAATATATGTATCATCCTAGCTGATAGAAAGTCACTTGTTGATTTGTCTTTGGCATAATCTAATTATGATCTACCATTCAAGATAATCAGACGTATGTTGCCACAGTGCAAAGTCACAGTGAGCTCAGGTTTGACCTCAGGATCGCTTTGTGGTGGCAGCAAACTACTCATGTACAAAATGGGCTTATAAATGCAGGCCCAGCGGAAGCAAAATTTCATTGGTCCGGCTTACTGGCGCTTGTACGCGAGTGCGTGCGTTAGCACGTAGAATGTATCCTAGGGGGGCATGCTCCTCCAGGGGAAATTTTTTAAAATTTGATTCTCTGAGATGGCTTCTGAGGCCATTTTTGGCGACGAACGCTGCAGCCAGGACCGAACTATGCTATTCGCGCAGCCGCGGCAAGCGACGAACGCTACAGCTATATAGGGCCGAACTATGCTACATTAGTCTGGCATCGCCGGCACTTAGCTTGCAGACGACAAGCACGCATATTTCCAGCCTGCACGAGCATGTGGCCGCTCGAAAAATCTTGGAAAGTCTCAAAAATTGGTCCGGCCATGGCCTGAGCAACCGGACCGGCTCCGCCGACCCTGAAATGATACATAGCTAGAGCTACATAGCTGTGTTGATTTGGGTAATTTTGGATAGTCCAGTAGGGTGTCTTTGTGCAAACTTTTCTAGATGCAACTCAAATCTATGCTTATGTATCTGTGTTGCTTAGGTTTGGCATGAGAATTTGTACAGTAGCATTGATCTTGGACCTGATGCCGTGGGAGGAGTAGCATGACAGTCCCATCTACTTATAAAGATTAGGGAATGGAAAAGCCAAAAGCTTTCCAAGATCCTTGTACTGGCTTGTGTATTCCGAATGCACGCATGTAAAACAAGTGATGCCAAAACCTGCTCACTAAGAGCTAGCCTCATTTTGGATAAGAAGTGAAGCGCGGGCAAAGTGACAGTGCAGATTGATTTGGATCTTCCTGGCAGGTAAGTTTGGATCCAGGGTGGGCACTTGGGCAGAGATAGTTCAATGCTTGGCAGTGTTGCACAAGGATAATTGAATCATTCAAACACTTTCTGTTCAAGCACCCACCACCAATTATTTGGTGCCTGAGCTGTGAGCGCCCATGTGAACAAGGCCTTTGTTCAAGCACCCACCACCACTTTTTGCTCTGGTAATGATGCATGGTGTAAAAATGAAGCACATCATGTGAGCTAGATCCAAGTAAGTAGTATAGGTATAGTCAATAGCCTTTTTAGCTACCAGGCTCCTTCCCAAGATTGCGTCAAATGATGTACAATACAGATACTTGGAGTTTTGGCTTGTTGCACAACACTGCTGCAGTTAACTCACAATGTATTGTTTTGCTGGTGGTCCAAGATACTGCTTTGTACCACAGGTATAGCCATTGCCCTCTCACTAGCACAAGTGTTTGCAGATTTGTGTCAGGATCTTGCCCTCCAAAGCAAGTTCAGCTTTCCACAGTAGCTCTATCACAACTGTTTTGGGGAGAGAGTGGGCCTCCAGGAACTTTAACAGAAGTTGTTGAAATTCTGTTGTTACTTGATTCCCTATTTGACATTGGCTAGCTGTTTGAAGTTTATTCAAGAACAATGTACATGCACCTGCTACTACCCCCCTTTATAGATAAAGTCAGCCTCGTGACTCACTTAAGATATACTACTACTATACTGATTGGGATTACTGTAGAGGTATATAGTAGTCTCCATCTACCAGTCCTCCTCCACACTGGACAATTTTGTACAACATCAGAATAACGTGGTTCATTAGTTGTCATGTACATTTGTATAATAGTGACTAGTGTGACAGTAGAACTTAACTTGGTAGCCTATTATTTGGGTGTGGGGAATGTGTTTGCTGTGGGTGCATATTTGTTTCGATTATTCCTGTACATACTGATTTCAGTTTTAGCATACACAATAGCTGGTTGAGAAAACTAGTTTTTCAAAATTAATAAGGTCATTAACAAATTGAAACTGCAGGAAACAATTCCATAACAAGCTGCGCCCAGAACAAACAATTTACAGACAACATATTATCACAACAGTTATAGTTTTCGTGAGGGAACTATGTACAGTATACAGCAGTGACACCATTTACCTAAAAATAATGTGTTGTAGCTATATGGAGTGAATGATGTTATATAGCTGGTGACTGAAACATGCTGAAATTAAGATTAGATAGCTACCAGTCACATAAATGAGTTTATATTTATAGTTCAGGGGTGTAGACAGTGTAGACATGAGTTGAGAAGTTGGGGGGGGGGGGGGGGGGGGGGGGGGGGCTTAGAGGGCACTCGGCGCACAAAACATGCTGAAAATTTTGTACTCAAATTAGTGATTTCAACAGGACACTGTTATCTTGGCAACTGCAAACCAACGCGTGGGTGGCGGAGAGCTCAGTGTAATGTATGCGTCAATGAAGTGCATCAATAAATAAATACATTTGATTTTGTGAAAATGAATATATCCACATATTCCATAATTCACAAGTCCCAATATCTGGAAGGGCTGAAGCCCCCCAAGCCCCCCCTCCCCCAGTGTCTACACCCTTGCAGGTCATGTTTGTTTCTATACCTGTCCTGTGTGTGTTCATGTGTACAAAAAGCAAGAAAGCAGAGTACTGCATGCGCTCCTGCCTCCCCAAGCCCTCACTTCTGATTCCCAGTGCCTTTATTACTTTCTTCAACTTTTTAACTCTTCTGTGTGTCTAGGTAGCTGGATACTCTGGTTTACAATACCTTTGTGTCCAGGCACAGATACCGTAATTATTCGAATACTATGTGTGATCCAATTTAACGTAAGAAATTCAATTTCAGGAATTTATCACGAATCTAATACTAGGAGTCTTAATTTATTTACGCTAATCGATTTTAGAGTAAGATAATGGCTGAAGCCAACCCCCAACCTTCGTGGCCTTCCTACCGGTCTCACTAACAGTCCTCAGGCTCCATGTTATAGTATATAATATACTATATCATGCTGATTATTATATAACCCTAACCCCACCCCTCCCAATACACCTTGGCCCCCCCAATCCAAAATTGGTTCCTACTCCACTGCTCATAGTTCGGCGAAGTCTGTGCACAATTCCAGGAAAAAACAGCTATACACTTAGCCCAGGCAAACTAGATTTATTGTTTCGCATCAGCGCCAGCTTCGTCTGAGACCTGCCGCCTCAACTGTCATTATCGCCTTATAAGCAATGACACGCCCAATTTTAACTAGCGTCGTATTTCAGCAGAGGAGGGAGGGCATAACATCACACTGTACCGACAATCAGTACGCTGCGGTAATGACCTTCCAACGGCAAGAACCGGTGATAGTAGCTACCGTGACAAGGATGGCTCCATGGAGTATGTTATGATGGGCGCACAGGGCTCTTGACATAGCTAAAGCCATCTGGCTGGTTGAAGATTTATGACTTACCTTGCAGGCTAAATTTGCTAGTTCAATTCAATGCTGGGTGAGTCACAAGAAGCAATTACAACTTTTGCTGAGGGGGAGGCATTTGTTGTTGAAACATATAAACCACAAGAACAGGTAGCTAGAGAAATCGTGTGTAACATAGTAGTTTTCAGATGTCATTTCAGAATGTTAGTTTATCTTACTAGCAGTTATGAAACTAACAGCAACAATATCTGGGCAGTAGTCTTCTGGGAGTCTCAGATCTTCTCTCATCATTGCCGCCATCGTCACAACACAAAAACCAGCCTCTTCCAGTGACTTAAGAATGAAATCCCTTGAGAGTCGTAAGTCAAAAAATTCATGAGGCCCTACAGGATATGTGGCTGGGAATGGTCCCACCTTCCACTCTGGTGTGTACAAAACGATCCTACCACCAGACTTAAGGAGAGCATGCAGTCTGATCAATGCAGCCACATAATCTTCTTTTGTGGCACAAGCACTTACAAGGCACATGAAATCGGTGACGATGTCATACTGATCCACATACTGCGGAGGGATTGGTGGATCCCTGTTAGCATCACAGGGCAGTACAGCTTTGATGACTTTGTGGACCAACTCTGCTCGTATTGGTACTTCTTCCTCACTCTTACCCTCTAGATCCACCACCACATGTTTGAAGACATGTGTCCAATCGAAAGCCTTTGGATCTTTTGTAAGCCACTGCAACAGTGCTGCACGATTTGCCTCTGTGTACTCTGAGAGGACAATCTCAGCTGCATAAGGTGCAGCATTAATGGCATAGGCAATAGTGGGACCACTGCCATTTAATGTCAAGTATCTTGAGTTTTGCTCCACCAGGTGCATAGGACTGGTAAAACTCATGCAACTGTTTCAGTCCAAAGAGTCGAAATGCACTCAGACTGTTAGCACTGTAGCTCATCTGAAGAAACTCTTGGGGTTTGAACTTGTCAAAGTAGTCCTGTCCAAACAAGGGTTTTGCTGAGGATCTGTTTAAGAGAGTGAAAGTAATGTTATACCCATAAAACATTTGGATTACAGGTTTTGGCCATTTCAGTTGCATCCCTGTTGTCTATGTGACATATCACGTGAAGTCATCGAATGCTTTCCAAAGTGTTGTTGAGACACTTCTCTCGATTGTATCTCCTTTCAGAAGTCCTATAACTATGTTGAAGACAGTGTCAGGCTTTAATGAGAGACAACACTTCAGTTCTTGAGAGAATAATCTCACTCCAGCATTGGCACTAGAGCACTTTCACCAAGCAATTAAGTGTTCGTTATCACTGTTAGCACCTCTGGGTTACCTAACCATCTTTGGTGATTTCACACAACTGTATGTGACGCACCAAATTAGTAAGTCTACCTAACACCTACACTGTTGAGAGGCTTCCCTTTTAGGAGACCTATCTATTGAACAAAATTACTGGAAGAGATTTGTGTTGTGGCTTTCTTATTCCTTATTTTTGCACCTGAAGGGTCATAGAAGTTGTGGCAGGGGTGCCAATGTAGCCAAACCATTTTTAAATGAGAAGTCTATACTAGAATGAGGTCCTAAATGAAACATTTAGAAAATTTATCTAGAATTCCATGTTACCCGCACATTTTTGCAGCAATTAACTAAACTATTCTTACACATTACATAGTGAGTAATTTAATTAGCACTAATGGAGTAATCTCATCATGTACCTGGTACACTTTAAGGGTGGTCAGACCTATTATATAACCTTGCATCACCGGTTGCCATGGGGCATGTAACTCGGAAAGTATAGCAGCTATGAATACGCATTTTTTTTGCATTACAGTGTACGTGCACAGACTGATATACTCCATAAAAATGATAGCTCTACCTTTTCCACAGGAGGCATGGCAAGGCGACAAAATTTTTGACTTATTTTTTGATAAAAGTCTCCAATGAAGTCACCTACCTTCGTGAAACAGGGCCTTCTAGGGCTATTTTGGCGAGAGGGATCCAATAACAGAACCATTTTTTGCGAAATTACTGCGACATCGCAAGTTATGCATGAGTTTTAACATTTTAGCACGTTTAATTTCAGAAAACTTGGTCAAGAGTATTTCTTGCGTATGTCACACAGCAAGTATCGTCCCATTCCGATGAGGGCACGTCACGTTTTACAGAGTTATGCGTTTTTCTCATTTCCTCGTGCTTGTGTGCTACAAGCAGAGCGTTGTGAACTTGAATGGTTTTGCGGTTAGTATAATACCCCAAGCGAACAATCATAACAGTGTTAATTGCATACATTTGTATCACTTCCGTTGTTATGTCTGACCACACTTAAAATAAAGAAAGGTTGTTCTGACTCACCTCAGTTTTCTTTTAATTGTTTGCATTGTTAAACACAGTGGAGTGCCACTGCCTGCTTTAGATTCCACACAGATTAAGAACTTGATTTGGCTTTCCAGAACATTAGTAAATGTCATGGGAGAATGCTTTGCTAATGACAATCATGTGGAAAAGGATGTGAAACTGAGGTAACCAATATGGGTTAAAACTATCCACTTTTTCTTACAGTGACAGTATTTTTGCTTCCTTCCTTACAAGCTACACATACACTGCCATTTCTGTGTAATATGTATGTATTTGGAGGAAGGTTAATATATAGTCACCAACATAGGTTGTGAAATATTTCATGTGCAGCAAGCTCAAGTCATGTGTTGGCTATTGTCATCTGTTAAGAATCTGTGTTCGGAGTTGATATATTGCATTATGGAATTAACCCTACAGGTGAAATATTGGGACCACAAAATTGATTTTTAGTGTCTGTCCACTAGTCCAGTCCATCATGCAGTCCAGTCCAGTATTTCAGTCTTGTGATTGTAGACTGTAGTAGCAAAACAGTAAATAACTACATTTCTTTGTATGTTTGCTACAAAATAACGTAATCTCTAAAATTATGCTTGTAACTGGCACCAGACAAGTTTCATGCGTGTCCAGAGAACTTGACTAACATTATTATTTCATCGCGGAAGGATGGTCGACTTTGCTGAAAGTGCTCTTTAGCAGGATCACATGATTCTGATCAAGACAGACGCTTTCAACAAAGTAGCGCATTTAATTATCAACGGCCTTTTATATACAAAAAAAAACAAACAACACTTTATACTCCGGTTGGCTACTAGGGAAAAGAAACCTGGCATATTGTGATTCCGACAGCGCAGTTGTGGGTAGCTCCACAACTTACTCGGACATGACAGTGATGGTCGATGGTGGTGGAGGGCAAGGGGTAGTCCTTTTCGTCGCCAATTAAAACGTTTGCGACCAGTGTAAGCCGATACCTGGACCTCTGCGGTATGGGGAATTCGAGACTACTTCTCGCCTAGCGGGAAAATACATGTAGTCTGGTAAACTGCCTATACCGTTTTGGTTCTAGTCTCGCGCAGCCAGACTCTCGCAGGGAGGGATCGAGTGTCTGGTGAACTGCCCATATAAGACTTGTTCCAACACCCACCCCAACTGGGATGGGCGATAAGTGCTTCACGGCCACAGCGTTTATACTGTGCAGCTATAATAGCGACGTGTCAAGTAAACGAAGCCTCACTCACACTAGATTGTCACGTAGCAATGTAAACTTCGTGGTGCGCAGCTACCACCTGGGTGTTGCTTATATGGGCAGTTCAACAGACTCTCCTCCCTGCGATAGTCTGGCTACGCGAGACTATTTTGGTTCCAATATTTTGAAATCACCGTGACGTGGATCCTGAATTCAAAAGCGCTCTAGTACGAACTCCGAGACAGCCTACTCGTGCTCCTTTCGATAGATACAATAGCCTAATCTACCCGCGGCAGCTGGGGTTGCCCGATCAATGTCCATTTCACTAGTAGATCGTTGGCACGCAATGTGGAATGCAATCTTCGATGACGTCTGCGTTAAGAACAATGCGCCAGCATTCCGGCGCACTTTAATGAAAATAGAATAGGCCAGAGGATCCAGGAGGGAGGACACGATCGTGTATAGCTACAATTAACTGACATTCCAAGATCAAAAAGTGCCGATACAAGCTAAATTGTGGTCAAAGTAGCAATGGGCGTGCAAGGGGTTTTCGCCAAAACTGAACATGTCTGGCAGTTAAATTTCCTCCTGTGACTCGCCAAGCGTCAAACTGGCAACGAGCTTAGCCTGCGAGGTGAGCCATTATAACCACTTTTAACTAGCCAGATGGCTTCAGCTTAGTCGAAAACCGAATGCACACGTCGTGACTTGGTCCATAGGGCAATCCGGTTGAATCTACGATTCTTGCCCTTGGAATGTCATCAAAGCGTGCTAATTGTCGCTACGACGTGACGTAATGTCCTCCCTCCTCTAGCTCTGGGAATACGCAGTTGACCCGAGCCATTTTTCCGGCGCGAAAAATGCGATCTGGGAACGAGACTACTGCGATATGGGGACCTCCGCGATATGAGGACCTCCGCGATATAGGACTGTCATACTATAAGTGGTCCCCCCAAAAGCCGTCCCCCCGGACCATCCATGGCACTGTAGATGCATGGTCCCCCCTAGGACCATCTGCAGGGCTGTAAACAGTCCCCCCTCGCCATAATTGGTCCCCCCCTCTATTTCACTATAAGTTACAAATGTGAACTACACAGTCAACTACGCATTGAGATAGCTTACTCAAGTAGTTCAAACATCGTCTCCATGTCACAAACTATCGCAGAGGGCCTACGACAATAGTCGATAGATGGCGCACAGTTTCTGCGCTTGTCGTTCTCAGTTTAGCTGGGTACCTCTTTTCAGCGAGATAATAATATGCCTTCTCCATCAGTGCACTCTGCCATCCTCCTGCCATAGTACAGACTCCACTCTAGACTCTACTACCTGCCGAGGGATACTGTGTGTGTAGCTGAAGGGGACTGCCATTGGAGTCCATAGCTTCGAACATATACGAATACATATTGTTTAGCTCGCCTCGAAAACCTAGCCTATAAGGGTAAGGCTGACTGCATAGTCAGCTTCAGCCTTCCTGGCCCACTTCTCAGCCTCGACACTCGCCATGACAAGGGTGGGACCATCCGCGGCAGGGGGACCAGGTAGGGGTGCGATATTCGGTCCGGGGGGACCATTTATTCTGCTACGGACGGTCCGGGGGGGGGGGGGGGGGGGGGGGGGGCGGCGTTTTTAAGGAGGGACCATCACGGCGTGACACACCTTCCCCCTTCTTTCCCCTCTCCCCTCTCCCTCCCCCTACCCCTCTCTTCCCCCTTCCCTTCTCCCCTCCTGACCTCGCAAAGGAGAATGTTTTCTAATGAAATTGTTTCAAGTCGATCTACACCATGCAGTGGCTGGTGTCATAAAATTTGGCACCCCTGTTAGAATGGGACCCCTTGGGGCCCATTTTATTAACATTATGGGACCCCATTGGGATTGTGGGGGCCCCTTTTGAACTTGCACTTTTGGCGCGGCGGGAAGTAGCATTTGGTACAACTATCCCATGCAATCATGTCAGAATCTGCTACGTAAGCATAGTACGTGGAGAGCTTGGTCAATCAGTTATACCCCTTCATCTCCTGTGAGGGAAAGAATATTGAGTTGCTGGAATTGACTCTGCTCAGAAGAGACTCCAGATTTTCTCAGAGAGACCTCTCATCTATCCACTTGGATGCACCAAACCGGCAAAACAAAAACAAAGATAAAAGAGATATTTTAGAAGGCTGGTATGTCGTTTGCATTCACTCCACAGGGATTGGACGGAAAATAATAGAGCAAGTAATGCTATGCTACAGAGACCAATTTATTCAGCTCTGGAACAGTGAACTTAGCAGACAGGCTATAGCAAGAGAGGTGAAGCAGGAAACAAACTACAAACTTACTGACTGTTCAAGTCCCGATTCCAACTGGAGGGTTACCTCTCCCAAGTTAAGGTAGCAAAGTATCGCACAGCTCTCACCAAGCAGTGACAGATCTTGAATTTTGAAAAGGTGGGTTCCAGTATGCGCTTTGTGGTAAGAGTGTGAGCCAATATAAGGCGTATAGGGTACTTGCTAGGGGGGGTCTGGGGGCATGCCCCCCCCACCCCCCCAGGGATTTCTGACCTTCTGAGATAGTTTCTGGTGTATTCTTGAGGTAAAATTGCGAAAGTTGGACGACCTATATACTGCTAAACCTGGTTGTTGTGTTTGAAGCCCGCAAAATTAAAGGCGTGACTCCGTTTCGGGCCGCAGAGGCTGCGAAGTAGCTGGTTATCCGCGTAAGACGCGGGAAAATAAGCGCTCTCATACCGATAGCATGTAGATGCATGAATAAGCTTTAATTCGCGATCGCTCGCTTCGCTCATTGTCTCTATATGGTTGCTACGTCCTTGTGGTAGTATGTACGTGCACGTAGGCCATGCGCGCGTCGAATTCTTGATACAGGAGTCGACACACGTGCGTTATTGCTAGTCTTGAAGCTGAAGTGCGTAGCTCCAGTGTGAGCGTAGTGTACGTAGTACGTTTGTGCATAGTATTTTCGAAGGCAGCCCTTCAAAAGAGGGGTTCCATGGAACCCATGGAACCCCCTCTGGATCCGCCACTGCTAAGTTGAGGGTGAGTTGTCATAGGCTTCAGATAGAACTGGGAAGGCACCACAAACGATGCTCCATCCCAGAACAGAGACTTTGCAAATTATGCAACAGTATAGAGGACGAAGTACATTTCCTGCGTGTTTGCCCTGTATATAATAACCTGGGGGTTGAACTGTACTCTGGATTCCATCCAAGATTTATGTATCTCTCCACTAGAGACAAATTTATTCATTGACTGCAGATGGAATATTCATTTTCAGCGTTATCCACAGCTATCTTAGCAAGCAGAGCTATCCAGCACAAAGAAGACAAACATGCTCTCAGAAAAAGGGTGCAACACTTTGCTTTTACTGATGATGGAAAGTTGTATTACGTCGGCGGGGCCACATGTAAGTCGCTGCAGGTCATCAGTAGTGGTAACTGTTCCTAGTTTATATATATGTTGCAGAATGAGATTCTTCTACGCTGAGAAGGCTCGTTGTGTATGAGCAGAGGAACCATATAGTTGCTACAATACATGATTCCAATCACCTTGGAATCAACAGGGCCCTGGACCTTGTATGTGTGTTCTAAGTATTATTGGCCTGGGCAGAGCAAGAATGTGATCAAATACATGAGTCCATGACTAGTTTGAGTTCTTGACTACCTATTTTCAGTGTTTACATGCTAACCTTGTATCATTAATATTCAGATCAAACACATGTGACACTTTCATTGCAAATTAATGCATATAGTGTTGCAATGGTGACCCAGAGTCCCCAGTTTCTGGTTAATTGGGGACCCCATTGGGAAAATGGGGACCCCTGCTTCCTCCACCGCACGACTTTACTGTGAGTGTTTTCACACCCAAATCTTGGCCTGTCAATGTAGAACCTGTCCTACAGAAGTGGGAAGAAGCCAGCTGTATCTTTCATTGCAAACCCAGACTGGAGAACGCTTCAGAACAAGGACAGCTGAAACCCATTGCAATCTTTGATTAGCGACAGTTACTTACACCGATCGTATGCTACATCAAGTCAGAGTATGTAGCTACATAGCTCTCAGAAACCTGCGAGCCAAAGATTTTTGTACAAGGGATGCTGATCACTTTTGTGTCAATGATTATTGAGTAAAACTCTTGGCTCCCTTCTAGGCTGTAGTTATGTACTTTCATTGCTACTTTTCTCTCACGAAGACCAAGCTACAGAGAGGGATGCTTAGGTCATTCTTGTATAGGCTGTAGGCTGCAGGTATATTTAACTGGTATTTATATGTAGCTGGTGCTTTTGTCGGTACTTCTCTCACTGTTATAGCAGTGGCGTAGCTACACCCGGGCCCATACGGGCCCAGGCCCTGGTGAATTTCTGGGTGCCCTGGTAAATCATGCGAGGTCAACTTACCTGAACCGCAACAGCATTGCTGTATATAGAATTATGTCATGTAGAATAAAGCTGCCAATGCCGCGTATCTACGATTTGTAGCTTCTTTGCCCGTCAACTTCAGCAACAAATATGAGCCCCAGGTGCGAGCTACGCTGTCTCAAAGCCGGGGTCAAAGTTCACCTTGTGATAGCACGTGGCCACGCCCACCAAGTGCCCCGGTAATCGCTGAACTCTGGCTACGCCACTGTGTTATAGACTGTTCTATACCAAACTACAGTAGAGGAAAGCTCAGGTCAGTAAGAGGCTGGTTATTGAAGATCTGCCATACAGAAGGTCCCCATACTCTTGGAGAAATGGTCAGCCATGCCACATTCCTACCATTCTGCACACATTTGTAGCCAGTGAAGTCTAGGATTATTATAGCTTGCCAGATTTCAGGATGTACACATTTGTAGCCAGTGAAGTCTAGGATTATTATAGCTTGCCAGATTTCAGGATGTACACATTTGTAGCCAGTGAAGTCTAAGATTATTATAGCTTGCCAGATTTCAGGTTCACTTTCAGTCAGTCAGTCAGTTGTTGGTCATTCTCACTTGCCAACTGTATTTGAATGATCTGTGGAGGTACGTATAGCTTGCTGTTGTATACAGACATGCTCTGTTCCTTCCAAGCCCATAATTTGTCAGCAACATTCATCATCTAGCTACAACCTGTGATGAGATATATACGTAATCACTGCAAAAAAAAATTGGCTGTCTTAACCACTGAGTGGTTACCCTGAGCTGAGGGGACAGTGGTCATGAAAACTTTATTTTGGTATTAGTTGACAACCCTCTGAACATCTGTGAGGGAGTCACTACAACAACATTTCAAAATATAATTATTTTTTGCTTTTGCTGGTGACTCTCTCACAGATGCTCAGTGGTTACTATACTCAAGATTATGGTTGTTATTGCATGCTGTTTGATATATACAAGCAGGAGTTACCCCTTCCTCAGTGGTTACTAACTGCAAGATAAGATGGTCCGGGAAGCTTCTTTGGTGGTTGTCTTATGTAATTATATAGCAATACATAACTGCAGCTTGTCTGCACCCAGGGTAATCACTATGTGGTCAAAACAACCCATGTGTTTTTATATACAGGTCAGAAACTCTTCGGTCTATTATAGTATACTATTGCTCTGACCCCACCTTAGCATAATCCTATACCTACCATGTCAACAGTGTCAAGATATATGAGTTTGGCATATACAAGCACTAGAAAGGACACTGCAGATGCTAGTGTACCTATGAGTTTAGTCTATAGGGCTGGGAATTGGTAGTGATCTTTAAATCGATCATCAGTCTCCACTAACTGATGATAATGAATAGATCAGTGGAACTTATAGTTAAGCTAAATAATTATAAACAGACAGGACCTAGCTCCCACATAATTGTATTTCAGATAGACCAAACATTGATATTACACCATGATTCAACAACTGACAACAAGCTATCAACAGTGTAGCACAAGCCATAACCTACTGCACATACATGAAAATTTGCATTTTCAGCGAGTATATCGATTGTCAATTGGTGCTTAGGTAATAGGAGACATCGATAATATAATATATTGGTCCCAGCCCTCTCACTCCACCATACTCTGTGTCTGGTAGCAGGGGCAGGTCCCAGAGAATTACGTCTGAGATGTGTCATCAAAATGAAGAGCTAAAAGAACAAAATGAGTGTCTTCTATCAAACGCACAGAGACTAGCACTGCAAAAACAATTGGGTTACTTCAACCACACTTTTAGGTTGTCTCAGTTGCATCACTTTGACCAAAGAATGCTATCAAATTGGTTTTCTTGAAAGTTCATTGAGGAGCTTTTTCTTTAGTTACATTAGCTAGTCTCCCTTTACAGAAGACCTGTTTGGCTACATTTCTGGCATTTCTATATACCACAACCATTCAACCAAGGAACTCTCCAGAGGCAGATCGATGATTGTGTAAGATCATAGAAACAACAAACCTCAAGTGACATGCTGATTTATAGGCTTTCTGAAAGGAGATACTAATTTCGCAAAAGAGGGAAGCTTCTCAACTACACTCTGATTTGAATTGTAAGCACTTCTCGAACTTTAGGGTCTTCACATATATCAGAGTCGGTAGACTCTCTATGTAGGGATGTCGCGGATGTGCAATATATGCAATACTTAAGCAAAAACCGTACAACTTCACCACAATACAGTTGCACTCTAGTGTGGAAATGATGCAGGGATGGGGCTTTTTATGTTTATATTATACCTTCACTTTTACATCATCCCTACCTTGTTTGCATACTTACATTTTCCCCCTTTTCTTGTATATATCAAACAATGCTTGGTAGCATGGGGTTTTTGGCAATAACCACCCAACTCCAAGCTCGAGGACAAGGGTGGTTATTATAAACCCTAATTCCCAGACTCACATCGTATGACATGCAGCTCTAAAGTGCGTTACCTTACTCCACCCCACGTATAAAAATGTTCTATTGCTGACTCTATCACACTCTACAATGTCTCTATCTGATTCTACTCTATTATAATTGACACTACCTTACTCTAGCTAATTCTACAATGGCTCTCCCTGATTCCACTGGATGTTACCTTAACCTACTCAAACTTTACTGTACATTACAGCTTGACTCTATGTATTCAGTTACTTAATACATCACTGTACAATGCATATGACTCTACCTTTAGACTCTACCCTGCTCTGCAATGGCTCTACCTAATGCATTCTACTTGACTGAGGCTGACTCTATTTTACTATTGCCAACTTTACAATGGTTCTACCTGTATTCAACCTGATTTTACCTACACGACTTTACGTGGCTCTAGCTGCTTCTCTCTGAACTGTAGCTACTTCTCCTACGGACCACGATAACGCTACGGTAAGCTTACTGAGGGTGTGCTTGGCATACAGCTCACGTATTGTGTACCTACCGCATCGCGCAGCGGGGAGGCCTCGGTACATGATCTATATACATGTTTGTAATCCGTGTTTCACCATGCCGATGACGTCATTTGCAAACTTGACCTTTGCGAAGCCATGGGGATGCCTTTGTCTCTATAAAACACGCGCTAGCTGTGACTCCACCATAGTTTGTAAGCTCGCGCGTCTTATTCTCAGGTACTGGACGGGCTCGGAACTCCCGTGTCGCGGGGACAAGGTGAAACTACAGAGCATCCGTCTCCACCTATTCATAAACTTAATACGTGGAGCTAAAGTACAAATCTGTCTCAGATCTCCTTGAAGTGTGATTGTTGTTTGTGTGTGTGTGGTATACTGTATGTGTGTGCTGCAGGAATGATGGCTTCGTCTTCTGTGGTGGTAAACGGATTTACCACTCTGAGGGTAACGGTGCTAGGGTCAGGAAACTGGTGAGTGAAACCCCTTCTCTCCAATAAATGTTAGCTTGCAAGCTATAAGGTCAGGAAGAAAAATTGACTTGTAGAGCCTTCTACTCTAGTGTAGTCTTACTAGTACAGTACTTTAAGTATTTAGTATCTATTTCTCACAACGAGAGCACTTTCACTCTGAAGTGTTCCAAAGTAAGCCTTGTGCGACAAGCTGAGAACAGAAAGAAATGTTTGACTAGTTATTTTTATTGATGTACTGCACATGTGCATTCATAGCTATATTTCCACTCTTGACAGTTTGTAATATTCCCTTATAGGGTGGGTATGGCAAGTATTTTTTTCAGCTCATGTTGCAATTTATTATAAAAGAGCCACCATGCATACAGGCTCTTGGTAAGTAATCAGGCCTAGCTGCTAAAGAACCTATAATCTACGCAAAGTGCTGAAAAAACTTTAACTATTATATTGATAATGCTACTGAGGTAATTTGGTACAGTTTGTTGCTTTTGTTTTTGCTCTTAGCTAATTACCAGTCTTAACCCAGCTCCATAATACTACAGTTAATGCAGCAAATGCTGAGGTACACTGCAATCAATGATCCACAATCTTCTCAAGAAAAGACAGGTCCAGATACTGGTATCAGTCCAATAAAGCCAAGTTGTGTAAACTGCCATCTAATTTTACTGACCTCACAGGGGAGCCACTGTTGCTAGGCTGGTTGGACTAAACACACCTTACCATGAGCTGTTCCAGACGGAGGTGGTCATGTGGGTCTATGAAGAGATGGTTAATGGTGAAAGACTATCGGACATCATCAATGAGAAACATGAAAACATCAAATACCTTCCTGGAATTAAGCTCCCAGTCAATGTGGTATGTACGTATTTTTGCCTGTGCAAATTTGCCACTGATATCAAGAGTTTGTTTGTCAGTCTGTGGTGGTTCTGGATGTCATTGTATCATACATAAAATTATGTAGGCCCTATGACCCCATGTGCCAAACAACTAAGCTGTCTAATATACTCCCTTGTATATGAACTGGAGTTTTGATATGATATCAGAATCTCATTCCTATCGCTCTTTGTGAACTGCACTTCTTCATTTTGGGAGTGAGGCTACAAAACTACATAATTCTAGCTACTAATCACTAATTCTAGTTTTGTGGCATATTTATATCAAAGTTTAATACGCAATTTGTGTAAACCAAATACACAATACAGCTCATATACAAATGGCCCAACGCCTGGAATATCAGTGAGTATGTGAGTGGTCTGGCATGAACGTGTTTGGAAAATTCTGTGCGCAAAATTTGTATATGCATGCACTCATAGGGTGGTGTTGTGGCAACCCCCCCCTCCCCCTTCTCCCACTCCCCCTTCTCCCACTCCCCAGAAAGAGATTTCCAATTTAGAAGCTCTAAGGTAGTTTGTGGAGTCGTATTCATGACCTTTATTGAAATCCAACAAAGGTCATGAAGTCAGGGAAAAAGGTCTTCATTCAAGTAAATCACACTAGCATTTTCTTTCATCGCTGCCAAATGAGTCACATGGAAGCTTTATTGAATGTAGTATCTCTGTTCCACCATTTGGCGAGCTTTCATTGGGGGAGGCCTTACCCTTGTACCCAGGCCGTTAATTAGGAAAAACGGCCTGGCAACTTAACTGAATTCAAACTGTTGACTTCCGCTGCCCTGGGGTTGGCAGTACCAATCAAATTTCAGAACACTTGAGAATTTCAATTGTGTCATAAATACATTACTGAATAGCAAATATATATACCGTACCATCCCGTGGTACACTAGTGCTTGGAACGATGGTTTTGTTCGAACTCCTTCTACTGACTTGTTTGCAACTACTACAGTACCTGTGGACAACATGGTTTCTTTACAAGCAAGGGCCTGATCGAGAGTAGCAGTATGATACTAGTTAGTACTTACTGTTAGTCGGGCAGATCGACATCAGTGAGCAAGAGCAAGTCTACTGCAATCTGAATTATCTCACCTGTACTGGGCTTCCTTACCACACATCACTTAGCTTCACTTATCACACCTTTACAGACCAGACCTACTTAGCACACTACAATTTGCTGAATCCCAGCAAGCAACTTCAAAGGCTTAGCAACTACTAGCCCATGGTGTAAGGCAGTACTATATTAGCCAGACCCTCCTTTCCTCTTTGGAGGAGAGTCTGGGTACAAGACTACACCTATGGAGAAGTTGGTCTACATTAACAGGTATCATCATACCACAAAAACAACATTGAATACCTCCAAGATACTACCATAAATATCGCTATATGATCAGTTGTCCTGATTCTCTCAAAGATAGCAATCATTACATAATAAGTGGTCATGATTCGATGAGGCGGAACAAAATGCTGTAATTAGTTGTGGTTGGAGGCTGCTGGCAGCTGCTGCCCATGTGTGCATTTTGCCTTCGTGTCTGTGTAGTGTATCTGATGTTTGATAAGGTACTTTATCACAGTTCAGAGCCCTAAGGTGAATGGATCTGCTGTCTACATATGTAGTTTGTCCTTTGGCAGAGGGAAAGCATTAATGTACTAAGCACACATGAACAGGTATACTTGATCAGAGATTTGTCTCACAGAAATTCTTGGACATTAACCGGACATTGTGGCTGAGACTCCCATACTTCTCTCTCAATTTTGGGTGCCTTCCGCTCTAAAGTCCAGGATATTGTCCTACAACACTATCCAGCTTCCATGACAGCATGAAGCATGAGTGTCAGCTCGAATGAGTATTAGTTTCACAAGCCAGACCACAGCTTGAATCATATCATAGCGTTGGATTATAGCTATTGTGTATTGGGTCATAGGTGCTAGACATAAGTATGATGTATTAGGTATTGGGAAATTGAGCCTACAGTTTGACCTCCAAAAGCCACTTATTAATTGTGCCTGACAACCATGCGAGCTTAGGTAGCACTCAGGTGATTCACAAAATGTATTCATGATCACAAACACTTACCAGTTCCCATAGCAACTGTGATAAGGCATACTTTTTGGTAACCGCAACAAACTATACTGCACGTGGAGTGGAATTTGCACTGGATTAGGAGCACAAGTCCCAAATTTATATATTTAAAATTGGAAAATTTGTTAAAGTAAAATTTTGAAATTGACATATTATCGTGATGCATTGTGTTGTCCCAAAGGTGAAATGATTCCATTCTAGATTCACACAAAGACAGGAATTTTGCCATTCAGACCTTCACACATATAGCATGCATAATTAACTGTTGAAGGACCTGACACCTAACCTTCCTAGAGGTAAAGAATTATTAACCTTACTAAAGAACCTTACTCCCAGGCCCCACCCAGCTTTCTGTCACTTCGGGTACAAGGCTAGTAATGAATGGTACTATTTCTTAAAGTTTCATCGCATTTCAGTATATGGCATCTTCTGGGTAGATATAGGTACATCGATGAATGGGAGATAAAACTTACATCTGTTCATGTACGACGTATACCAAAGAATTGTTTCAGGTATCTACAAGCATCATCAACTCTCTCAAAACATATTCAGGCGGCCATTTCAGCATGTTACAATTTATTTCTATCAGGAGTACATGTATGTAAATTTAAAGGAATGGACTTTCTGCAGGTAGCAGAGCCAAACCTCCAGCGAGCAGTGGAAGATGCAGACGTGCTGATCTTTGCACTACCTTTCCAAGTGAGTGTTTGTGGAGAAAATTGTGTATGTAATGCACCATCTTTGTGTATATAATGTTCATTGTGTATGTAATGCACCATCTTTGTGTATATAATGTTCATTGTGTATGTAATGCACCTGTGTCTGTTTATTTTACAAACTTTGTGTTTTAGTGTGAATGCATATTTTTATTGACTGCGCCTCTATTAATTATGTGGTATTTACTCCAATAACCTCTTTACATTCAAAACTATGTAAATAGAGAGAAACTGTATAATTATACTTTGATGCCTTCTACGTGTCTCACCAACTAACATGGCTTCATCTTCAGAGGCTTGATGTTAATTACTGTTTGCTGAGAGAGTGAGAAATGTATCCACGGAAATATTCCGGAATCCAGCTGGGATTTGAACTAGTCAGACGCTCTTACTACTAACTACTTGCTCTCTCAGAAAATTAAAAAAAAAAAATCAAAAAAAAAAAAATCAATATTTATGGTTGATTTACAACTTTCTCTCACAGTGCACTATTGTCTTTTGTAGTTTGTGAAGCAGATTTGCAAGCAGGCAAAGAGTCATATAAAGAAAGGAGCATTTGCTATTTCACTTATCAAGGTATGTATTTATTTCTGTGTACTTGCCAAGCAAACACAATAGTAGTTCATTGCATCTGAGGTGTTAGAAGCTGCCCCAAATGAGTGGTTTTCGAGTGCTGAACTCATCTGAGCAGAAATGATAACTGTAGCAAGTGTACAAAATGACATATTTTATGTAATGGTCCCAACTCACTCGTAACATACGAACATGCTAACATTTTTTCATAGACTGCATGTAGTTTGGGGCTCACTCAGACTTGCCCCAATAAGAAATCAAGTGATGATCTCCCACATAACATGTGCATAGCTGTCAGTTGCAAACTCCCTGTCGACATTGCAATGATCATTAAGCGGTTTTACTAGGTCAGTTGAATTGTAATTCATTCCTATCACATATTTTCCACAAGAGTTGTCACTTACAAACTTTATGCTGGCACGATATATCGTATGTCGTTATGTCATGACATAAAGTAGTCTTGACATGATATGGCATAAGCCAATATTTATAAACAGTGTGCATTTGCATAATTACTTAGCTGGGATTTGCCTGAACACATAAGAAGCTGACACAGAATGTAGCAAATTTGAGCCAACAAATCTATATTCTTACTTGTGAAAGGTCACATGTACTCGTAACTTACCAAACACTAGCATACTATGAGTCACTTATAACTTTTTTCATGCAGTGATAGATTGAAATGAACCTCATGTCACGACATATCGTCATATCATGACATAAAATTACATGATATATGATATAAAATTCAGCCATGTCATGGCAGCCCTAATGCACAGTGGTCTTTTATATGATAGTTAGGTAGGTGTATGGAGCATTATTTTCTGGATGACCAAGTCAAATCGTTTTCTGTTTACAGCATTTATTACTGCTGTTATTTCTGGCTACGTAGTAGGTATTATCAACAGTGGTGATTCTGCAGGGTTTGGATGTCTCAAAGGATGGAGTGAGACTGATCTCTCAAGTAATTGGGGATACTTTGGGAGTGGAGACGTCTGCTCTGATTGGAGCCAACATTGCTAATGAAATATCACGGGACAAGTTTGCTGAAGCAACTATTGGTAGGTTACACAGAGTTACTTACAATAAAATAACACTTGTGACATTCTTAATGATCATTAATTTTAACGTCACTGAAGGGGGGTAGTGGCAAACAGCAGAATTTATAGCCATAATTATTACTATATACATAACGAGCAAAGTAACCGCACCCCAAGATGCTCATAGGAGGTTAGTGCTGCAGGTTTACCTTGGCTCGAACACTTTAGAGTTCAGTGCTATACATAGGTGAAATCTTTGTTAGTAGGCTTTAGGAAAACAAAGTTCACTGCTACTTAGCTACAAGACCTGAAGTAGAAACTTTCTAGCTTAGAGTTCAGAGTTTTGTGGTTTCTTAAAAAAGCTTTACCCTCAAGGGAGGAGCCAGACATCAGTTTATCAATCGTGAATAGCAAGGCATGCCTTAACCTGCTTTATACTCAAGCAATACTCGTGTAATATTAGCCCGAAGCACGATAGCGCACTCAATACACGTAGCAATGAATTTATACGTAGTTATATTGAACATGTGACGTCACGTACGCGAATAAATCGCTTCGGAAGTCGCTGTGAGGGGTGACGGTGGTGTAGCTGGTGAAGGGAGAGTTGTTGGTGTACCAAAGTTTCATTCATGGGGTAAGTGCACCATGTCATTAACAAATATCAACTCAGATTGGATGTCCAACGCTTCCTCTGGCCTGCGTATTATATTATATTATATTATATTACGCGGGTTGTTGCATCTTGGGGTGTAATAGTAGGTGACTTCACAACTACAAAGATGACAGCTGATTTCCAACTGATTCTCATGCACTCTCTGAGGGAGTGAGAATCAGTTGGAATTTGGAGAGGCCTTTAGGCAATGCTGCTTATGCAGCTTGTCTTCCATTCCTCTGCCAGGGATCCAAGTAGCTTAGTGGTAAGAGCATCTGACAAGTAATTAAAGGTCTTGGGTTTGAATCCAAGGTGGATTCCAGAATTTTTCTGTGGATCTATTTCCCACAAGAAATCATAAACCAGGGTTCTTGCTAGGCCTTTATGGGATGGTTTTGCACCATTTGGCTAATTGCAGCACCATTTGGATATGACGAATTTAGGTAAGAGCACCATTTGGATCATTCCTAAACCATGTCCATAGCAGTTACTATCCTGCTTCCCACTTAACATCTCTATAGCGGTGTGTAGAGAGGGTGTTTCATACCTACCTATTGTACCATACACCATTTGTTACATACAGTTACATAACATCAGGCCTCTGAATGGCATTGTGTTATTTTCTGAATATTTGGGACGTAGTTGTGCAAACAGTGGATACTAGAGCCCTTTGCAATTGAGAACCTGACTGGCCTTTTTTGTCAATATGATCCCACACTTATTGCTCTGAAGTCCAGCCAGTGACGTACCCAACTGTCGGCCTAGTAGGGCAAGGCCCATCTAGGTAGAAAATGTTTGTGATTGGTTATGGGTACATGTTCCCGAATAAAATTAGCATGTCACAAGCTTGCCTGTTTAACATTTCCTACCAAAAAGCTACCTGATTTTTACTACAACCAGTTGCTACAGAGGGCATTTGGCTGTATTCGGCATACACTAACTTTGCTCCAGTACACAGTCGAGTGACAGCAGACGGCTGCTCGGTGGAGTATGAGTACAAACTTCTACTGCTCACTATAGTTGAACTATAGCCGAATGCCCTCTGTAGTGACTGGTTGTTGTAAATGTTCATGAATAAAATAAATAAAAAAACTACCGCATTTTTACCTGCAACCTTAATTTGAGTTTCTACACTTAGGTTCTCCTAACTCTTACCATGGTGAGGTGTTTCACAAGCTCTTCAATGGACCCACATTCAGGGTGAATGTTGTAAAAGATCGCACAGGTGTTGAGCTATTCGGCGCTTTAAAGGTATAACTGTACATGTATCACAAATTTATACTGTGGAACATAATGATAATGGCTAAATTTCTGGAAACTTAATATTTTTCTTATAGGTACTAGTTCAAGTTCATTGTATAAATACGTGTACAGAGGTGTATATAGGCTCAAGAGGACTAGCATATTTATTCGAATAAAACGCATGCAAATTAAATAATTTGAGTGGGCATGCGTTGAGTTAGATCCACCCATAAATTCCAGGAATTGAATTTCTTGCATTAGATTAGATCATGCGCTGCAATGGATTCAAACGCGTAAAATTTTTTGGTCAAACAGAAATGCAAAGAGCTCCTGGCCTTCACCTCTCTAGAAGTGAGGTTCTTGGTAGACAGTAGCAGCTGCAGCAACAACAAAAACGGCATAGTGATGATGATACCGTATTTCTTCGACTAGACCCCGCCCTCGAATAGTAGCCGCAGCAACACACGCTGCACACGCACACGTATGTGAATAATTCTGACGACGGTCACTGGGCTAGCGCTAGGGCTGTTCGTGTTGTACAACTCTTTTCCATGGCTGACAGCAGAACTGAGAGGTTGCGTTGTACTACTGCCAGCATCTAACAGTTGTCGCTGTATCACTCGTACGTACCTTATCCAGCCATCATTGATGTCTGTGGGCTTTCTAAACACCGCCCTCGAATTGTAGCCACACAAAATTAAACATGCAGTGAGTAGCCGCGTCGTCTGATCGAAGAAATACGGTAGCTCTTTTTCCTGGAAATTGTTCTTGACCGCCCTTTGTTGTCACAAAGTAGGGACAACTGAGAGGCTTCATTCCTGGTATTGCGGTAAATTGGATGAACCTAAAATTAATTAGTGGCGGCTTGCGCTAAGTTGGATCCACCCATAAATTCCCAGAATTGAATTTCTAGCGCTAGATTGGATCATGCGTTTTATTTGAAAAAGTACGGTAAACAGAAATCTGCTACAAAAGCTTTAGTTGTAGCTGGTATGATACGGGCCTCAGATTATGTTCAGCAGCTCACTTCATGTCTGAGTCTAAGGCAAGCAAAACTATACTATGTATGCATGAACAATAAACGAACCACATCTCCCTTAAAAAAAATAGGCCTAGATGTTATACAAAGTCACCCACTGCGCAGGACGTGTTTCGGCCAATACCAGGCCAGTATGCATTTATGATGCGATTGAAATGAAAATTGATTGGTGCTGCAACTCAAGGACAGTGGAAGTCAACAGTTTGAACCCGGGTAAGTTACCAAGGCCTTTTTTTAATGAACAGCCTAGGTACGAGGCTAAGCTCATTTACATTAGGTGGCTTAAATTTCAGAGAATTTGATGTTTTGTATGGTACCTAAATATGACTAGCTCATATTAGTGTGTGTTTTATGGGCAGTCTGCAAAAATTACGCATGCTGGAAACAAACAGTACTGGATAACTATATGTACCCTGATCTCATAATTGTACAATGACGAGCATAGAGGTGTCACAATATTTTTGTCCTTTCCCTGCAGTACATTGTGGGAGTAGCTGCTGGGTTCTGTGATGGACTGCAGTGAGTTGTTGATAAACTTGGTGTTCACTGAGTCTATTTTCCTTCAGTGGGTTCTCAGCTGGATCCTGCATGAATGGAAAAGGAAGGTTCTCTGTTGATAAATTAGACTTTTCCAATGTTTTGACTGAATACTGCTGCTGTCATCATCAAAGTGAATATGAAAAAGTATGAACGCACAAAACTATTTTATACCCATACATTACTGAAGATACACATTATCGGAGGTCAAAGGTTAGTGATGAATTGCTCCTCCCTCTCAGTCCTCTAATCACAGCAACCAGTCCTCCATCTTGATTGAAGCATTGTCCTGAGGGTATACAGCCTCCTTCACCAGTAGCTCCTCGGAGCGATTAAGGCGGCCTTAAATTTATTATTCATAACACGGAAGCACACAAGGATATTGCAATAGTTTATGGCAATTGAATGGCTGCCGAGTGTAAGTTCATAGCTTTGTCATCGTTATTCTGACCGTTAGTATTTTCTGTATAGCTTTGTTTTAGTGCTGATTGTGAAGTAGGAATGTCCGAACTTCAGAAGGGATATCACTGAGACCGAGAGCTGCGTGTTTCTGCGAGCAGAAGACAGAAGTGAAGCTCAAGTCATTTCGAGCGACGATGACCGATCGTCTTTGGCGGTTTATGCGGAACACTCGCCAGCCTTGGGACCAAGATCTGATGGCTTTTCTGTGTACAGGAGGAGTTGAAGTTGTCATAACGCAGTGGCATTTGTGCTGTTAATGCTGCGAATATGCCCCAATTTTCGCCTCATTTCAATTATATAGCAGCTGTAAAAAGGGTTGCTGTTTCATGCCACTGTGTTTCTGTTAGACCATGACCTATAGTAATAGTGGCTACAGTGGCTTAGCTCTCAGGCTACGTCTTCAGTTCCGCATTTTGCTGTATTTATTGCTACAAACGGTTTGTTTATATGAGCAAGACTGCTGTTAATTAGTTGCCATGACAACAAATTGTTTTCATTTACAGAATCGGGGAGCATCATTGTTGTCATTGTTGCAAACCCCATGTTCATACTGCCATGGGTTCATGAGATATTTACAGTTAAATTTACTATGTAAAAAGTTGATGGGTGTATGATTTGTATAGTTAAGGCTGCCTTAACTGTTCTGAGTCCTGTCCTCTGCCGTGTTTCAGCACCGATGTCTCCTCCCACTGAATTGGGTGTTGGTTCTCCCACACACGCTCAGCTACATCCATCTTCCTCATCATCCCCTTCTCTCAGAGGCCTCACAGTGTTCCTTCAGTCTCATATTCAGTGTCCATCTCGTCTCTCCAAAGTAAACTTTGCCACAGCTCCAACAGATACAATAAACCACGTTGGATTGCTTACCCAGAGGTAGTGTATCCTTGACACTGGTCAACATTGAGTGGAGAGTCTACTCTAATGTCACCAGCTACACAGGGGACAACCACCAGCAGTTCCTTCTCTTCTTCCTGCTCAGTTGCTGTAGCAACGTGAAGCACGCATGAGAGAACCACCACCCAATTCAGTGAGAGGAGACATCATGCTGAACCACAGCATGGCACAGAAGCTGCTGGTGAAGGATCCTCTGCACATCCAGATGACACCCTCAGAAGAGCGCTTCAACCGAGATGGAGGACTGGAACTCCCTCGTTGCCGGACTGCCATGATGAGGAGGCAGGGAGGGAGGAGCAATCCTCACTGACCTTTGACCTCTGTTGATGTGTTTCCTGAGCAGTAGTCTTGCACCCAGACCCCACCTGAGAGGAGAGGGTCTGGCAATGTATTGCCAATTCCTTGGGCTTCATTAACATTGATTGCTTTCTGGGGAGAATTTTTCATCCACCAATCACATTACAGGAAATGCAATGTGTGGTTGTAACACCAGAAATCTTTGGCTACTTCAGCACGATGACACAGCACGATGACAAAGCATGTTTTTGGTGTGTAAATTAGTTATCAGTTTGCAACTATGCATAGAGTAATGTATGAATTTTTCATGAGCTGAATGTCACCAGACCCGCTCTCGACATGAGACTGCCTCAGTAGTAGCCTCGTTCCCAGGCTCTCATGTGTGGGCGGAGAAAAAAGAGCCTGGAACACACTGTTTGCACGTGCTCAGTTCCCCATGATTTCTGGGAATTTGCCATAAAATCTGCTCTGTTACACTAACCTCCGTGAGGCACGCCGACTTCTCCCATATAAATGATGCCTGCCACTGACCACGCTCTGTGTGGACAATGAGAGGGAGCTACCATCCATTCCAGATAAACACTGTGGGACATGACTGACACAGTCTTTCCCTTTGAAGTTCACTGATTGCCTTGAACAAAGCAATGCAGACCGTTATCGTCAAAGCGATATTGTTTTTGACTTCAAAACTGCCTGCATGTCTGCCACAGGGAGTATAACCATGCAGTACGACATGTAAACAGAAAGTGAGTGGAATTTTAGTGGAGCGGAGTAGTATGCAGGTTACCCAGGGAACTTGGCGCATCCGTGAACAGTGTGTACCAGGCTCTCTTCTCGATCCTCCCCTGCACAAGAGCCTGGGAACGAGGCTACCTCAGTAGTGTTTGTTCACACTTCTTCACTTTCACCCTGACGACCACTGGTGCATTCAGTCTAAAAGTCAGCAAAAGTTTCCGATCCTAAAGTTGGTATCAGAGAACCTTCCTTTTCCACTGAGTCCATTGTTAGTCTGAGTAACTAAAGGATTGAGGATTGGTGGCTATGTTGTGATTGTAACTCAATGTTTAGAGCATTAGCAGCTTAAGCAAGAGAGCAAGAGCATCTTGCTTACCCTAACACTTACAAAGCTTACTGCTACATTGCCAGCTGAATACTCTCCCCAATTTCCCTTCCTTTACTCAAGCAACCCCCCCCCCCCCCCCCCACCTCCTCCGTAACACTTCTAGAAAAAGCCCTAGCAAAATACTCCATATTAGCTCTGAAACCTGATAGTTTACAAGCAAGATATGCCACCTATATAAATATATCAATTATGAAAGATCTCTCAGACCTCAACCTGTCTGAGCTGAGTAAACAGATAGCAATGAAGCCTGGGATTTAAGGGTAGTATATTTGCAATTACAACATACTCAACTAGATTTCTGCTTTCGGAATTAGGAGAACAATACGATGTTTTTCTATGCTGTGTGCCATAGTGGTTGTACCGTGTGCCGATCTCGTGACCCCTCCCACTTCACACTCAAAGGTAAGACCAAAACTCTCCTGCCTATCACCCAAGAAATGATATAACATTATAAACTTAGGACTCCATCCTGCACATCAGTAGAGTCGCATAGGCCAAAGCCACATGAAATCTCACACATCAAAACACTGAATAGTCAAATGCAGAGTTCAATAATCAAAGTGCATTTGAGCTTGGAATCTGCTGACTTCCTTAACTCTTTAACCACCGTAGGCTATTTACTAGAAGTCTTTTTTAGGCTATGGATACCTTCTTTGGTCCGTATTTCCACTTCTGCTTGGAGCTAGCACTGGAAACTTGAGCCAAAGCTTCTTTAACACATTCTCTGTTGGTTCATGGCCCTAACCACACCCACTCATTAGCGAGCTTTCAATGGTCAGGGCTCTCCAGCGAATGCTCCACCTGACTGAAAACTGCCTACAGATCAGGAAATGGTGCCCCTACAAGGGGAGAGGAATGGTTTCTGCACCCATTTATGCTAACAAGGTGAGAAACGGTCCAGCCAGTCCCGACCAAGACTGTTCTACAGCCAGTCAAGGCAGCCGCCATGTGCACGGCATGTCTTGAATATGCCAGCCCACATTTGCTATCGCAAAACCTATCTTCAAAACAGATTGCGCCAGCTGATAATATGCGGCCAAAGTCAGATGATGCCAAAATGCATCATCAGTGGTTAAAGGGTTAAACAGTGGTTGTTAGTGCATGTTTACATAGCATGATTGTGAGGCTTCTATTGGATGGGATTGTTTACATTTGTGCATAGAGTCATACGTATTTTTGTTGCAGCACCTTTTGCACTGGTAAATGTGTTCAATTCCACATGTGTTATGTAAATTGGTTCTGGGTTGTATCTGGTATAATCTACGTTCCATTCTTCTTCCCCAGCTATGCAGACAGTACCAAATCAGCAATTGTCTGCATTGGTGGTCGTGAGATGTGGAAGTTTTGTCAGACTTTCTTTACGGATGTTGAACTGGCCACATTTATGGAGAACTGTGGGCTGGGGGACCTGATTGTGGCAACCATTGGAGGGAGAAACAGACGTGTGGCTGAGGCCTTTGTTACCATGGGAAAGGTGTGAAGGCCAGTGTTCTGATTGTCTTAATGATCCATTTCCCTTAGTGCATGGTGTACTGAAATGAATGAGGCACACGGTACAAAAATGTCTGTCATTTTTTGTTTTGTTTTGTAGCCCAGGCAGCTAACTACTTTTGCACAAAGCTGCCGATTGATCAACTTGGTAGTAGAAAGCCACGATCTTTTTGATGCCGTAAGCTCACTACCTGTCGTTAGCAGGACAAAGTTCATGCACAACTTGTACGATACTTCACACTCATACACTGAGCCACTGGACAAAACATGGTTCTTGTCATTCAAGCCCAAGCATGAAAGTATTCCTCGGAAATGTTTTCCAGAATACTATGTTTGAAGTTTTGCTGTTATACTTAAGTTTGTTTTCTGTACACGGCTCTCAGGGTAGTTTGGCACTTGCAGCAAAGTTATATACTCTGACAGAGTAACTTGGCTGCTAGGCTTCGAGTAAGTGCTAACATTTTCATGCTTGGGGATCCCAATGACAAGTAGCATGGTTTGTTCAGTTACCCAGTGTGCAAGCTCATGTGATGCAAAATTTGTGTATGAACTTTGCCCTGCTTACAACGGGTACTGAGCTTACAATGTTAGTGAAGTATATAGAGTTTACGCAGCTTTCCAAGTTTCCTATAGAGCACTTAGCAAGATCCATTTCTGTGTAGCCTGTGAGCCTGGGAACAAGTATAAGAATGCGTGTAGTCATCTTGGGGCTAGCGAGTAGCGATTTTAGCTTGAAATCCTAGCCACATGTAGGTGACCACATATGCTGACAATACCGCTATATACATCCAGCTGGACAACTATGGCATGGACAAAGCTTCACACTCAAACTATGAGCTAGCAGTGGAATCCCTGCTGTGTATGAGCGGTCTTGCCAGGCGCTCACCTACAGTAAACCTCACCACCATACATTTTTTTTGCCTGTCACTCGCACCCTGACTCGCCACGCAATCATCAGACGCCTAGCATAGATTTATTGGAAAGTACGTTGGCTAGGAAATACCCTTGTAGCAATTTTCAAGTGCTAGACCCAAGCAGAAGTCAAAATAAGGTACATGAGCCCTAGGCTAAACCTGACGTATCAAAAAAGATAACTTAGCAGTTAATCGGTTTTAAAATGTCATTGTTTATAATTGACAGCTCCTAAAAGCACATTTGTTAAACAACAACACCTATGTAATCAGGAATGTTGTTTTTTGGAATTGTGTTTGCATGTATATTATAGCTATGAGGGTGTTCTGTGATCTTCAAATTTCCATAGCCTATAGAAGTACTGGAAGCTGAGATGCTCAATGGTCAGAAAATGCAAGGACCACGGATTGCCAAGCAAGTCCACTTACTTCTGCAGCAGGAACAGAAGGAGCAAGAGTACGTGTGCCCATTGAAACTGTGTGTGTGTGTGTGTGTGTGTGTGTGTGTGTGTGTGTGTGTGTGTGTGTGTGTGTGTGTGTGTGTGTGTGTGTGTGTGTGTGTGTGTGTGTGTGTGCATGTGTATCACTGTGCATGTATGCAGTGTGAGGTGTATTTGTGCGTGGTGTATGTGTGCATAAATTTGTCCATGCAATGTCATTTCCCCAACAAGTGATTGTAGGGCTACACTTAATATGTCTAGATAGCTAACACCAAATTCGACAGAATAGTATGGGTGGTTAGCACCTATTTTGATACACATACAATTACACACACAAATACACACATACACTTACACACACAAATACACACATACACTCTCACACACAAATACACACATACACTCTCACACACTTTTAGACACTGTACATCCATGTACCAACACCATTGTCATATACAACCTACGACAGATTTTGTTTTTTTCATATTTTACAATCATTTTGTTTGTTCCTACAGGTTTCCTCTCTTCACAGCAGTGTACAAGATATGCCACGAGGGCTGTCCACCCAAGAACCTGCTCAAGATGATAACAGTTGATAATCAACCATAAGTAGTTAGGTGTACAGGTAAAAGTTAAATCTATTTATGTTACTTATTTTTATTTATGTATATTTTACTGATTTTGAACTGAGAAAGTCTCTTACCTTTAAGTTGGCAAGTAGTCAACGACCTGGCATTGATTTAAAGGTGTTCTATATTGTTAAAAAAAAGTTAGAGAAGTTGTTTCCACATGACTTTTACCATTCATAAGTGAACTAAGTATAGTTCGGCTGAAGCAAGTCTTTATGTATGATTAATTCTGTGGCTTACTTGAAACTGGGCGTCACTTGAGTAAAATGTAAAATTTAGACCACAGAGGTTGTGTGAGATTTTGTGATGATATCCTAGCCTCGTTCTCATGCATGCCTCCCCTGTTTTTGTTCTTCAGTTATAATACACGGAACCAGAAGAGCGATGTTCTTCCACGTTATTGGTATCCCTCTATTGTTGGAAGTACAAGTGATGTCAATTTCATGTTTTCACAAGAAATTAGCTTTATCAGGTTTCCAGAGAAATTAGGCAACCTACTTTCCTGTAACTTGTAACAAGCCCCCTTGACTGGAACATTTCTTGGACTAGCTGATTCTCTAGCAAACAATACAATCACAATATGCAGCACACACGCCTAGTATATACAAAACTACAATGGCTGGCCTACATAGTTCAAAGTTCAGAGTTCAAAAGTCAGCTATTACAAAGAGATTGTTAAATCTTCTCTTGGTACACACGACAAATTAAGATGCAAGGAAGTGGTCTACCACACTACCACAGGTATGTGTGTAGTAAGTATGAACCTGGAAGTGTCAAAATAGCAGTAGCAGAATTATCTACACACAACATCATAGCATGCATTTCCCAAATTAAGACCTGAGTCACAAAAGGCAGTAACAGTTACATATCAAGGTTGAGGATGCGAGCCTATTGGTGCGCACATCTTTCCATAATATATGACTGTGTTGAGAGAGAGGAAATGAAACAATGGGAGATGTACCATTGGTTGATGCCATTCTACTATAGCTGTGTGATATGTGGTGTCTGCTGGCAATGAGGTAGATTTTCCAGAAGCATGATCTGCTGGGCTAGTAACTAATATATGAACAAAGTATAGAGACTCAATCAGCTTTGCAAGGCACCAGACACAATGTTGGTACTCTAAGATCATCTTCTTTGCTTTGTATAGAGTACGCGTATGGTTGGTTATGGTAGCTAATATGCCTGCTGACCTTGAAACATTTCCCCAACCTTGAGTCAGCTGGTCATGAAGGCAATGCATGTCAGCAGTCAAGGAGATAACCAACATGTCAGAGTAGCTAGTATATAAGAACTGATGCTGTTTCCTTTTATGACAGAGAGGAAAGCGATCGATGAGTGGTAAAGATGAAATACCAAGTCACTGCTTTTCATGTTCAAGTACTAAAGGGAGTATTCAGCAAGTATCATGTTTGTTATGGTCCAAACTTTTCAGAGGAAGCTCAAATTTTGCATCCAGTTTTGAGGGATCAATTTTTACCATGACACACTCATTGTATGTTGTGATGTCAGACATAGCTAATCATAGTTCAACCTAGTCTCGCAAGCCAGACCCTTTCTGTTCCGCAGCGCCGATCGCTTATACTCCACGTGCTGATACTGAAAGCGATCGGTGCTGTGGAACAGAAAGGGTCTGGCTTGTGAGACTAAGTTCAACCTGAGGTACTGTCTGATGATATTGGTGATTACAATTTACAACAATGTTATGCAAAGTATGCAGTAAATCTGTACACACTGACTACCATATTATGTCCACCAGCTAGATAATAACCAGTGTGTGCATGCTGACTAGGAACCTACCTTATACAGGGACCATCCAGCAAGGATCTAAATTACAAATGTAACTCTAAGCTAGGTCATGCACAAAAAGTTGCTTGGGAGCTCTTCTTCACTGAACATAGAGTTCAATGAGCTCAATTTGAATGTCTTCATTGGCTGAGTTTTCATCTGCACACACTCTGACTTCAATGTCATCAGTAGTGGCCTGAGAGAGTTGCTTGCAGAACCACGGAGGATTGTTGAAGGTGCAACATGTGCTGGTTGATGGACAATCTCCCCCATCCCACATTGGCTCTGTGGTAGTGCCATACTCACAAAAGTACTCATTGTTAATGAATGGAGGCACAGCACCTGTGAATGTCATGCCAGTCCTTGTGCATGGACATGCGTATTGATCAGCATTATGAGTATGAGCAGCAGCAGCAAATGTCCAAATGTGCTGTCTCGGTGATCGACCATGAGTGATACTCACTCCATCGACGTATATACCATCAAGTGTAACACGACGATGGTTGTAATAAGCCAAAAAAGCATCTAGTGAATGATATTTGTACCCAATCACCCTTCCACACACTTTGCTGTAAGAGATACTATGAGTGCCAAAAGTGATGGTGGTACATCCAGGTATCGTTGTCCTGAAGCACCCTCGTTTGGGACTTGTAGCCAGTTTGAATCCTGTCGGACACTCCTGGCTCGAGTCAGTCAAATCCAGGTTGGCCACCCTCATCCACCCCTGAATGTTAGTATTAGTACAGCAGTGTGTGTTTGGAGTGCAGTAGACAAAGGCTGGACTGCTGGAGCCATCGGTAACCCAGAAGTAGCCAGGCAGACTACTGGGGTTGTGCTCAGCTATCTGTTGGCATGAGTTGGCTGGATTCTGATAAGTACCTGTAGTTTAAATAATCCAAAAAACTTAGATCCAAAAAACAGCAATAAAATAACAGTTTGATCACCTGTAATATTGACGTGCATGATAAGTTCTTCCTGAATCCATTTCAATTGGTTTTGAAGATCACTCTGGAGCTGTTGTATTGTGAAATTATATTGCCTCAATTCTGTAAAAAAAATTAATATCTACAGCAATAATTTTTATGTGACAGTCCCGTGTAGATTATTCCGTCGCGTATTTCGCGGTGTTTGAAGCGCCGTATCACTGAACTTCCGTCAAGGGCGGGGCTCATACGCTTCGTAAATGCTAACGAGTCAACGAAGCGCGTATGAGCCCCGCCCGAAAGTTCAGCGAAACGGCCCTTTGAACGGAGTGATGCGATCGAAATACGCAACGGAATAATCTACACGGGACTGGCATATATATATATTAAGAGATATTTATGCTAAACAAGGCTAATATCATATTCCCATTGAGCTATGTTGTAGCTATACCGTCTTCACTGCTGTTTCTGATTCCTTGTTGGATGTAGCCCAACATGTTCTCAAGTTGGTCAGTTGTTGCACACTTCTCTCCACTAACTGCAGAATTATAGCAAGCAATCATAATAAGGCATCTTTTCACATTCCAAAATAAGGCAAGAGTGTGTATCTAATGATAGCCTCGATCATTTCCAGACTGGGCCTTGGAATGAGGCTGATTTGCTAAAGTATAGCTACTTCTTGTACAACATGCAGTCGTACTTGGGATGTCATGTGGTACCATGGGGAGAAATTTGGTCACATTTCGCAATGCATCTATCTCCTTCCTCACAGCACTGATGCTTGTTTGCATCTCCTTTCGCAGATCATTCTTGACTTTCTGAAGCTGTTCGGTACAGTTGCATACAGCGCCTGCCAACAGAGAACTAAAATCCTGGGTACAATACTACACATTTGCTTAGCAGCATTTACTTACCACCTGTTTGTGAGTATCCCAGTCCTAGTGGAATCAACAGTACCAGTAGCTTCAGTGACATTTTGACGTAAGTTTTACAGGACAATTGCTTAATTCACTGCAAAAACAAAATTGGCTATAATTATGCGTTTGGCTACTAAGATTACCTAACAATCCCTCCCATAGTATTTCAAAGAATGCAGTGCTTGTAAAGCATTTTGTGGGAGTCGTGTGAAGTTTATTCAAGAATTAGCCCCACTGAATTCTTTTCCAGCCTGAGTTATCTTAACTACAACTCTTCAGTGTAGTGTTTACCTCACTTACTTCATTTATAGCACTATCAGTGACATAGCTGCCCTGATGCATTGGTGCAAAACATGCTTAGGGGGGTGCACAATGCATACACAGATATGTGCACTGGTGATGTACATAAAACTTCCTAAAATAGATATTGTGCTACACTATCATGCCACGTTTGATGCTCATTTGTGCCCTCAAATATCTTGAACACAGACACATGATCAGCAACTATAGAGCATGATGTGATAGGTGGGCATGGTTAACTATGAAGCCACATTAACACTGGTGGACCTACACCTGATTGCAGACTAAAATGCTGTGATGCTTTTATGTGTGGGGATACAGAAACAAAACTTTAGTCAAAACAAGTGGAACCTGGGCTAAGCACACCTGAGACTGCACATGTTTCACTGTACAATTTCTTTCACCGGAATGTTTATTACTGCAGCTGTTACATATGTTTTGTGAAGTCATGGGACAGATGCCAACAGGGAGGGACAGATGACTCTACTCCTGTTATTGAAATACTTAACAAGCACTACTTCATAATTTACAGACACTTGCCATAATCATACTGATCATAATTTTTGTATTGTCCACTAAAGTTTCTGAAGCTGTCCGATTAACTGAAGTAATATAACTAGTCCAGTTGTGTTGTAATTATCCCTTTGTGTGCATTATGTACTTTATTATGATCAGAAGTGCAGTTACATAGACTAACAGTGTAGCTAGCATGTGTGCACGTGAGCAACAGATACATATCAGCATAGGTGTCTAGAGAATATGTATGTGGAGAGAGAAGAAAGACATTCACAATCACTGTGACTAGTGAGTGAATTAAATCTTGGAGTGTAAAATTTGTGCAATTATACTGTGATACTTTTGCTCGATTGTAGGAAGTGAGCAAAGCCATTGATGCAAGTCTAATGATATCTATAAACATTATCTGACATGGTAATTCTATGGCCGCCTTTAATTATTGTAGCACTAATTAGTGAGGTAAAGTTTAGGAAGCTGAGTGAGAGAGACTCTATAATATAATTTCCAGACTTTGATATTGTTGTGTGATTCCATGAGAAATTAGATTAGAAATGGTCACAACCTGTCTGGTAACTTCCTTCTGGTTCAAAGTTTGCATACATAGTTTTAAGAAGTGTAGCAATGTGTGTGGTAACCACGGAAACAGGAAGTTAAACAATAAACTTACCACCTGTTTAGTCTTCTGTTTGTAGGTGGAGGCAGAAGTTACTTGTACATATCATTTGTAGTTCAGAGAGAAGTCCTCTTGTGTGCTAGCTACTAGCTGTAACTTCCCAAATTCCTGTTATCTCTTATGTGTAATGCTCTTATAATAATGTAATGCATGCAGTGCCAGGTATGCAAATGTAACTGATCAGAAATAGCATGATAAAATACTTACACTCCGACAGTACTTAGTGAATAAAGGTTGCTTGACACAAAGCTGCAATACAATGCTTGTCAATGGTTTTAGCTCTTTTTTTAATGCGCAATTTGTTATAATTACATTTTCCCATACAAGTGTTAACTGATGAAATGATGCATTGAACATGTATAACTACAGCAATTCCATATACTGGAGTTGTAAATACTACTTCAACTTTTCAGATCTAGTTTCTGCAACTTTGGAAAGGTCCTGCAGCCAGTTGGGAGTGCTTTTCTCGCTGATTCTGCTCTCTTATCAAATGCTCCAGCCAAGTGCATTCACCCATATCTGTACATTTTCTATAGCCTCATTCACAGGCCTTCCCTGATTTTGATTATTTATTCAATTATTCGGTTTGATTAAAAGTGTAGTATAAAAGTGAATTTTGTCATCAGCAATGTAAATGTCTTTTCTTTTAATTTGCTTTAAATTTTGCTCACAGCGCACTGCAATTAATTGAGAAATCATATATTCTACATATGGATCTTACTTACACTATGTTGCTCTAATTGTTTCTGGCAGTAGTTACTACTTTTCCACATGAAATGTTTGATTTGCTATATTCTCCATATACTGATCACTTGTTAACTGATCAAATGATGCATTACTATACCAGAATTACATATATTATACTTCATACTCAATACATTAGTATTATTGTCTGCAACTCTGGAAGGGTCCTGCAGCCAGCTGAGAACGCTTTCCTTGCAGATTCTGCTCTCTTATCAAATGCTCCAGCCACTCACATTCACGAATATCATCACCGTTGTTTATATTCTGACGTATCAAAGAATGTAGTACAGCCCTCTGACATTTGCGTCCAAACTCTTGCAAGTCCACATTGCAGTTGCCAGTACAGTAGGTGCTCCTCTGCATTCAGAAATATATCAGTAGCTCAATTAGTTGAAACACAGACCACTATGTAGCTGAGTGCCACAAGTACAGAAGCTGTCGCCTCAGTGACAAGCATTCCTTGGCTTCAATTCTTATTTACTCAGTCAGCATCAAAATGAAAACAAGCCTATAAAGCTATGCATAACTAGCTTGTAAAGCTTACCCAATATGCAAGAGCATCCATGGCATTCTGTTTCATGTAGTAGTAAATATTGCTTTCATTATCAATGGCCTCCACCAGGTAGTAATAGGCCACAATACGACAAAGTCTCTGCATGTCTTCACCGTCGGTCACTGTGACATTGAACTCATCTTTGACAGTAGTTCTGTTAAGTATTAAGATTGCTTCATGCTGCATAGAGAAAGTAGACCAAATATACATGCTAATTACCACTTTAAATGGTACTGGTACACTTCAGTACGGACGGTATTATTGCTATACCTAACCTGAGTATCTCTTAATAGGTCATTCACAATAATAAAGAGGTGGAAGTACAGCAACAGAGAAGGATTGTATACACACTGTACTAAGTCATATGAGCTAACATCAAGCAGTATGTACTATATAACCATATGAGTTAGCAGTACACATCCAACTCCACAGAAACATGGTCTGCAGTAACTTACACTATAACGCACTCCACTGTTCAGGTGAATCACACTAGTTGTAGCCTGACGAACATGCACCCTTTGCACAGTAGGTGCAGATGTAGCCAGCATGATACATGCTGCTAGACCAAGCAGCACAAAGAAGATAGCTGAAGTGCAATCACTGAAAAGTCTGGCCATTGCAGCAGTGTTGTAGAAATTGTCAAGGGTAGCAGGTGATAAATGGTTTGTGAAGGAGTTTGCTCGTTTGTGTCCAGCTGTCTCTTGGCTGTGTTAGTCAATGACTAGCTGTCTAACGTGCTCACTTATATATGAACTGGAGTCAAATATGGTACTAGAACCTCATTTCTATCATTCGTTGTAAACTACATTTCTTCTTTTTGGGAACAAGTCTACAACAGTACACAATAGAATAGTCACCTACCATAATAATTTCCTTGTTTAGAGTTGTATCAGAGTTTGTTTGGTATGATTTCACACAGTAAGAGGTGGTAGCTAAGATATGATTTAAGAGCCCCCAACAGTGATGTATACAATCAAGTGAGATGCTGCCTGCCAGTTCAACTGAGTTGCAATTTGTCAGTTCCAAGAAAAGAGCTCAAAACACTTACAGTACCAAATTCTATGCTATATTGTGATAAAATAAGTATACCTGATCAGCAGGGTTTGTAGTAAATCAATTTTGTGCATGGTGGTTCACTATAAAGTTTTGAGACATGATCATCAGGTATTATGTAGCAACACCCATTCAAAGATCATTTCACAGATAGTTCTTACTCTATGAAAATTAATGTCGTTTGCTTTACACATTTTCCTTAGTGAGTAATTTATTGAAATCCCTGTTCAGTGATTCCCTTTGTAATTGTGAGCAGCATCATATTTTGGCAAGTATATACAAGACCTGATGTGAGAATAGAATTTTACCAGTGCTTGATAGACATTCTTTTGTGAGTAATATGTGATTTAGTGTTTCAAAGTGGTTCAATGTAAGCAGTTTTATTTGTGAGGAACAATGCAAACATTTGGCATTTGGACAAAGATGCACAAGTCAGATTGGGAATTTACTAGCAACAACCTTGCAGCTATCTAGCAATATAAAGAGTTAGCGCTACTTACATTTCAAAATACACTTGTAAAGAGCACCATTTCATCAGCTGCAAGGGTATTGGGTAATGCCCTCTTTGTCAGTGAGCTTCTTCACCCAGCAACCAATGAATGCAGGTGTCACTGGCTCATGTGAAAATAAATCAAGGGTGTGAAATGCTCATCAGGAGTAGATCTTTCCAAGTCCTGGGTTCTTTTTCCTTACATGGTCAAAGTAGAACCTTTGGCTGTGATGTGATCTAATTTCATATAATCATTGGCAGTATTATTCAATATTAAATGTGAATGGTGACAGTCACAGCATATGCTTCTTGGGCAAAGGTACAGCAGTAGTATAGCCTAGCAACAATGCTGTGAATGTGGTGACATTAAACACTTCAACAATTATTCCTATAATTAGATCACTGTGGCTTCACCCACCCACACAGTCTACAATATCATGTTAAATGTATTAGACTTGCAATAGTCGATACTTGCAGTGTTCATGATGTTTATTACTACAGCTGTAATAGTCAAGGTACAGATTCAAACATGGTAGGAGAGATGAGTGTATTCCTGTTATTGAAGTACATATCAAGCATGCAGTATATAATGATTGTACAGACACTTACAATAGCTGATACTTGCAATTATTATGATCATATTTATCATAATGTGAACTGAAGCTATCTGATTAACTGGAGTAATTATGAAAAACATACCATTATAAGTAACATAATGCATACAAGTGCTAATTATATCATAACTAGAGTTATGTTTATTGCTGATTACAAGTGTATGTCACCCATGTGTTTGTCAACACTGTCAATAGTTTCGCATCAAAGCAGGAGTCTTGAGGCTGTGCAGATGTAGTTGTATATGCATTGGAAGAGAGAAGGAAGAAACCAACTACCACTCTGTTGTCTAGCTGCTGGAGAGTGAAGTCAAACTTAGACCATAGGGTCAGTGAGGTTTCTGTGATACTAATTTTTGTAGACTGTGTTAAGTGAACTAAGAACTGTTTATTGATGAAAGTACCATTTTATAGGAATCATGTAACATAACTAAATCTGTAGCCTACCTGGAATTGGGTAATAATGAAGTACTGATATTTATTAGTAAGTAAATAAAATTCATGCTGCAGAAACTGTTGGAACTTTGTATTATTTTCTCAAGACTTTCACAAGTTACAGAAGTTGTTGCTCTTTGTTTCCACAAAACATCAGAATGGAAATGTCAGCAGCTGCCCAGTTAACTAAACATATCTGTATGTATGCACTAGAAAGGAAATACAGTAATTTACAACACCGACTTCTGATAGGTGTCTATTGCTGAGCGACCCTACTTGAAGTAAATTTATTTTGATAACTAGCAAATAATGCACTTCAACAGTCTCGGCAAAGTACTCTCCTCCTACCTACAAATTCTGTTTTATTATTATTAAATATACAACACACCAATACAGATGCAGGGGTGAATATAGTACATATTGTATAAATTAAGTCATTGATCTCTGATGGGTTTCCATGAAGACGAAGATGACGGATAACTTCAGCACAGATGCCATGTTGGTGATGATAGGGCTTTGCGAATTGATGACCAAACATGGCATTAAACCCAGTTTGAGTAAAAGCCGGACGCTTTATGATCCTACACATGTGGAGAAGATTTATTGATGTTTAGTTATAAAGTTTTAGTTACTAGGAAGCTGGCTACCATTTCTAACGTACTGGAAATAGCATCATGCTTTACTCCTAATGATGTAAACGTTTCTCATACAGCTGCTTCAGGAATAACACATAGTTCTGGGAAGTATAAGTGCATTCTATAGTGATAATAGGAACTATCTCAGGTAACCATGGAAATAGAAAGTTGGACCCATGTGCTTAATCATGCATTTAATCTACCATTAATGCATTCTGAGTATAAATTGGAACTATTTCTGGTAACCATGGAAATAGGAAGTTGAGCCAGTATACTTAATTATCAATTTAATCTACCATTAATGCATTCTGAAGTATAAATTGGAACTATTTCTGGTAACCATGGAAATAGGAAGTTGAGCCAATATATTTAATTATCCATTTAATTTCGTATGCAGTACTAAGGAGGGAATTCCCACACATAGTTCCTAGAGCTGTGTTGTAAGCATGAAACCATAGCACATGTGTACAACCATTTCACAGGCAGACACACAATTACAACTTACAAATTGCCTTATTTGGTACTACAAACCCGGAGAAGACTTCATGGTGTTGGGATGTTTTTGTTCCATGTTTCCACATGAAATTAGATTAGAAGTGGCAGCAGCTGTCCGGTAACTTCCTAAGTAATCATACTTGCATGGTCATACACATCGTTCTAGGAACTGCAGAAGTGTGTGGTAACCATGGAAACAGGAAGCTGAGCTGATATACTTAATCACCTGTTTACTTTGCTTTACATTGCCAAGGAGATGCGCATACGGAAGTTAAGCATGATTTATTCTAAACAGCAGCCCAAGTCAGCATGATGGACATGTAAAATATTGTGGCCCACTACTAACTAGGTTACCATCATAACACTGATCAGTACATTAAGTAAGCTTTAAAAGGCAGGGAGATATATTTGGGTTTGCAGCTGATTGCCCCTGATGTACAAGAGAATTCCTTAACAAGAGCAAGTTAGTATGTTTCTCAACACAATGTATGTTTGTGGCACTCTCTCCCTTTAGCGACCTTTCATTAACTATTGATGGAAGTTCACTTAGTTCTTAGTACTACGTATGCTTGAGCACAATCTTCCACTTACATTTGATGGGAAGTGCGTAGGATGAGTGATTATCATTAACTGTGGCACACTGAAAAATATTCACCTGTACATACGAGAGGGTGTAGTTCCACAGGAAGTTACACATTTTTAAATAGTAGGAAGACAGTAACAATCGCTCTAAGAGCTGGCTGCCTGTGAATGAAGTAAAAATTCAAGTGTAGTATTTGTGTGATTACTGTGATGGTTTGGCTCAATTGCAGCAAGTGAACAATTTCACATTCATCTCCAGGTGGGCATCAGAAGTTCAGTCTTGATTGACTATACATGCATTATCCACATAGAGTGACAATACGTGCAGGATAGTTTGCACCGAACATGTCTTCTGCATTTTAGTTGGCTCTTGAACTCACTCACTATATGAAAAAATATCTGTCCTTGGCTGTAGCACTTTAGCACTGTAGTGGGACATCTGGTCTTTGTACTTCACAATCATGGTGGTTTCTACCTTAATTATGGTCTGCATTGTGTACACTCTTTGTGGTCTCTGTCATCCACCCACTCAGTGTGTATGTATAGCTGGAAGCAGATGGCTCCTTTACACGTTCCAATGAATATGAGCTGGCTTCCTGACTGGTTGTTTCATAATGTAATTAGCCCAGCCCAATACCAAGAAGACCACTGAAAGTCTAACTGTAAAGGATAAACACTCAAGTATATGCAGTATGCACAATACCATTACACTGTTAAAAGAAAGGAGTAAGAGTTACTCTTTTGAAGGAGTTCCGACAGCCGGGCAAATTTAACCCCCCAAGGAGTAAAATTTTTACTCCTGTATGGAGTTATGGTAAGCACTTAAAGGAGTACACTAGTTACTCTTATGTGGAGTTAGTGTAACTAGTAAAGTAGTTTCATTTAATGTAATTCGTAGGGTTTAGCCTTTAAATGCTCAAAATAAAAGAACTGTGAGCACAAAGTGTAATGCAAAATAAAACTGGACACAAGAAGGTGATATACAAAAGTTAGCCAGACAAAGAAGAACACAGAGAAGAAACAGATGGTGGAACCTTTTGATTGTCCTTTAGTCCCAAGACAAAATGCTGAAAAAGGATAAGCAATGCATAGCTAAACCGATTTACGATATGCAGTGTCAAATACAAAATAATGCAAATGAGATCCGCTAAAGCATCACCCAGAGTGGGTGCTGAAAGAAGGCAGTCAGATTCCTAGGTATACATGGTACTGCATTGTCTCGTCTGTTTCTGTAGCAACTATGTAGGGCTCTTGCTGTCCTGTGCTTTCCACCAACATGTCAACATCTGTGCAGCCCTGCTATAAAAAACAAACAAATGATCTATAAATAAGACATGACTTTGTCCTCATTTGCTGGGAATATACCAAGCTTACAGTACAAACACTTTAAACTAACCAAGCAACAATCTAAAAACGAGCAAATCAATACAACTCTTTCCTATAGTGAGAAGCAGGAGCGCATAAGAACAGACGGGTAGAGTAAGAGCATGCAACTCCAATAGAAGCCCATATAGTCCAGTCAAAATTATTGAACCGTACTAAAAATAGAACACCCGGTCATGTGCTTAGCAACAATGCCTTATGTCTACACAGCATGTCTAGTACGTATTACTATTTTTAGTACTGGCAATAAATTTTGACCGGTTTCAAATTTTACAGAGTTGCACAGTCTTACTCCAGCCGCCCGTTCTTATGCGCTCTTGTGAGAAGTTATATATACCAGGCACATTCTTTAGCATTTTTAGTACACATGCGGAAAATATAAAATGTTGTTACATAGTGTTTACCTTGTTGTAGTGTAGTATGGTGGTCTTAACCTTCAGTGACCGTGGACACAGTAGGTGCTCCAGAATTGTGATACACTTTAAACCATCATGACCTACATGCATGTATAAACAAGTAAACACATGTGATATAAAATGCAAATTAACTTTGAAAGATTGCCTACTCTCAGGCTATTGTTTGTCCAATTATTTGCTGCAAAGGCATTGAGTTACTGCAAAACATGATATGGGCGCTCTTTCGTGGTTAAATGCGGAAACACTTAAAAGAGCGCCCACTCCCCTCTTTGGCAGACGTGTAAAGTGCTCCGCCCTGGGCGCTCTTTCACAAGACTACGGTAGGTGCACTCAGCATTTTTGACAGGCTTTGTCTCATGCATGTGCATGTCACTATGCCTCAATGTGGTCACTGGGAATTACATTTTGCCTACTTAATGAGGCTGTAGGTATTGAAACATTTTATGCACTCACTTGGTACGGGCATTTTCAAGCACACAGGGTGCTCCTGTGGCGATGAGGGATGGACAGGCCTGCCGGAAAATATAGCAGCATGTCATGATTACAAACATTTGAGGATTTATCAACAAGTACTCAAACTCAATCACAAGCTCCAAACAAGCAATGCATGTACAACCATTAAACCACATCTCTCTAAATAGTGCACGCTTACCGGCAGTTTAAACCACAGCATGATGAATGAAGCTTGTGGCATTAATAACCTTTACTTTAGCATGGACCCCTTTCTGAGCCCCTGGTTTTGGTGTACTGTCATATTGGAAGTCAAGCACTAAGCTATCGGGGAGGTTGATACCGATCTCTTTATCCTGCCGGTTGATGAGAGCAACATGAACACATACTGTACAGCAACTCTACGGAAGGATTAGACAGAAAACGGTATAGTCCAGAAGTTGTTTCTTTTTCAATAGCTTTTATATAAACGATCGCAAGACATTCAAATGAAGGTCAAGGACATCGCGCGATTGGGTTCTCTGTATGGCCCACCCAAAGAATTGCTGCAATTGTCATCTTGCTACTATGCTAACAGACCAGCTCTGGCCTCTGTACTGAGTGCTTGACCTCCAATGTGACGTGGTCCCAGACCGTAGATCTTCTAGTGATAGTAGTGTAGACTACTCCCAGACTAGCCTCGTTCCCAGGCCCCACAAGAGCCTGGGAACGAGGCTACTCCCACACTTAAGCTTACAACTCAACTTGTTTCTTATGATTCCTTTTTCTTCGTAGTATAAAATATTATACAAATAAATTCACTCACAGCTTCTTGCCACTGCTCAGTAGTGTGAAGTCTCGGCGATGTAACCGCTCGGCACTCTGTTACCGTCGAAGGATACCGGTTCGCTCCACTGGGGTATTGAACACGCAATTCCTCTTTTCCACCAAGTCCAGGTACCTCTTGAGGCAAACTTCAGCATCTATAGATGCTGAAGTTTGCCTCAAGTTGTAATACTAGCTATAAATGCTATAGCTACTAGTTTGTAAGAGAGACAGAAGGTGGTAGTGTCTCAAAAGATAGCTTGTGTTGTGAAAGTTAACCTGAGAAAGCATCTAAAAACCACCGCATAGAGTTATACAACCTGTCCAGTTATGCAGTTTAATACTGTGTAGTCATCACTAGTTGAAATGTTTCATTTGCCTGCTCTTATATGAATATATGAACTCTCGGTTCTAAATGTTTGTCTTTTGAGTGACACTATATGAGTATGTACAATAGTTAACATACAGGCCTGATTCTGTTCAAGGATTCAACCAATCAAGGGCCTCATGCAAAGAGGTACCTAGCCAAGCATCCAGCCAAGAGCCATTGTCATGTTCTTGTCGTGGGAAATGGACTGATTAAAATAGTTCACAATTAAGGTTGCAGTCTAGTTAGTGGACCGCCACTGTCACCAGTTGCATAGCAACAGGAGAGTGGCTATTAGTGTGTGTATGTGTGTGTACATGTGCATATGTATACACTCCTAAGATTTTAAGTACAAGTATATACCTGTGATGCATGAAGCAGGGGTTGCCTTGCAGAAACACAGGCTGCTTGTTCTGTAAATACTCTATAGCTGACAATAGAGAGTGCATTTCATTCCTGGATGAAACTGTGGCAAACTACGGCACCAGAAGGCCTGACAGAATTTCTTGGTGTATGGTGGCAATTACATGCCACTAGTACAAATACGTACACAAACTTGAAGAGCACACAGAGAGCATTTGACAGTAATGTTAACATCCTTTTTTATTACTTGTAGTTTGCATACTACTAAGAAAGATCCACTAGACTATTCATCAAATAACAATGCAACAGGTGTACCCAAATGCTGGAGCAACAATGCTGTCATTTCATTAACTTCTAAAAATGTACTTTGAGCATCCACTGTAAATTTTACAAAGTGCACCCCAAAACCTAAAGCTCAAATTCTTAGTTTAGACAGAAACACACTCACTTAAAATGTTCCATAATTAATTATGAAGATTTTTGGCTACCATTATACATCTATATAACTAATTACAGTTAACTTTACATAACTTTTTTTTTACCGCTAATTGTAAGTACATCAATTTTATGTGTCAATTTTGCATGAATATTACTAGTTGTAACTACTAACTTCCAACTTTGCATGTGCACCTGAACACATGCAAGCTTAATTGTGAGTAGCTACAGTGCCTATGAGAGTGAGCAGCCAATGCTGAAGATTTGTCACCAACCATTTCACTATCCTTCCCAATGCAGTTGTAATCGATATGAACTTGAATGTTGATATCATCACTTTCACTAAATGCAGTTTCTAATTCTGCACTATTAAAAAAGCAGTTTGAAGTGAATGTCATTGCGTTATGCGAGGGGCAATAAAGTGAGAAAATATTGAACAGCTAACAACTGAGAATATTAGTTTCATGAAGATTATGGTTAAGACAAGTGATACTTCAGATGACATGAAGCAAAAAGTAGAGGCTACTGAGAACAAATATGCCGGGAATATATGTAACTAGGCATGTAGCTAACTGAACCGTGGTAGCCATTAGTTCCACGTGTCTGGCTACGTGAGATTACTGTGGTATAGGGTTGGGCGGATTATGCTCCATTTTTTTACCCATTATGCTATTCCGATATGCTCAAAATTGTACCAATTATGCCTAAAATTATGCCCAAAATTTGCCTATTATGCTCAAACTATGCCCATTATTTCTGGAAGGAGCAAACTTGTATGTTCGAATAATTATTTAACACTGTACAGAAAAAGTAAATTGAAACAGGATAGAACCATTGTAGTCTCACGTGGCCATACCCCGTTCCGCAAGAGTGGGTGTGGCCACGCTAACATCATGGAAAGTTCAATGTAGATCACCAGACTCTGCGATTGCTGTTCATTGCTCCCTCACTTCGCCGCTTACCAACAGGGCATGGGACGAGATACTTCACGGTCTGGGACTGGGACACGGTCTGAGGACGAGACTACCAGTCTACCACAGACACATTATGCTCAAAATGTAACCGCATAATGTTCAATGCTTTCTGGTACCTATTATTCCCAACATTATGCCAGCATAATCCGCCCAACCCTACTGTGGTATCGAGAACCGCGCCATTATAGTTTCGCGTGTCTGGCTACGTGCATGAGACTACTGTGGTATCGGCTGTATAGAACCGTGGTAGCCATTAGTTCCACGTGTCTGGCTACGTGCATGAGACTACTGTGGTATCGGCTGTATAGAACCGTGGTAGCCATTAGTTCCACGTGTCTGGCTACGTGCATGAGACTACTGTGGTATCGGCTGTATAGAACCGTGGTAGCCATTAGTTCCGCGCGTGTCTCACTGTCTGGCTACGTGCATGAGACCAATGTGGTATCGGCTGTATAGACCTAGACCAATAATAGCTAGGCCTCACTTTCCTACACTCAATATATATACGACCAAACAATCACCCGATCATCATGCACAGGTCAGAGCATGCGTCAACTGTTGAGGTACAGGCTTGTTTGATGACATAGGGCAAACTGACGAAAGCGGAAAGCTTGGAATCAACTCCACGCTACTGACTTGAGCTACCAGTGCTCTGATTGCTGAGCTAGGTGTACGACAACCGGGCAATCACCAACTTCCCTCTATTTTCTATTTATACCATCAAACAAACTGAGGCAAGATGCTTCCCGGCTAGAGCGGTTTAGCACGCCGCAAACTCATTGTGCACCAACATACATTATCATGCATCGTATATTAACACAGAGCAGCTGCAGCTTACCTGTGCAGTTAGCGACATGTACTGCCAAGCGCAGGAAGAGGAGCAATACACACTACAAAACTCCAGAGTGGTGGATACCCTACCCGAGCTGCTTCGGCATGACTGCAATTGCACCAGCTAAAGGTTGACGAATCCACAGTTAAAGTGAGCAGTTATGCATTTGTGAACACATGAACGCGCGAGGCAAGCATCCAGGAGAGTTTCCCTGGAAAACCAACTTCGGGTAGGCCTATCAGGAAGATTGAATAACGTTGATTTTCCGAGAAGTCAACCCAACGAAGTCGCTAGCTGACTCCTACGCCACACACCTACTTTAGGACATGGCATTTTGTTGTTATCAAAACTACCATAAGCTTATATTTCTGAATGCATCTAAATTATACAATTGCTTCAAACAAAGAGAGTACATTTGGATGACTTTGCATGCCGAGTATCTTCAAACAACATTCTAGTAATGAATAGATGTTCTGCCACACATATTTAGACCAGAGTGAATAAGAAAGTGGTAGCCAGCTGCCCAGGTGATTCCCTAACTAATCACAGCAGGCCTGTGGAGATATAGTCTTCAGACATCCATTGTCATGGTGATTTCCTGGAGAACTATTCAGTTGAATCTCGTAATTGGTATGCAATTGACATGCATATACATGATAATCTTCAGGACAACCATTGCCCATACGGAAGTAGTTTATCGCATATAAATCTGAGATGTGTGTGGAAATCATGGAACTAAGAGATAAATGTGGGGTAATTTTAAGGGAACTCTGTGACATCTCTGATTGTTGTAGGATTGAAATGAAAAAGTAATGCCAATTAGATTCACAATTAGATGATGCTCTGTAATGACCAAACTGTCATGAGAAATAGTTGGACTTGCATGCTTTGTATCCTAGTCACCATGATCTGAGCTTGTGTTTGTCCCATGTGAAATAATCCCACACTGACCAAACTTTTTATTTTACATTCCAAACATTATTTCACTAGTGTGCAGACATTTTCCATATATGGGCAATTGCTTTATTTGTTTTTTAATTAACTGGACTATTTATTGTAAATATCACAGTGCAGTTGTAAATTAGTGCTAGTATGTGCACTATGCTACCTGATTGGAAGTGAAGTAGTATACTTGCTAGTTAGACTACCAGTGTAGTATATGTGCTTGTGAGTAACAGTTACATATCCACATGAGTCTTGGGAACGCGTATGTATATAGGAGAGCAGACACTCTGAGATCTGGCTGCTATATATATCTATTAGAGTTATGGCAGTGTGCCTGACAGTGAGTACAGCTGATAGAATTAGCCATTGCCATGGTAACTGCGACGTACCTGATGGCTTAATATAAAGCAAAAGTAGAACCAAAAATAATTAATTGCCTCACTGACAAGTTACTTTTTACTATGTATCCAAGAAGATTTTTAATGATGTTACTTAGCAACATGCTGCTAGCTAAAATGAGATTAGGTTTTTGTTGTATTTGTGATATATTGTCCATACACTGATACACATGGCATTGAACATACATTAATTGGACATGTATCACTACAACAGCATACCATGGAGGTAAAAATACTAATGTTTCAGAGTTAGTGTCTGCAACTCTGGAAGGGTCCAGCAGCCAGTTGAGAGCGCTTTCCTTGCAGATTCTGCTCTCTTATCAAATGTTCCAGCCAATCACACTCACGAATATCGTCACCATTGTTTATATTCTCTCGTATCAAAGAATGTAGTACAGCCCTCTGACATTTGCGTCCAAACTCTCGCAAGCCCACATTGCAGTTGCCACTGCAGTAGATGCTCCTCTGCATGTAGAAAAATATGAATAGCTCAATAAGTTGAAAAACTCATGCACTCACAGACCGCACAGGTCAATTGGAACACTCATGTACACACTGACCGCTATGTAGCTGAGTAACACAAGTGTAGTAGCTATAGTCTCAATCACAAACGTTCCTTGGCATTAATTATTTAATCACATCAAAATTTGGAGCTGAAAATGTCTTAAAACAAGCCTATATAGCTATGCATAGATAAAACTTACCCAATATGCAAGAGCATCCATAGCATTCTGTTTCATGTAGTAGTAAATATTGCTTTCATTATCAATGGCCTCCACTAGGTAGTAATAGGCCACAATACGACAAAGTCTCTGCATGTCTTCACCACTGTTCACTGTGACATTGAACTCAGCTTCAACAATAGTTCTGTTAAGTATCAAGATGGCTTCATGCTGCACAGAGAAAGCAGATCAAATATACATGCTATTTACTGTTCTAAATGGACCTGGGAAACCTGAGTAGCTCTTAATGGTACAAATAGTGATATGCTTACAGAATCTATAGGCAATTACAACTATAAACAGTTAGCAGCAATGTGGTATTTTTCAAAGGAGGACAATTCAGTTACCCTGACACCTCTGCAACTTACACTTAAACGCACTCCACTGTTCAGGTAAACTGCAGCACTTGTAGCTTCACGAACATGCACCCTTTGTCCAGTAGGTGCAGATGTAGCCAGCACGATCCATGCTGCTAGACCAAGCAGCACAAAGAAGAGAGTTGAAGTGCAGTCACTGAAATGTCTGGCCATTGCAGCAGTGTTGTAGAATTTGTCAAGGATAGCAAATTGGCTACTAGAGAAGTTTGCTTGTTTGAGCCCAGTTGTCTCTTGGCTGTGTTAGTTGATAGCTGGCTGTCTAATATGCTCACTTATATACAAACTGGCTTCAGATCTGGTACCACAACCTAATTTCTATCATTCTTTGTGAACTGTACACTTCATTTTGGGAGGAAGTCTGCAAGACATACATAATGAATAATTCATAACCATAGTTGATGATATTTGCCCAGAAATATGTAGTATTTAGTTAATTGAGATTATGATTTAAGAACCACCAATAGTGATGCATGAACAATCAATGAACCTAAAGAAGAAAAAAAATGGCCTAGATGTTTTGTAAAGTCACCCACTGCACAGTACGCATTTTTGGCCAATACCAGGCCTCATTAGCTGTACTGAGGTGATCAAGAGATGGGGACTGTTATCTCATGCAGAGAATGCAGTCAGGTGGCTGGCCTTATTCAAAAGGTCGGTAGAAGCTATTCGGAGGCATCGTCTCTTCGTGCATGTGTGTGATTCAATGACTGTCATGCAATCATTGACAATTAAAGTGTTGTTTGTCAGTTCAATTGATTTGCAATTCCACAATTTCAAGAATAAAGTTCAAACCACTTACATACCAATGCCATATATTATGCTACACTGTGGCAAGATAATTATACATTTTGAGCAGGATTTCTTAAAAACTGATAATAAATCAATTTTGTGCATAGCATTTACTACCTTACTTACTACTGTGAGTTGTTACTTAGAGGCACAATTGAAGGCCTCAGAACCAGAGTGGTCTAACCAAGAGGATAGCTACAAGAAATATTCCAGGAAAAGTATCATACCCAGATAACATACCTAGAAATGTAAGGTACAATCCAAGATAAATGTCAGGTACAATACCTAGAATTGTTAGGTGCATGTTCTGTAGTAGACACATACAAAACTGTCAGGTAGTGAATTGTCATACACATGACCTGTAGTAGGTATACCCGCAATAACACAGGAAGTTTAGCAGTCCTTTGGTCCTACATACATGTTGAAACAGCCATATAAATGTCATGTATGTAAGCAAACCCAATGTTTGATGAGATAACCCACTATGGTTCTGAGCCCTTCAATTATTAGCTATCACGTAGCATCACCTATTCACTGACCATTTCTCAGGATAGTTCTCTTCCAAATTACGCATTTTTCTGAGTAATCTGTTGAAATCTCTGTTCAGTGATTCACTTAGTAATTGTTAGAAGCATCATAAAAAAAAGTTGACATTTGGACAAAAATGACATTTGGACAAGGATGAGCAAATGAGATTGGAAATCCGCTAGTAATAATAGCAACAATTTTGCAGCACTCAGTGGCATTCCAAAATACACTTGTAAAGTGCACCATTTCATCAGCTACAAGAGTACTGGGTAATGCTCTCCTTGTCAACAAGCTTCTTTGTTCATCGTCCCATCAATGCAGGTGTCACTAACTCATGTGGTTTTCAAAAGGAAATCAAGGGTGAGAAACACTCATCAGGAGTCTGTCTTTCAAAGTCCTGGGTTACTTTCCCTTACATGGTCAAAGTAGAAACTTCGGCTGTGATCTAATTTCAGGAGTAATCATTGATAATGGGAAATGTAGTTGCTAACAGCCACAGCATAGCTTGCTAGGGCTTGGGTAGGGCAGTATTATAGCCTAGCAACCAATGCTGTGAGTGTTGTGACATATAAACACTCCTGGAAATAGATCACTGCATCTCTCCCCACCCACACACTCTACAATAACAATAATCATACCAACACAATTTTTGCATAATGCTTGTGAAGTCAAAAACAAACTCAAACAAGGAAGGAGAGATGACTGTGGAATGCCAATATATGCTACTGTTTCATGCTTACCACACACAGTTGCAGGAACTATGTGTGGTAACCATGGAAACAAAAAGTAAAGCCAATACACCTTAATGTATCAAATTGAGTCCCTCTGTCTGCATTTGGAATGTGTTGTTTAACTTTTTTTTTTTCATGCTTACCACACATAAGCATCTGTAGTGACAAGGAGAACTGTCTTTGGTATCCATGGAAATGGAGAACTGGTAGCCATGGAAATGGAAAGTTGAGTTAATATACTTAATCAACCAATTAATCGACCACTTGGTATGCATTATAAAGGAGGGAATTTACCATACATAGTTCCCAGAACTGTGTCGTACTCTTAGATTTTACAGATTGTGTCTTCTTGGTACTATGTACACAGAGAAGATGAAGTTAATAGGAAGCGGGCTGCCACCTCATTTTACTATCAATACATAGTTCTTGCACAGCTTCTGTAACCATGGACACAAGAATAGTACCTGATATACTTTATCCCTATAGTGAGAGAATGAAAAAAGGTATAGGGAGGCTTGCATGGGTATAGATGAGCCTTGTACTACTGTACATAGTTATGAGACACAAACACATTTAATTGACTGGAGAAAAGTAGTGGCTTTCAATGTTTGATTTTAGTGCATAAATTTAAAGTCATGACTTTGTGCCTATGCTATTCAGTGGTAAAAACATATTGATGTTCTGTCTTGCTTTATAGAGCTTTAGCTATTACTTTTGTTATACACCTTAATGCTATTATGAGACATGGTACCTATTATGAGACACCTACTAAAAGTTTGTAGTTTGCATTTTGAACAGCATTTTACAATCCATTCACATACTTTGAACCTAGAAGGTTGTGCTGAAACTGTTTTCCTTACCTATCATATCGTGGATTTTTCAGTGGTTCAATTTTTTCATGCTAATCAAAATATGTTGAAAAAATGCCTCAGAAATTTAACCCACAATAAAATGTGAATACAATAGTTGTTACAACCATCCATGTTAGAATGTGAGAAGGACAATATCACTAATGTTTAGCCAAGGTATCAACATCTATCAATTCTGATAAAGTCATTAACCCATAATTGGTGTTGTCTCATAATACCAGCATCTACCCTACCGCACATGCAGTCTTGAGAAAAAAATTGTTAGACATGCAACAAACTTGTTCTGATTTTACTGATCTTGTAGTACCATGTCATGTATGCAATTTCAAGCAGTTTCTAATCAGCCATTACATTACACATTTCCTGAGTGTACTGCTCACTTTACAAATCATCATCTCCTCAGTAATGGTAGTGTGCATGGATATGAGGTACAAAAAACTAACATCAATAAGTCTTCTCTGAGAATGTAGTACCAAAACAACAGCACCAATAAAAGATGATTTGTAAGTTAGTAGAGCAATAAACTAATGTGTAATCACTAAATCACAAAAATATGTGGCACAAAATTTAGACGTATTGAAAAAATGCATGTTAACTCTACCATTACTTGCTCGCTTATGATAATAATAATTATCTGTGTGACATATACAAATTACATGCACGGCCAACACTGTGGCTTACTCATTCATATAAAGGGACATCATCATCTTAGGGTGTTATAAAGTTAGGAGTTATTTACTTATCAGTTGGCTTTGAGGCATAAAAAAGGCTAGACAAGTATATCACCACTCTCTGGTCTTTGTTTGCAGCATATTTGCAGCATACATAAAGTAGAGTTAGTATGATGTAGCACAAGAGTGAATGTAGACCCCACTGTGTCTGTGTAAATGACAATAGGTGTACTTGGTAAGTGAATAGTTACTTGGTATATCATTGTACAGATGGTCAAGAAATAGCACAATGAGCAACCTTTTTTGTTTGTTTGTTTGTCTGTTTGTTTTGTGTGAATCGATTGCTTCATTTTATTACACTGTACACATACAGTGTACTTAGCCTCAAATTGTAATTGTTCATTTCAATGTCAAACACTTACACAAAATATTTAGATTTTGTTAGTGTGCTCTGCATTGCAATAATGTGCCCTAGCAACCTATAGTGTACAGATAGGACACATTTCAACAGTTATTCATGGAATGAGATCACGGTGGAGGCCTCCCCCACCCACACAGTCTGCAATACGTTATGCAATCATGCAATGAATAATGTAGTGTAGCATGCTGAGTTACCATCAGCTATATAGCAACATAATGAAAATTTAATGTACTATACTACCTTTTGTAGGAAACAATCATGCTATATTGATAGATAGTTCAATACGAGAACATTTATATAACATCAATTTTTTTTGCTGATTCTCACCTTGAAGTTTGTGATCATGACTATTATGATATTAACATACTTCATAATGTTGTATGCAATGAAAGTGTGGGTGAGATGTTTGCTGTTTTATAACCACAGTGTAGTTGGCCTAGCGACACACAAACTAAAAAGACAGTGGTAATTTTTATGGAAAGAGACACTAATTGAATAAGACAAACAGAAAGGAAGCTGTTACCAACAGGCTTACAAGCAAGATCCCACATATCAGAACATCTGTGAGTGAGTTATACCAAGAACATAAAAAATGCTATTGTATTGAAGTACAGTTGTAGGCACTCCTTCACAGATGTTTTGAGAATTGTCAGTGAATTTAGGCCATTGTTGTTTTAGGATGACATGTGTAGCTTCTTCTTATTTTATAGAGTGAACTGTCAGAATGTCCACTTTTATGATTTGGGATGCCTAATTACGACATGAATATGTAATACTGTGCATGGCCAATCAGAAACTGGACTGTTACCATCAACAGTGTTTAGATTGCAGAGGCTGTGTGAGAAATATTTAGACCAATAAGAGTTAGGCTTGATGCTATTTTCGTGATTTCCCAGAAAAACAGCATGTTGGAATTTTCAGCCGGCTTCCCAGTAACTGCATAGCTACACATCAATACGTCTTCTATGAAATACCACAAACAAGCAGGTTAATGGTGCAACTAACTAATGAGTCTGTCTGTCTGTGGAATGCCGATATACGTTACTGTTCCATGCTTACCACACATAGTTGCAGAAACTATGTCTTGTAACCATGGGAACAAGTGTTGACCCAACACACCTTAATGTATCAAATTAGTGACAATGAGAACTATCTTTGGTAGCTACGGAAATGGAAATTTAATCAACCAATTAATCGACCACTTGGTATGCATTATAAAGGAGGGAATTTACCACACACAGTTCCCAGAACTGTGTCACAAGTGTGCACCTAATTATGTACTCTTAGATTATACAGATTGCATCTTCTTGGTACTATGTACACAGAGAAGATGAAGTTACTAGGAAGCAGGCTGCCACCTCATTTTACTATCAATACATAGTTCATGCACAGCTTCTGTAACCATGGACACAGAAATATTAGCTGATATACTTTATCCCTATAATGAGAGAATGAAAAAAGCCTGCATGGGTAAATATGAGCGTTGTACCATTGCACATAGCTACAAGTGTAGTAATCTTACTACAAAGTCTCGAGACAACAAACAGTTGTTAGACATGCATCAAACTTGTTCATTGCATTACATTCATTGATTGACAAACCTAAATTCCGATTTTACTGATCTTATAATACTAATTCATGTATTGGCAATGTATATACAGTTACACATTCACTGTGCGTACAAGGCATTCTTATTTTTTTGATGACATGTTCAAATGTTTCAAGCAGTTTCTAATAAGCCATTACATGACAGATTTCCTGAGTGTAACTTCTCACTTTATGTGACATCAACTCCTCAGTGGATATGCAGTAAAACTAACATCAGTAAGTTCTCTCTGAGAATGTACTACCAAAACAGCAGTACCAATTAAAGGCAATTTGTAAGTTAGTAGAGCAATAAACTAATGCATATTATCATATGTCTAACTCACGCTAATGTATGGGAGTCAATGGGGAAGCCTTGCAGCTGCACGCAGTTTATAAAAAGCCGTATTTTTTACTACAAGTCACGCGAGAATCCGTATCAGGTACTACAAGTCACGTGCGCTGCGTCTGAACGTGCAATGAAATCGAAGGTTCATATGATAAAATCATTATCACCATAGTACCAAGCTACACCGGAAAAAACATCACTCGTTTGTTGCCGTTGGCATTGTTACTCGTGCTGCGCACTCATAACAATACAGACGGCAACAAACTCGTGATATTTTCCGGTATAGCTTCATACTATGGTGATAATTATATAATCATGAAACCACTGTTTGTCTGTGGAATGTGTTGTACATATGTGCTACTGTTTACTGCTCACCAGACCACGCACGGTTCTGGGAAGTACAAAGTATCTGTAGTACATAACCAATGTAGTATGTAACCATGGGAACTATCTTTGGTAACTATGGACACAGGAATTTGAACTGATAACCTTAATCAATTATCTAATCTACTACTGGTTTGCATTACCGAGAAATGGAGATAAGGACTTTTATGAAGTGGACTAAGTATATATAGTGACAGAAAGAATGCAGGAAACTTGACTATACATGAGCCTTGTACCATTGCACACACGCAATGTGTACAATTAAAGGATGTCGTACAGCTGGTCAAGAAATAGCACAATAAAATTCTTTTTTGTTTGTTTTGTTTCTTTTGTGTAAATCATTTTATTATGCAGCACACATACACTGTACGTAGCCTCAATTTCCATTTAAAATTAATATACTTATGTCAATGTCATCAATGTCAAACACTTACACTAAACATTTAGGTTTCTGAGTGCGCTCTGTATGATAATAATGTGGCCTAGCAACCTATAGTGTAACTGTTAGCACTCAGGTAAGACATTAAAGACATTTCAACAGTTATTCATGGAATGAGATCACTGTGGAGGCCTCCCCCACCCACACAATCTGCAGTAAGTTATGCAATCATGCAACATTCATGATGAGTACCATAACTACATGGCTTGTGTAAATCAAGAGACAAGTTTGACACTTAAAAAAATGACTGTAGTCCAGCTGCTAAATAGTGCATTATTTCATTATATAGACGCTCATATTGTGCTGAAGCCAGATAATATCTCTGAATGTCTCTGTATTAACTACAGCATTACATATCTTCTCTGGATGATGTTGTGCTAAATTAGCTGCGCTAAATTTTCTTGTCTCTGAAGCTATCTGAAATTTCTTTAACATCACTGGTTGTAAATTAGCACTAACTAATTATATTACATTTCCTGTAATTACAGAGGAAGACTGATCAAGGGTAATAAACTATTTATAAAATCCATTATTTTTGATATCATCGAAGTAGTGTAGTGTAGCATGTAGAATTTACTTTGCTTAACAGCAGCCAGATCTCAGAGTGATTGTTTATAAAAGCCTTAATTCTCTCACAGATACACATTCTCAAATGTCATATGGCAACAAGTAACTGTTGCTCACAAGCATATATGCTACACTGTGCTTGTAATTACAGGAAATATAATATGATTATACTAGTGCTAATTTCCAACCAGTGATGTTTACAAAAATTTTAGATAGCTTCATAGAAAACCCCCAAAATCATATTACTGTAAGTATCAGTTGAACTATGAAACATTGCTTTATTTATATTTGAAACAGAAAGTGCAGTACAAAAGTACCGTGATTTTAGAATTTTCTCATCAGCAATCCAAATATCTTTACTTCTATTTTGCTTTAAATTTAGCTCAGTGTAATGCACACTGCAATTCCTCTACATAAATCGAGAAATCATCAGATAATTTATACATGGATTCAACTTACACTACATTATTCTCAAGGCATTAGCTACTCTGTTTCTGACAGTAGTTACTACTTTTCAAAATGAATGTTTGATTTGGTATATTGTCCATATGTTGATTCACCTGTTAACTAATCAAATTATGCATTGAACATGAAAAATAACATATAGCAGGAGTTAGAAACATCATATTTTATACATATTTTCAAAACACATAAAAGTTTTATACTTAGTGTCTGCAGCTCTGGAAGGGTCCTGCAGCCAGCTGAGAGTGCTTTCCTTGCAGATTCTGCTCTCTTATCAAATGGTCCAGCCAATCACACTCACGAATATCGTCACCGTTGTTTATATTCTGACGTATCAAAGAATGTAGTACAGCCCTCTGACATTTGCGTCCAAACTCTCGCAAGTCCACATTGCAGTCACCACTGCAGTAGGTGCTCCTCTGCATGCAGAAAGATATCAGTAGCTCAATTAGTTGAAACACTCATGCACTCACAGGCCGCTATGTAGCTGAGTATCACAAGTGAAGCATCAAACTGGAAACAAGCAATGCATAAATCTCTTATTAAACATACCCCTGGGAAAGGCCTGGAAAGAAGCCTATATAGCTACACAAACTTAGTAATAACTAGCTTGTAAAACTTACCCAATATGCAACAGCATCCATGGCATTCTGCTTCATGTAGTAGTAAACATTGCTTTCATTATCAATGGCCTCCACCAGGTAGTAATAGGCCACAATACGACAAAGTCTCTGCATGTCTTCACCACTGTTCACTGTGACATTGAACTCAGCTTCAACAGTAGTTCTGTTAAGTATTAAGATGGCTTCATGCTGCAAAGAGAAAGCACATCAATATATGCCAATTATCATTTTGAATGGCCCTGGTGCACTTTAGTACTATTAGGTAAAACAATGACGGTGTTACAAGCAACTAGCTAAACCTAACCTAAGTAGCTCTAGCCACATCACAAAAATTGATGTTATGTATGCAGAATCTATAGGAACACAACTCAACTATAGAGAGGTGTGCAGCAATCTGGTATATTCCCAAAGGAGTAGATAATATATTAACCATAGGAAGTATCATTTCAGCTAGCTGCCTTGAGCCAAAAAATGGTGTGCAGTAACTTACACTATAACGCACTCCACTGTTCAGGTGAATCGCACTAGTTGTAGCCTGACGAACATGCACCCTTTGTACAGTAGGTGCAGATGTAGCCAGCATGATACATGCTGCTAGACCAAGCAGCACAAACAAGATAGCTGAAGTGCAATCACTGAAAAGTCTGGCCATTGCAGTAGTGTTGTAGAATTTGTCAAGGGTAGCAGGTGATAAATGGTTTGTGAAAGAGTTTGCCTGTATGAGACCAGTTGCTCTTGGCTGTGTTAGTTAATGACTGGCTGTCTAACATGCTCACTTATATATGAACTGAAGTTATGTTAGTTCAGATTTGGTGTCAGCAACCTCATTTCTAGCATTCCTTGTGAATTACATTTTTCATTTTGGGAGTGAGTCTACAAACTGCATAATTTTATGCACATGAAAGTGTGCATTAACGTACCACTGATTAGTGAAGTAAATTTTAGACTCAGGAAGTTGTGTGAAACCTTATGATATTATCCCCAGAAATGTAGAAGTAATAAGTACTATTCTTCTGTGCTTCCAGAATAAATTAGATTAGAAATGGCCACAAGCTGTCCAGTAACTTCCTATTGGTTAAAAATATGCAGGAACTCCAGTACTATGTGTGGTAACCATGGATATAGGAAGTTGAATTCATATACTTACTACCTATGAAATATACCCTATGGGAAGGCAGAAGTCACTTCCACATACCATTTCCTTAGCAACACTTACCTAGTTCTCATTAAATCATTGAACAGGAAAATCCTCTTGTGCGCTAGCTGCTAGCTGTAAAAAGCTAGCAGTAGCTTCCTATGGAAACCAATTTCCTGCAGAAAATTGGTTTTTGCGCACCCAGGTTTCCTGCAAACTCAAACAGTTTTCCAGCAGAATATTGGTTTCCACAGGAAGCTACAGCTAGCAGGGTGTATACTATACTCAAAATGCTTTTCAGTGAGCAGCCTTCAATGAACCCGTGCATCAGTTGAAAGATGTTTGTGGATTACAAATGAGCCTGAGTGCTTTGTCAACTTATTACTTCTCAGATGAATATGAAATGAAGGCAACAGTAGTTCTGTTAAGTATCAAGATTGCTTCATGCTGCATAGAGAAAGCACACAAATTTATATGCATTTTGAATGGCCCTGGTACACTTTAGTATGGGTAAAACACAGACAGTGTTGCAATCAACTAGCTAAACCTAACCTGACTAGCTTTCATCACAAAGCTGTGATATATTTACAAAATCTATAGGCAACACAACTATAGAGAGGCATGCTATATTCCCCGTCGAAGGCTCTAAAATTTCTAAATTTTCTGGGTGTGCATACCCTCACACCCCACTACGTACTTCTGCTCTTCACAGCTCAAGAGCTCTGCCAGCTATTACTACACAACTGAGAGCAGGAGGAGGTATAGCAACTTTAAAAATGGGGAGACAGAGGATACAATGAATCTAGACTGTGGTCTAAGTTAGCCCTGAGCGCAACTTGGTTACCATCCTCGAGGCTTTAAAATTTCAAAAAATTTCCTGGGGGGGCATACCCCCACACTCCACTACGTGCTTCTGCTCTTCACACCAAAGCTCTTGTGTGCTCTACTGTTCCTGCCCAATCCTCTGTCACCACACCATTAGATGGGTTCATTGAAGGCTGCTCACTAAGTATTGTACACACCCTGCTATAACTGGAGATTCATGTGGAAGCCAATTTTCTGCAGGAAACCTGTTTGAGTTTGCAGGAAACCTGGGTGCGCAAAAAAAACAAAAACAATTTTCTGCAGGAAATTGGTTTCCACAGGAAGCTGCAGCTAGCAGCTAGCACACAAGAGGATTTTCCTGTTCATACCTGTGTAAATGTACCCTATGTGAAGGCAGAAGTCACTTCCAAATACCATTTCCTTGGCAACACATACCTAGTTCTCATTAAATCATTAGTTCTCACTTAACAGGTGGTAAGTATATGAATTCAACTTCCTATTTCCATGGTTACCATACATAGTACTGGAGTTCTTATAAGTATGTGTGCATCCTTTTAACCAGTAGGAAGTTACTGGAAAGCTTGTGGTCATTTCTAATCTAACTTTTTTCTGGAAGCACAGAAGAATAATACTCATTACTTCTGAGAATGTCTGGGGATAATATCATAAGGTTTCATATGACTTCCTGAGTCTAAACTTTACTTCACTAATCAGTGCTACATTAATGCCCACTTTCATGTAGCTCACAGAATTGAACCATGTCACATAAACCTGTTTCACGGTTTTGTTCACTTCCTATACAATCAAGCAAAGGCATATCTGACAAATTTTACACCTCAAATTATACTTCACTCACTAGCAGCTAGATCTCAGTTAGTGTCTTCCTTTTCTGACAGATATGCACCCTCAAATCTCATCGTAACTGTTGCTCACAAGTACCTACGCTACACTGGTAGTCTTACCGGCAAGTATACTACTGCACTTCTGATCACAGGTAGCGTAAAGCATAATTTATATAGTAGTGCTAATTCACAACTGCACTAGTGACATTTACAATAAATACTGCAGTTAATGAAACAGCTTCTTAGACAGGACCGAATAATTAATGAATAACCACAAAATTGTTACTATTGCTAATATTAAAATTTCACTGTACGTCTTACAACCTATAACATAGAGTGTGGTATTTGTGTGTTTAACTCATTCTTGAAACTGCAGAAATGCAACTCAGTTAAGCTGACAGACATAGTCTCACCCACACATTCACTGCATACATCATTATGGGGGGTTTTGAAATGAAATCATAATAACCACAACTTACTTGTGGTTGAAAGTTAGTACAAAATTGTGATATAACTCGGCTACTTAATTAGGAAGTTCTAATGGTTAATGATCAACATTTGCATACAATTATGCAGCTTTGTAGACTCACTCCCAAAATGAAAAATGTCATTGATAAAGAATGCTAGAAATGAGGTTACTGACAATAAATCTGAACTAACATAACCCCAGTTCATATATAAGTGAGCATGTTAGACAGCCAGTCATTAACTAACACAACCAAGAGCAACTGGACTCATACAAGAAGCTCCTTCACAAACCATTTACCACCTGCTACCCTTGACAAATTCTACAACACTGCTGCAATGGCCAGACTTTTCAGTGATTGCACTTCAGCTATCCTCCTTGTGCTGCTTGGTCTAGCAGCATGTATCACGCTCGCTACATCTGCACCTGCTGCACAAAGGGTGCATGTTCGTCAGGCTACAACTAGTGTGATTCACATGAACAGTGGAGTGCGTTATAGTGTAAGTTACTGCACACATTTTTTCTGTTCAAGGTAGCTAGCTGAGTTGATGCTTCCTATAGTTAATACAGGAATCTTCCGCCCTGGGAATATAGCATGCCTCTCTACAGTTGTGTTGCCTATAGATTTTGTAAACAATCACAGCTTTGTGATGACAGCTACTCAGGTTCATTTTAGCGCAAGTTTATTGTAACCCTGTCTATGTTTTACCTATACTAAAGTGTACCAGTACCATTCAAAATGGCAATTATATATGATGTATTTTGTCTGTGCAGCATGAAGCAATCTTGATACTTAACAGAACTACTGTTGAAGCTGAGTTCAATGTCACAGTGAACAGTGGTGAAGACATGCAGAGACTTTGTCGTATTGTTGCCTATTACTACCTGGTGGAGGCCATTGATAATGATAGCAATGTTTACTACTACATGAAACAGAATGCCATGGATGCTCTTGCATATTGGGTAAGCTTTACAAGCTAGTTATGTATAGCTTTATAGGCTTGTTTTCTGTTTGATGCTGACTGAGTAAATAAGAATTGAAGCCAAGGAATGCTTGTGATTGAGGCTATAGTTTCTGTACTTGCAGCCCTAAGCTGCATAGTGGTCTGTGTTTGAACTAATTGAGCTACTGATATCTTTCTGCATGCAGAGGAGCACCTACTGCAGTGGCAACTGCAATGTGGACTTGCGAGAATTTGGACGCAAATGTCAGAGGGCTGTACTACATTCTTTGATACGTGCAAATATAAACAACGGTGACGATATTCGTGAGTGTGATTGGCTGGAACATTTGATTAGAGAGCAGAATCTACAAGGAAAGCGCTCTCAACTGGCTGCTGGACCCTTCCAGAGTTGCAGACACTAATTTTAAAACTTTGATATAATTATTTAATATAATACTATTTGTAACTATTTCCAACTCCTGCTATATGTTGTAGTTTTTCATGCTCATGAGTGTATGGACAATACTTTGAAAAATAGTAATTACTGTAAAGAACAGAGTAGCCAACAATAAGAAGAACTACAATAATAGTAATAATATTAATATTAGGATTAATAATAATAATAAAATTTGGCCAAATTATCCCTATCTGTTTTGTGGCAAAACCTGGATGCTGTGCCCAGTTAATAGAACCAGATGTACAAACCTGTAGAAACTTGCTGTCTCTGTTCTAGCTAGATGCAGATGAGTAACCAGAAACGAAAATGCAAGTTGGAAGAGCTTTAGCTGAGATAAGTTTTATGCAAGAAAAATGTGAAAGTATATGCATCACAAGAGACACTACTGTGGATGCACCAAAAGCACCACAAGCTTGTACACCACCTGCTCAATTCCTTGGGAGGTAGCAAAACCTGCAACGCTGGCTACTGTACCTCCATATTCAGAAGCCTATACACCTATAGATCAAGGTCTGCCCATGGTACGTAGTCTCATTCCAAAACCAATTTTCCGCACACAGAGGAAAAATAGTCTGGCCACGAGACTATGCCAATGGTACTATCTGAACTGCACAGAAAACGAATACCTTAGTTCAAATTGTGCATATCTCTGCCGTAAATCCTCTCTTTCTTTGGTATACCGTACTTGCACGAGTTTCCAAGCTCTCCTCCACCTCATTCACTCATAATTTCTGTACAGCTCTAGCATAATCAGTTGGCAGTGAAACTCAAGGTACATCTTCATGGTCAAGATTTATGTCGCTAGGCCATGAGCCCACTCAAAGTTTTCCTCATTGAACAGTTGACCTGTGTGTAATGGATAGTTACACTAAACTGAGGTATACCTTATTCTCACATACAGTACACTTACCTGACACAATATGCAGTACTCACCTGCAGGTGTCAGGATTTCATGTCTAGTTGGCTCCAGGATGGTGGCGGTGTCCTAAATGCTAACTGTCTGAGGCATCCATACCTCGGTTGTGCTGATTCCCTCGTCATAATAGGTGACTAATCTAATCCAACGTGGTGGCCATCATGAACAATGTACTTTTAATTATGCATTGTGTCCTGTGTGTTGGCTGCTGTATGCTGTATACACTGTATGGGTGGGGCAAAAATGAATCTTGAACCTTGAACCTTGATATTTTTCTGGTCCGAGGTGCAAGTCTGTAAATCACTGACCAGAGCTATGCAGAGATCTTGCCGCCTTTGTCTGAGTTTTCTGGACCTTCTGGACTTATAAACTACAAGCAAACGATAAAAACTGATACCCTGGGCTTGTTGAAGTGTTAGAGCAGCCAACTAGAGAATATTAACCATCTCAGGTGACTTCGCAGCAATACACTTCTATGGTTCACCAACATGGCAGATGGTATCACGTGCACGCCATATGACGTCAGCTGCAATGGGTCTATAACCAGTTAAGAAGTTCACCTATTCGGGTCAGCCGCTATATGGGCCAAAATACCTAGGTACCAAGATGGCCCAATAAGCGGAATACACTGTATATGGAGATTATGTGCCATAATTATATTTGTGGCCTCCTGACTGTGTAGTGTGTGAGACACTTCATGATATTATCCCCAGATATTTACAAGTAATAGGTGCTATTTTCCTTTTTTTGTGTGTTTTTTTTTTGAACGATTAGATTAGAAATAGCCACAAGCTATCCAGTAACTTCTATTTGTTAATAGTATGCACACATAGTTTTAAGCACTCCAGTACTATATATATGGTAACCAATGGAAATAGGAAGTTGAATATATATACTTACCACCTGCCCTATGTGAAGGCAGAAGTCACTTCTCACACCATTTCTGTGGTAACACACACCATAAAGGGTATTGTAATGCATGCAGTGAAAGGTATGCTATATACACATAATAATAGTAATCAACAATGTGATGGAATTGTTAGGGAAAGATTGTGCTCAGAAAGAGCTTCCAACTGTCCTTAATGAATAAAGGCTTGCTCGACCTGTTGCTGCTGTTTAGACTTATATAGTTGCTGTTGCTGCTGTGCTAAAATACACTAGCTTTTTGTAGCCTCGTTCCCAGGCCACTCCCAAATTTTATCTCGCAGCTGGGGAGAAAACTCAGGTTTTTTCCACAGCTGCGAGATAAAATCTGGGAGTGGCCTGGGAATGAGGCTAGCTTCTCTGCAGGTCACAAGTAATAACATACAAGCCATGTAACACCATTAATTATTCCTTGCATCCTCAAACAGAAGGTGCAGTATAACTAACATGATTTTTCATCCATGATGCAAATTAAAATTAAGTCTTCATGCACACAATGGTTGCCATAGTAATACTTAATTTTTTTCAACTGCGCTCATTGCCATGCTAACTGCAATTCCTTTAAACTTATAAAGAAATCATGCATCAAATAGCTTTCATATCTCACACATGATCCAACTTGTTCTAAAGGCAGGACTGTTTCTGACAGTAGTTACTACTTTTCAAAATGAATTTTTGATTTGGTATATCGTCCATATGTCGATTCACCTGTTAACTAATCAAATTATGCATTGAACATGAAATGCTACAAAAACACCATAATATATGAGTTACAAATGTCGTAATTTATGCTCATTTGCAAAATACATCAAAGATTTAGACTTAGTGTCTGCAACTCTGGAAGGGTCCAGCAGCCAGTTGAGAGCGCTTTCCTTGCAGATTCTGCTCTCTTATCAAATGTTCCAGCCAATCACACTCACGAATATCATCACCGTTGTTTATATTCTCACGTATCAAAGTATGTAGTACAGCCCTCTGACATTTGCGTCCAAATTCTCGCAAGTCCACATTGCAGTCACCACTGCAGTAGGTGCTCCTCTGCATGCAGAAAGATATCAGTAGCTCAATTAGTTGAAACACAGACAACTATGCAGCTGAGTGCCACAAGTGCAGAAACTATAACCTCAATCACAAGCACTCCTTGGCTTCAATTCTTATTTACTCAGGCAACAGAAAACAAGCCTATAAAGCTATGCATAACTAGCTTGTAAAGCTTACCCAATATGCAAGAGCATCCATGGCATTCTGTTTCATGTAGTAGTAAACATTGCTTTCATTATCAATGGACTCCACTAGGTAGTAATAGGCCACAATACGACAAAGTCTCTGCATGTCTTCACCACTGCTCACTGTGACATTGAACTCAGCTTCAACAGTAGTTCTGTTAAGTATCAAGATGGCTTCATGCTGCATAGAGAAAGCACATCAATATATGCTAATTACCATTTTAAATGGTCCTGGTGCACTTTAGTACTATTAGGCAAAACAATGACAGTGTTACAATCAACTAGCTAAACCTAACCTGAGTAGCTCTAGCCACATCACAAAAATTTATGTTATGTATTTCTATAGGAACACAACTCAACTATAGAGAGGTGTGCAGCAATCTGGTATATTCCCAAGGGAGTAGATAATATATTAACCATAGGAAGTATCTTGAGCCAAAAAATGGTGTGCAGTAACTTACACTATAACGCACTCCACTGTTCAGGTGAATCACACTAGTTGTAGCCTGACGCACATGCACCCTTTGTACAGTAGGTGCAGATGTAGCCAGCATGATACATGCTGCTAGACCAAGCAGCACAAACAAGATAGCTGAAGTGCAATCACTGGAAAGTCTGGCCATTGCAGTAGTGTTGTAGAATTTGTCAAGGGTAGCAGGTGATAAATGGTTTGTGAAGGAGCTGCTTGTATGAGTCCAGTTGTTCTTGGTTGTGTTAGTTAATGACTGGCTGTCTAACATGCTCACTTATATATGAACTGGAGTTTTGTTAGTTCAGATTTATTGTCAGTAACCTCATTTCTAGCATTCCTTGTGAGTGACATTTTTCATTTTGGGAGTGAGTCTACAAAGCTGCATAAAGTGTGCATTAACATAGCACTGATTAGTGAAGTAAAATTTAGACTCAGGAAGTTGTGTGAAACCTTATGATATTATCCCCAGAAATGTAGAAGTAATAAGTAATATTCTTCTGTGCTTCCAGAGAAAATTAGATTAGAAATGGCCACAAGCTGTCCAGTAACTTCCTACTGGTTAAAAATATGCACACATAGTGTTAGGAACTCCAGTACTATGTGTGGTAACCATGGATATAGGAAGTTGAATTCATATACTTACCACCTGCGAAATATACCCTATGGGATGGCAGAAGTCACTTCCACATACCATTTCCTTAGCAACACTTACCTAGTTCTCATTAAATCATTGAACAGGAAAATCCTCTTGTGCGCTAGCTGCTAGCTGTAAAAAGCTAGCTGTAGCTTCCTGTGGAAACCAATTTCCTGCAGAAAATTGGTTTTTGTGCACCTAGGTTTCCTGCAAACTCAAACAGGTTTCCAGCAGAATATTGGTTTCCACAGGAAGCTACAGCTAGCAGGATGTATACTATACTTAAAATGCTTTTCAGTGAGCAGCCTTCAATGAACCCGTGCATCAGTTGAAAGATGTTTGTGGATTACAAATGAGCCTGAGTGCTTTGACAACTTATGACTTCTCAGATGAATACGAAATGAAGGCAATTAATTTTTACAGTGTTTACTACAGGTACCATGTGTAAGGATATTTTGTGAAAATTAAAAGGTTTATAATAGCAAAAGACAAAGACATAAAATTTGTAAGGACAGTATTGGAAACATGTTCAATGAATCCAGGAACATAGTAGCTTTGGGCGAGTGAACTTGGTTATTACTGGTTATTTTAGCAAACACATACTAATCAGTAGCTAACTAACCTAACCGCATTTCAGTCAGCAGCATGTTGGTAAAGTCACACCACTATCTGCATTTTACATCCTTAGTAACAAGGTAATTTCCACGGTAGCTAAGTAGTGGTCAACTAACTACTTCTTAGCTAACACCTTCTTACTAAGCAACACCATTAATAACCTTCTTTTTTTATGCAATAAAGAAATACCCAAGGGACGTTTCAACTCAAGAGCTTTGCCAGCTATTACTACACAACTGAGAGCAGGAGGAGGTACAGCGACTTTAAATATGGGGAGACAGAGGATACAATGAATCTAGACGGTGGTCTAAGTTAGCCCTGAGTGCAACTTGGTTACCATCCTCGATACCTCTAAAATCCCTGGGGGGGGGGGGGGGGGGGGGCATACCCCACTACGTACTTCTGCTCTTCACACCACAGCTCTTGTGTGCCCTACTGTGCCTGCCCGATTGCAATCCTCTGTCACTACACCACTGCACGGGTTCATTGAAGGCTCCTCACTGAAAAGTATATATTGTATGCACACTGCCAGCTGTAATGTCTTGCAGGAAACCTGGCTGAGTTTGCTGAATTTTCTGCATGAAATTGGTTTGCACAGGAAGCTACAGCTAGCAGCTAGCACAAAAGAGGATTTTCCTGTTCAAGATTTAATGAGAACTAGGTAAGTACTGCCAAGGAAAGGATAATAATGTGGAAATGACTTCTGCCTTTACATAGGGTATATTTAACTATCATGGCGTACGGTAGTACGCCATATGTAGGGATGACCCCGAAAAAAAATGGCGGCCACATTCAAAGTGCACAAATGACACGCTCGAAATGTCCGCGTTAGATAAGTCAACGGCCTCCATGAGCCATATCAGACATTATCGAGTGCTTCCATGGGCAACAGGATCGTTAAATTTGCTGGAAAGCATCGCTAAGTACCTGACAGTCAAGTCGCTAAAAAAGGCAAATCGTCTATCTTCTGACTTCTTCTTCTTCTTCTTTTGCTCACCACGATAGCACGACAACGGCTGAAGCTATTACAACGATTCAAACGCGAAAGATCAGCATAAATTACTGGGTATTGTACCCACCACTCATCGTTCTCAAAGAAAGAAGTCGAATTAATCGGCGATTCTCAGGTAACCCCACGCTTATGCTTGCTGCTATACGCCATTTTGTTAGAATAGAATATTCATAGCGATTACGTCAACAGAAGTTCAACAGCTACAGCACGTGAAGTTGGCATGCAGCTGCGGTTATTCTACTTCCGTAGAGAACTTGACGATCGATTGATTCCCAAACGATTGCATATGTTGCTACTTTCATACAGCAGTTGACGTACTTGTGCTGGATTTGACAAGGAACGCAGTATGCGTAACGTCCACAAGAAACGGGCGCGGGATAAGCAGAACTATCTGCGAAACAAAGAAAGCAAAAGGCAAGCGTCCCGTAACAAGTACTGGAAGAACCCGGAAAAACACTCTTACTCTCCAAGGGTTCCTTTACCACAGTTATGCCTTACCTCTTTATGACCTATGTACCTGCCACCCACCATACACAACCTACACACACCTGCCCACAATGTATAACCAGCTATAGAAACTGTTCCTTGGACAACACACAACATACAGTGTTACAACCCTGTCATACAACAGAACAGGTAGACAGTCATGTATATACCACAGTGCCTTAGAACAACCACTCACACACACATGCACATACCCAATTAGACAACAGTTACACCCATGATTCCATTGTCAAGTGGATAAGTGCAAACAGCTAACATCCTCCAGAAATCCATCAACATCAACAATAAACTACATAACAAGTCATTTCACTTGGGGTGTGGTTACACAACAACAAAAAAAAACAACAGAAACAAGTCACAAAAAAGTTTGCCAAACGCAAACAAGCACATGTAGGGATGAAATCCTCAAAAACCAACCAAACAAGACGGGAACGACACCACAATACTTTTACACCATCCCTACATCTTGTGCCATTTTGCCACCTGTACACAACACAAAACCCTCTACATTTGTACTTATTAGCCCACACCAACCACAAACAAACATAGTACTTCACTCCATTCAACTATCTCACAAAATAACCCATCCTTCACAAAGCATTACAAAATTACCACTACTCACTTCACAGCCACCTGTATACAAGACAACCCATATCTATCATGCTAAACAGGCATAAAACTTAACAACATAATGCACATTCCAACATAACACACACACTCACCACTCCTCACTCACTCCACACCTTCTACACACAACTTGGACCATACCTGCTACACTCAGTAGCAACCACCAACAACACAACATACTCACTATGCACAACACACCCACGCCACACCCTTCCATCTACAAGACAACCCTCTTCTACACACAACTAAAAAACAAATACAAACACACAGTTTTGGCAAAATGGCACAAGATGTAGGGATGGTGTAAAAGTATTGTGGTGTCGTTCCCGTCTTGTTTGGTTGGTTTTTGAGGATTTCATCCCTACATGTGCTTGTTTGCGTTTGGCAAACTTTTTTGTGACTTTATGAATTCAACTTCCCATATCCATGGTTACCACACATAGTACTGGAGTTCTTACAACTATGTGTGCATACTTTTAACCAGTAGGAAGTTACTGGACATCTTGTGGTCATTTCTAATCTAATTTCTTCTGGAAGCACAGAAGAATATTACTTACTACTTCTACATTTCTGGGGATAATATCATAAGGTTTCATACCACTTCCTGAGTCTAAATTTTACTTCACTAATCAGTGGTATGTTAATGCACACTTTCATGTAGCTCACAAAATTGAACCATGTCACATAAACCTGTTTCACGGTTTTGTTCACTTCCTATACAATCAAGCAAAGGCATATCTGACAAATTCTACACCCCAAATTATACTTCACTCACTAGCAGCCAGATCTCAGTTAGTGTCTTCCTTTTCTCACAGATACGCATCCTCAAATCGCATATGTTGAAAGGTAACTGTTGCTCACAAGTACCTTCGCTAAACTGGTAGTCTTACTGGCAAGTATACTTACTGCAACTCTGATCAAAGTAGCATAAAGTATAGTAGTGCTAATTCACAACTGCACCAGTGATGTTTACAATAAATACTGCAGTTAATTACAGAAAATTTAGTAGACAGGACCAAAAAATGAATAACCACAAAATTGTTAATATTGCTAATATTAAAATTTCACTGTAAGTCTTACATCCTATAACATAGAGTGTGGTATTTGTGTGTTTAACTAAATCTTGGAACTACAGAAGTGCAACTCAGTTGTGCTGACAGACATAATCTCACCCACACGTTCATTGCATACATCATTATGGGGTTTTTTGAAATGAAATCATAATAACCACAACTTACTTGTGGTTGAAAGTTCGCACAAAATTGTGATATAACTCTGCTACTTAATTAGGAAGTTCTTATGGTTAATGATTTGCATACAATTATGCAGCTTTGTAGACTCACTCCCAAAATGTAAAATGTCATTCATAAAGAATGCTAGAAATGAGGTTACTGGCACCAAATCTGAACTAACAAAACTCCAGTTCATATATAAGTGAGCACATTAGACAGCCAGTCATTAACTAACACAACCAAAAGCAACTGGACTCATACAAGAAGCTCCTTCACAAACCATTTATCACCTGCTACCCTTGACAAATTGTACAATACTGCTGCAATGGCCAGACTTTTCAGTGATTGCACTTCAGCTATCCTCCTTGTGCTGCTTGGTCTAGCAGCATGTATCACGCTGGCTACATCTGCACCTACTGCACAAAGGGTGCATGTTCGTCAGGCTACAACTAGTGTGATTCACCTGAACAGTGGAGTGCGTTATAGTGTAAGTTACTGCACACCATGTTTCTGTTCAAGGTAGCTAGCTGAGTTGATGCTTCCTATAGTTAATACAGGAATCTTCCGCCCTGGGAATATAGCATGCCTCTCTACAGTTGTGTTGCCTATAGATTTTGTAAACATATCACAGCTTTGTGATGACAGCTACTCAGGTTCATTTTAGCGCAAGTTTATTGTAACACTGTCTATGTTTTACCTAAAGTGTACCAGGAACATTTAAAATGATAATTGGCATATATTGATGTGCTTTCTTTGTGCAGCATGAAGCCATCTTGATACTTAACAGCACTACTGTTGAAGCTGAGTTCAATGTCACAGTGAGCAGTGGTGAAGACATGCAGAGGCTTTGTCGTATTGTGGCCTATTACTACTTGGTGGAGGCCATTGATAATGAAAGCAATGTTTACTACTACATGAAACAGAATGCCATGGATGCTCTTGCATATTGGGTAAGTTTTACAAGCTAGTTATGCATAGCTTTATAGGCTTGTTTTCAGTTTGATGCTGACTGAGTAAATAAGAATTGAAGCCAAGGAATGCTTGTGATTGAGGCTATAGTTTCTGTACTTGCAGCCCTCAGCTGCATAGTGGTCTGTGTTTCAACTAATTGAGCTACTGATATCTTTCTGCATGCAGAGGAGCACCTACTGCAGTGGTGACTGCAATGTGGACTTGCGAGAATTTGGACGCAAATGTCAGAGGGCTGTACTACATTCTTTGATACGTGCGAATATAAACAACGGTGACGATATTCGTGAGTGTGATTGGCTGGAACATTTGATTAGAGAGCAGAATCTACAAGGAAAGCGCTCTCAACTGGCTGCTGGACCCTTCCAGAGTTGCAGACACTAATTTTAAAACTTTGATATTTAAAATATACTATTTGTAACTATTCCAACTCCTGCTATATGTTGTAGTTTTTCATGCTCATGAGTGTATGGACAATACTTTGAAAAATAGTAATTGCTGTAAGGAACAGAGCAGCCAATAATAAGAACAACTACAATATTAGTAATCATAGTAATATTAATATTAATAATAAAATTTAGCCAAATTAGCTCTATCTGTTTTGTGGCAAAAACTGGATGCTGTGCCCAGTTAATAGAACCAGATGTACAAACCTGTAGAAACTTGCTGTCTCTGTTCTAGATGCAGATGGGTAACCAGAAACAAACATGCAAGTTGGAAGAGCCTTAGCTGAGATAAGATTTTATGCAAGAAAAAAGCAAAAGTATACACATAACAAGAGACACTACTGTGGATGCACCAAAAGCACCACAAGCTTGTACAACATCTGCTCAATTCCTTGGGAGGGAGCAAAACCTGCAATGCTGGCTACTGTGCATCCATATTCAGAAGCCTATACGCCTATAGATCAAGGTCTGCCCATGGTAGTCTCATTCCAAATTTTCCGCACACAAAGGGAAAATAGTCTGGCATGAGACTATGCCCATGGTACTATCTGAACTGCACACAAAACGGATACCTCTCTACCATAAATCCTCTCTTTCTTTGGTACACCGTACATGCACGAGTTTTCCAAGCTCTCCTCCACCTCATTCACTCATAATTTCATGCCTCTCTGTACAGCTCTATCATAATCAGTTGGCAGTGAAACTTGAGGTGCATCTTCATGGTCAAGATTCATGTCGCTAGGCCATGACCCCAGTCAAAGTTTTCCTCATTGAACAGTTGACTTGGTGTAGCTACCTGTGTGTAATGGATAGTTACACTATTAACTAAACAAAGGTATACCTTATTCTCACATACAGTACACTTACCTTACACAATATGCAGTACTCACCCGCAGGTGTCAGGATATTTTTCTGGTCAGAGGTCGCACGTCTGTGAATCACTGACCAGAACGGTTAGGCAGAGATTTAGCCGCCTTTGGCTGAGTGTTCTGGACCTTCCATCTTGGTGAAAAAAAACTGATACCCTGGGCTTGTTGAAGAGTTAGAGCAGCCAACTAGAGATTAACCATCTCAGACGACTTTGCAGCAATACACTTCCATGGTTCACCAACATGGCTGATGATATCACGTGCATGCCGTATGACGTCAGCTACAATGGGTTGATAACCAGTTAATGTTTGTGACGTCAACCGGAAGTTCGCCTATTCGCTTTATGGGCCAAAATACCTAGGTTCCAAAATGGCCCAATAAGCGGAATACACTGTATATGTGCCATGATTATATTTGTGGCCTCCTGACTGTGCATTAGTATACCATTGATTAGTGAAGTACGGTTTAGACTGACGAAGTGTTGTGTGTGAGACACTTCATGATATTCATGATATATACACATAATAATAGTAATCAACAATGCGATGGAATTGTTAGGGAAAGACTGTGCTCAGAAAGAGCTTCGAACAGTCCTTAATGAATAAAGATTGCTCAACCTTATTTTGTACAGTCAGACAAATATACTACATACACCAAAACCAGAGAAGTATACCACATATCCCAAATCAGCCATGGTGCTGTATTGAAACACAACCAGACATGCAGTCTAGTATATAGTAGATGGCATTCCAGCTAGCATGCTGCTGTTTAGACATGATTATATGGTGCTGCTGCTGCTATGCAAACTACATGCTTTTTTGCAGGTCACAAGTAATAACATACAAGCCAAGTAACACCATTAAATATTCTTTGCATCCTCAAATAGAAGGTGCAGTATAACTGTAACATGATTTTTCATCAATGATGCAAATTTAAATTAAGTCTTCATGCACACCATGGTTGCCATAGTAATACTTCACTGCGCTCATTGCCATGCTAACTGCAATTCCTTTAAACATATAAAGAAATCATGCATCATATCTCTTTCATATCTCACACATGCATCCAACTTACACTACATTGTTCTAAAGGCATGACTGTGTTTTCAACAGCAGTTACTATACTTGAATTTTTGATATTGTCCATACACTGATTCACCTGTCAACTGATCAAATTATGCATTGAACATGAAATGCTACAAAAACACCATAATATGTGAGTTACAAATGTCGTAATTTATACTCATTTGCAAAATACATCAAGGTTTTAGGCTTATTGTCTGCAACTCTGGAAGGGTCCTGCAGCCAGCTGAGAGCGCTCTCCTTGCAGATTCTGCTCTCTTATCAAATGCTCCAGCCACTCACACTCACGAATATCATCACCGTTGTTTATATTCTCACGTATCAAAGAATGTAGTACAGCCCTCTGACATTTGCGTCCAAACTCTCGCAAGTCCACATTGCAGTTGCCACTGCAGTAGGTGCTCCTCTGCATGTCGAAATATATCAGTAGCTCAATTAGTTGAAACACAGACAACTATGCAGCTGAGTGCCACAAGTACAGAAACTATAACCTCAATCACAAGCATTCCTTGGCTTCAACTCTTCTTTACTCAGTCAGCATCAAACTGAAAACAAGCCTATAAAGCTATGCATAACTAGCTTGTGAAACTTACCCAATATGCAAGAGCATCCATGGCATTCTGTTTCATGTAGTAGTAAATATTGCTTTCATTATCAATGGCCTCCACCAGGTAGTAATAGGCCACAATACGACAAAGTCTCTGCATGTCTTCACCACTGTTCACTGTGACATTGAACTCAGCTTCAACAGTAGTTCTGTTAAGTATCAAGATGGCTTGATGTTGCACAGAGAAAGCACATCAATATATGCTAATTATCATTTTGAATGGCCCTGGTGCTCTTTAGTACTATTAGGCAAAACAATGACGGTGTTACAATCAGCTAGCTAAACCTAACCTAAGTAGCTCTAGCCACATCAGAAAAATTTATGTTATGCATTTCTATAGGAACACAACTCAACTATAGAGAGGTGTGCAGCAATCTGGTATATTCCCAAGGGAGAAGATAATATACTAACCATAGGAAGTATTGTTTCAGCTAGCTATCTTGAACAGAAACATGGACTGCAATAACTTACACTATAACGCACTCCACTGTTCAGGTGAATCACACTAGTTGTAGCCTGATGAACTTGCACCCTTTGTGCAGTAGGTGCAGATGTAGCCAGCATGATACATGCTGCTAGACTAAGCAGCACAAACAAGATAGCTGAAGTGCAATCACTGAAAGGTCTGGCCATTAGTGTTGTAAAATTTTTCAAGGGTAGTAGGTGATAAATGATTTGTGAAAGAGTTTGCTTGTATGAGTCCAGTTGCTCTTGGTTGTGTTAGTTAATGACTGGCTCTCTAACGTGCTCACTTATATATGAATTGGAGTTTTGTTAATTCAAATTTAGTGTCAGCAACCTCATTTTTAGCATTCCTTGTAAATGACAAAGCTGCATAATTTTATGCAAATACAACTGTGCATTAATGTACCACTGACTAGTGAAGTAAAGTTTAGACTCAGGAAGTTGTGTGAAACCTTATGATATCCCCAGAAATGTAGAAGTAGTAAGTACTGTGTTTCCAGAAGAAATGAGATTAGAAATGACCACAAGCTGTCCAGTAACTTCCTACTGGTTAAAAGGATGCACACATAGTTATAAGAACTCCAGAACTATATGTGGTAACCATGGAAATAGGAAGTTGAATTGATATACTTACCACCTGTTAAATGAGAACTAATGATTTAATGAGAACTAGGTATGTGTTGCCAAGGAAATGGTATTTGGAAGTGACTTCTGCCTTCACATAGGGTACATTTACACAGGTATGAACAGGAAAATCCTCTTGTGTGTTAGCTGCTAGCTGTAGCTTCCTGTGGAAACCAATTTCCTGCAGAAGAAAAATTTCTGCGCACCCAGGTTTCCTGCGAACTTAAACAGGTTTCCTGCAGAAAATTGGCTTCCACAGGAATCTCCAGTTATAGCAGGGTGTATACAATACTTAGTGAGCAGCCTTCAATGAACCCATGCAGTGGTGTAGTGACAGAGGATTGGGCAGGCACAGTAGGGCATACATGATCGAGCTTTGGTGTGAAGAGCAGAAGAACATAGTGGGGTGTGGGGGTATGCCTCCCCAAGGAAATTTTAGAAATTTTAGAGGTATTGAGGATGGTAACCAAGTTGCACTCAGGGCTAACTTAGACCACCGTCTAGATTCATTGTATCCTCTGTCTCCCCATATTTAAAGTCACTGTACTTCTTCCTGCTCTCAGTTGTGTAGCAATAGCTGGCAGAGCTCTTGAGCTGTGAAGAGCAGAAGTACGTAGTGGGGTGTGAGGGTATTCCCACCCAGAAAATTTTGAAATTTTAGAGCTTTCAACGATGCTGCTCGCTGAAAAGAAATTTTTCCCATTTGCTGTCACTACACCACAGCATGAGTTCATTGAAGGTTGCTCACTGAAAAGAATTTTAAGATTACATTGTATGCACACTGCTAGTTGTAGCTACCTGAGATAACCAATGTCTTACAGGAGACCTGGCTGAGTTTTGCAGGAAACTTGGCTGCAGTTTCCCATGGAAATCAGCTAGCAGCTACCACAAAACAGGATTTTCCTGTTCAATGATATAATGAGAACTAGGGTAAGTGTTGCTAAGGAAATGGTATGTGGAAGTGACTTCTGCCTTCCCATAGGGTATATCTAACAGATGGTAAGCATATGAATTCAACTTCCTATTTCCATGGTTACCATACATAGTACTGGAGTTCTTAACATTATGTGTGCATACCATTAACCAGTAGGAAGTTACTGGACAGCTTGTGGTCATTTCTAATCTCATTTCTTCTGGAAGCACAGAAGAATAGTACTTATTACTTCTACATTTCTGGGGATAATATCATAAGGTTTCATATGACTTCCTGAGTCTAAAATTTACTTCACTAATCAGTGATACGTTAATGGCCACTTTCATGTAGCTCACAGAATTGAACCATGTCACATAAACCTGTTTCGCGGTTTTGTTCACTTCCTATACAAACAAGCAAAGGCATATCTGACAAATTTTACACCTCAAATTATACTTCACTCACTAGCAGCTAGATCTCAGTTAGTGTTGCTAAGGAAATGGTATGTGGAAGTGACTTCTGCCTTCCCATAGGGTATATCTAACAGATGGTAAGCATATGAATTCAACTTCCTATTTCCATGGTTACCACACATAGTACTGGAGTTCTTAACATTATGTGTGCATACCATTAACCAGTAGGAAGTTACTGGACAGCTTGTGGTCATTTCTAATCTCATTTCTTCTGGAAGCACAGAAGAATAGTACTTATTGCCTCTAAATGTCTGGGGACAATACCATAAGGTTTCATACGACTTCCAGAGTCTAAACTTTACTTCACTAATCAGTGATACGTTAATGGCCACTTTCATGTAGGTCACAGAATTGAACCATGTCACATAAACCTGTTTCACGGTTTTGTTCACTTCTTATACAATCAAGCAAAGGCATATCTGACAAATTTATACTTCATTCACTAGCAGCTAGATCTCAGTTAGTGTCTTCCTTTTCTGACAGATATGCACCCTCAAATCTCATCGTAACTGTTGCTCACAAGTACCTTCACTAAACTGATGGTCTTACCGGCAAGTATACTACTTCACTTCTGATCACAGGTAGCATAAAGCATATATAGTAGTGCTAATTCACAACTGCACCAGTGATGTTTACAATAAATACTGCAGTTAATCAAACAGCTTTGTAGACATGACCGAATAATTAATGAATAACCACAAAATTGTTACTATTGCTAATATTAAAATTTCACTATACGTCTTACAACCTACAATATAGAGTGTGGTATTTGTGTGTTTAACTCATTCTTGAAACTGCAGAAATGCAACTCAGTTAAGCTGACAGACATCTCACCCACACATTCATTGCATACATCATTATGGGGTTTTTTGAAATGAAATCATAATAACCACAACTTACTTGTGGTTAAAAATTCGCACAAAATTGTGATATCACTCTGCTACTTAATTAGGAAGTTCTTATGGTTAATGATTTGCATACAATTATGCAGCTTTGTAGACTCACTCCCAAATGAAAAATGTCATTCATAAAGAATGCTAGAAATGAGGTTACTGACAATAAATCTGAACTAACATAACCCCAGTTCATATATAAGTGAGCATGTTAGACAGCCAGTCATTAACTAACACAACCAAGAGCAACTGGACTCATACAAGGAGCTCGTTCACAAACCATATATCTCCTGCTACCCTTGACAAATTTTACAACACTCCTGCAATGGCCAGACTTTTCAGTGATTGCACTTCAGCTATCCTCCTTGTGCTGCTTGGTCTAGCAGCATGTATCACGCTGGCTACATCTGCACCTACTGCACAAAGGGTGCATGTTCGTCAGGCTACAACTAGTGTGATTCACCTGAACAGTGGAGTGCGTTATAGTGTAAGTTATTGAGGTCCATTTTTCTGTTTAAGGTAGCTAGCTGAGTTGATACTTCCTATAGTTAATACAGGAATCTTCCGCCCTGGGAATATAGCATGCCTCTCTACAGTTGTGTTGCCTATAGATTTTGTAAACATATCACAGCTTTGTGATGACAGCTATTCAGGTTCATTTTAGCGCATGTTTATTGTAACACTGTCTATGTTTTACCTATACTAAAGTGTACCAGTACCATTCAAAATGGCAATTATATTGATGTATTTTGTCTATGCAGCATGAAGCAATCTTGATACTTAACAGAACTACTGTTGAAGCTGAGTTCAATGTCACAGTGAACAGTGGTGAAGACATGCAGAGACTTTGTCGTATTGTGGCCTATTACTACCTGGTGGAGGCCATTGACAATGAAAGCAATGTTTACTACTACATGAAACAGAATGCCATGGATGCTCTTGCATATTGGGTAAGTTTTAAAAGAGATTTATGCATGTGCGTAAGTGTTTCAACTAATTGAGCTACTGATATCTTTCTGCATGCAGAGGAGCACCTACTGCAGTGGTGACTGCAATGTGGGCTTGCGAGAGTTTGGACGCAAATGTCAGAGGGCTGTACTACATTCTTTGATACGTGAGAATATAAACAACGGTGACGATATTCGTGAGTGTGATTGGCTGGAACATTTGATAAGAGAGCAGAATCTGCAAGGAAAGCGCTCTCAGCTGGCTTCAGGACCCTTCCAGAGCTGCAGACACTAATTTTAAAACTTTGATATAATTATTTTGGAAATATATTTAAAATATACTATTTGTAACTATTTCCAACTCCTGCTATATGTTGTAGTTTTTCATGCTCATGAGTGTATGGACAATACTTTGAAAAATAGTAATTACTGTAAGGAACAGAGTAGCCAACAATAAGAAGAACTACAATAACAGTAATAATATTAATATTAGGATTAATAATAATAATAAAATTTAGTCTCTATCTGTTTTGTGGCAAAAACTGGATGCTGTGCCCAGTTAATAGAACCAGATGTACAAACCTGTAGAAACTTGCTGTCTCTGTTCTGGATGCAGATGGGTAACCAGAAACTAACATGCAAGTTGGAAGAGCCTTAGCTGAGATAAGATTTTATGCAAGAAAAAAGCTAAAGTATACGCAATACTAGAGACACTACTGTGGATGCACCAAAAGCACCACAAGCTTGTACACCATCTGCTCAATTCCTTGGGAGGGAGCAAAACCTACAATGCTGGCTACTGTGCATCCATATTCAGAAGCCTATACGCCTATAGATCAAGGTCTGCCCATGGTAGTCTCATTCCAAATTTTCCGCACACAGAGGGAAAATAGTCTGGCACGAGACTATGCCCATGGTACTATCTGAACTGCACACAAAACAAATACCTTAGTTCCAATTGTGCACATCTCTGCCATAAATCCTCTCTTTCTTTGGTACACCGTACATGCACGAGTTTTCCAAGCTCTCCTCCACCTCATTCACTCATAATTTCATGCCTCTCTGTACAGCTCTAACATAATCAGTTGGCAGTGAAACTTGAGGTGCATCTTCATGGTCAAGATTCATGTCGCTAGGCCATGAGCCCAGTCAAAGTTTTCCTCATTGAACAGTTGACTTGGTGTAGCTACCTGTGTGTAATGGATAGTTACACTATTAACTAAACAAAGGTATACCTTATTCTCACATACAGTACACTTACCTGACACAATATGCAGTACTCACCCGCAGGTGTCAGGATATTTTTCTGGTCCGAGGTCGCACGTCTGTGAATCACTGACCAGAACGGTTAGGCAGAGATTTAGCCGCCTTTGGCTGCGTTTTCTGGACCTTCCGTCTTGGTGAAATAAAACTGATACCTTGGGCTTGTTGAAGTGTTAGAGCAGCCAACTAGAGATTAACCATCTCAGACGACTTTGCAGCAATACACTTCCATGGTTCACCAACATGGCGGATGGTATCACGTGCATGCCGTATGACGTCAGCTGCAATGGGTCGATAACCAGTTAATGTTTGTGACGTCAACCTAGGTTCGAAAATGGCCCAATAAGCAGAATACACTGTATATGTGCCATGATTACATTTGTGGCCTCCTGACTGTGCATTAGTATACCACTGATTAGTGAGGTACGGTTTAGACTGACGAAGTGTTGTGTGAGACACTTCATGATATTATCCCCAGATATTTACAAGTAATAGGTGCTATTCTCCTTTTTTGTGTGTGTGTGTGTGTGTTTTTTTTCTATTAAATTATAAATAGACACAAGCTATCAAGTAACTTCTATTGGTTAATAGTATGCACACATAGTTTTAAGCAATCCAGTACTATATATGGTAACCATGGAAATATGAAGTTGAATATATATACTTACCACCTGTTAAATGAGAACTAATGATTTAATGAGAACTAGGTATGTGTTGCCAAGGAAATGGTATTTGAAAGTGACTTCTGCCTTCACATAGGGTACATTTACACAGGTATGAACAGGAAAATCCTCTTGTGTGCTAGCTGCTAGCTACAGCTTCCTGTGGAAACCAATTTCCTGCAGAAAATTTTTTTTTTGCGCACCCAGGTTTCCTGCAAACTCAAACAGGTTTCCTGCAGAAAATTGGCTTCCACATGAATCTCCAGTTATAGCAGGGTGTATACAATACTTAGTGAGCGGCCATCAATGAACCCATCCAGTGGTGTGGTGACAGAGGATTGGGCAGGAACAGTAGAGCACACAAGAGCTTTGGTGTGAAGAGCAGAAGCACGTAGTGGAGTGTGGGGGTATGCCCCCCCCCCCCCCCCCCCCCCAGGAAATTTTTTGAAATTTTAAAGCCTCGAGGATGGTAACCAAGTTGCACTCAGGGCTAACTTAGACCACAGTCTAGATTCATTGTGTCCTCTGTCTCCCCATTTTTAAAGTTGCTATACCTCCTCCTGCTCTCAGTTGTGTAGTAATAGCTGGCAGAGCTCTTGAGCTGTGAAGAGCAGAAATACGTAGTGGGGTGTGAGGGCATGCACACCCAGAAAATTTAGAAATTTTAGAGCCTTCGACGATGCTCGATCACTGAAAACAACATTTTTCCATTTGCCCATGGGTTAGTTGAAGGCTGCTCACTGGAAAGAATTTTAAGTATACATTGTATGCACACTGCTAGCTGTAACTACCTGTGCTAACCAATGTCTTGCAGGAAACCTGGCTGAGTTTGCAGGAAACTTGGCTGCAGTTTCTCGTGGAAACCAGCTAGCAGCTAGCACAAAAGGGGATTTTCCTGCTCAATGATTTAATGACAACTAGGTAAGGAAATGGTATATATTTGGAAGTGACTTCATCCTTCAAATATGGTATATTTAACAGGTGGTAAGTATATGAATTCAACTTCCTATTTCTATGGTTACCATACATAGTACTGGAGTTCTTATAAGTATGTGTGCATCCTTTTAACCAGTAGGAAGTTACTGGAAAGCTTGTGGTCATTTCTAATCTCATTTCCTCTGGAAGCACAGAAGAATAATACTCATTACTTCTGAGAATGTCTGGGGATAATACCATAAGGTTTCATACGACTTCCTGAGTCTAAACTTTACTTCACTAATCAGTGGTACGTTAATGCCCACTTTCATGTAGGCCACAGAATTGAACCATGTCACATAAACCTGTTTCACGGTTTTGTTCACTTCTTATACAATCAAGCAAAGGCATATCTGACAAATTTATACTTCACTCACTAGCAGCTAGATCTCAGTTAGTGTTTTCCTTTTCTGACAGATATGCACCCTCAAATCTCATATGTTGAAACGTAACTGTTGCTCACAAGTACCTTCGCTAAACTGATGGTCTTACTGACAAGTATACTTACTGCAACTCTGATAAAGGTAGCATAAAGCATAGTAGTGCTAATTCACAACTGCACCAGTGACATTTACAATAAATACTGCAGTTAATTAAACTGCTCAGAAAATTTAGTGAACGGGACCAAATAATTAATGAACAGAATAGCCACAATATTGTTACTATTACATTTTTAATCTCACAGTGAGAAAACTTTGCTGACCATATGTACATATAGCAATGTAACATACAGTGTGGTATTTGTGTGTTTAAACTCATTCTTGGAATTGCTAAAGTCCAAGTTAAGCTGACAGACATAATCTCACCCACACATTCATTGCATACATCATTATGGGGGTTTTTGAAATGAAATCATAATAACCACAACTTACTTGTGGTTGAAAGTTCGCACAAAATTTTGATATAACTCTGCTACATAATTAGGAAGCTATTACGGTTAATGATCCAACATTTGCATAAAATTATGCAGTTTGTAGTCTCACTCCCAAAATGAAAAATGTAATTCATAAAGAATGCTAGAAATGAGGTTGATGGCACCTTCAGTTCATATATAAGTGAGCATGTTAGACAGCCAGTCATTAACTAACACAACCAAGAGCAACTGGACTCATACAAGCAGCTCCTTCACAAACCACATATCACCTGCTACCCTTGACAAATTCTACAACACTGCTGCAATGGCCAGACCTTTCAGTGATTGCACTTCAGCTATCCTCCTTGTGCTACTTGGTCTAGCAGCATGTATCATGCTGGCTACATCTGCACCTACTGCACAAAGGGTGCATGTTCGTCAGGCTACAACTAGTGTGATTCACCTGAACAGTGGAGTGCGTTATAGTGTAAGTTATTGCAGACCATGTTTCTGTTCAAGGTAGCTAGCTGAGTTTATGCTTCCTTTCCAAGTTATTGCAGACCATGTTCCTGAACTGATACTTCCTATGGTTAATACAGGAATCTTCTGCCCTGGGAAAATAGATTACTACGTGCTCCTCTATAGTTGTGTTGCCTATAGATTTTGTAAACAATCACAGCTTTGTGATGACAGCTACTCAGGTTCATTTTAGCGCATGTTTATTGTACCATTGTCTGTGTTTTACCTATATTAAAGTGCACCAGTAACATTTAAAATGATAATTAGCATATATTGATGTGCTTTCTCTGTGCAGCATGAAGCCACCTTGATACTTAACAGAACTACTGTTGAAGCAGAGTTCAATGTCACAGTGAACAGTGGTGAAGACATGCAGAGACTTTGTCGTACTGTGGCCTATTACTACCTAGTGGAGGCCATTGATAACGATAGCAATGTTTACTACTACATGAAACAGAATGCCATGGATGCTCTTGCATATTGGGTAAGTTTTACAAGCTAGTTATGCATAGCTTTATAGGCTTGTTTTCAGTTTGATGCTGACTGAGTAAATAAGAATTGAAGCCAAGGAATGCTTGTGATTGAGGCTATAGTTTCTGTACTTGTAGCATTCAGCTACATAGTTGTCTGTGTTTTAACTAATCGAGCTACTGATATCTTTCTGCATGCAGAGGAGCACCTACTGCAGTGGCAACTGCAATGTGGACCTGCGAGAATTTGGACGCAAATGTCAGAGGGCTGTACTACATTCTTTGATACGTGCGAATATAAACAACGGTGACGATATTCGTGAGTGTGATTGGCTGGAACATTTGATTAGAGAGCAGAATCTACAAGGAAAGCGCTCTCAACTGGCTGCTGGACCCTTCCAGAGTTGCAGACACTAATTTTAAAACTTTGATATTTAATATAATACTATTTGTAACTATTTCCAACTCCTGCTATATGTTGTAGTTTTTCATGCTCATGAGTGTATGGACAATACTTTGAAAAATAGTAATTACTGTAAGGAACAGAGCAGCCAACAATAAGAACAACTACAATAACAATAATAATATTAATATTAGGATTAATAATAATAATAAAATTTAGCTCTATCTGTTTTGTGGCAAAACCTGGATGCTGTGCCCAGTTAATAGAACCAGATGTACAAACCTGTAGAAACTTGGTGTCTCTGTTCTGGATGCAGATGGGTAACCAGAAACAAACATGCAAGTTGGAAGAGCCTTAGCTGAGATAAGATTTTATGCACGAAATAAGCGAAAGTATACGCATCACTAGAGACACTACTGTGGATGCACCAAAAGCACCACAAGCTTGTACACCATCTGCTCAATTCCTTGGGAGGGAGCAAAACCTGCAATGCTGGCTACTGTGCCTCCATATTCAGAAGCCTATACACCTATAGATCAAGGTCTGCCCATGGTAGTCTCATTCCAAAACCAATTTTCCGCACACAGAGGAAAAATAGTCTGGCACGAGACTATGCCCATGGTACTATCTGAACTGCACACAAAACGGATACCTTAGTTCTAATTGCGCACATCTCTGCCATAAATTCTCTCTTTCTTTGGTACACCGTACATGCACGAGTTTTCCAAGCTCTCCTCCACCTCATTCACTCATAATTTCATGCCTCTCTGTACAGCTCTATCATAATCAGTTGGCAGTGAAACTTGAGGTGCATCTTCATGGTCAAGATTCATGTCGCTAGGCCATGAGCCCAGTCAAAGTTTTCCTCATTGAATAGTTGACTTGGTGTAGCTACCTGTGTGTAATGGATAGTTACACTATTAACTAAACAAAGGTATACCTTATTCTCACATACAGTACACTTACCTGACACAATATGCAGTACTCACCCGCAAGTGTCAGGATATTTTTCTTGTCCAAGGTCGCACGTCTGTGAATCACTGACCAGAACAGTTAGGCAGAGATTTTGCTGCCTTTGGCTGAGTTTTCTGGACCTTTCGTCTTGGTGAAAAAAACTGATACCCTGAAGTGTTAGAGCAGCCAACTAGAGATTAACCATCTCAGACGACTTCGCAGCAATACACTTCCATGGTTTACCAACATGGCTGATGGTATCACATGCATGCCGTATGATGTCAGCTGCAATGGGTCGATAACCAGTTAATGTTTGTGACGTCAACCAGAAGTTCGCCTATTCGCTTTATGGGCCAAAATACCTAGGTTCCAAAATGGCCCAATAAGCGGAATACACTGTATATGTGCCATGATTATATTTGTGGCCTCCTGACTGTGCATTAGTATACCATTGATTAGTGAGGTACGGTTTAGACTGACGAAGTGTTGTGTGAGACACTTCATGATATTATCCCCAGATATTTACAAGTAATAGGTGCTATTTTCCTTGTGTGTGTGTGTGTGATTTTTTATTACATAGAAATAACCACAAGCTATCCAGTAACTTCTATTGGTTAATAGTATGCACACATAGTTTTAAGCACTCCAGTACTATATATGGTAACCATGGAAATATGAAGTTGAATATATATACTTACCACCTGTTAAATATACCCTATGTGAAGCCAGAAGTCACTTCTCGTACCATTTCCTTGGCAACACATACCATATAATTAAAGGTATTGTTACAATGTAATGCATGCAGTTAAAGGTATGCTATATACACATATTCAATAATGCGATGGAATTGTTAGGGAAAGACTGTGCTCAGGAAGAGCTTCCAACTGTCCTTAATGAATGAAGGTTGCTCAGCCTTATTTTGTATAGTCAGACAAATATACTACATACACCAAAACCAGAGAAGTATACCACATATCCTAAATCAGCCATGGTGCTGTATTGAAACACAACCAGACATGAAGGGCTGAGAAGCATAGTGGTCTAACCCAAAATCAAGTACTGGAAATTGCATGAATTGTGCAAATATGCAATGAAAAACGTACATACCATATGAACATGTGGTCAGAAATTTCAAATGTTCAGCATCTTCTGAAATGCATTTTAAGAGTATTCCCATGTTAGGGGGGGCTAACTCAACATTTGTGGGTTAGACCACTATGCTTCTCAGCCCTTCACATGCAGTCTAGTATATAGTAGATGGCATTCCAGCTAGCATGCTGCTGTTTAGATATGATTATATAGTGCTGCTGCTGCTATGCAAACTACATGCTTTTTTGCAGGTCACAAGTAATAACATACAAGCTAAGTAACACCATTAAATATTCTTTGCATGCATCCTCAAATAGAAGGTGCAGTATAACTGTAACATGATTTTTCATCAATGATGCAAATTTAAATTAAGTCTTCATGCACACCATGGTTGCCATAGTAATAGTTCACTGCGCTCATTGCCATGCTAACCGCAGTTCCTTTAAACATATAAAGAAATCATGCATCACATATCTCACACGTGCATCCAACTTACACTACATTGTTCTAAAGGCATGACTGTGTTTTCAACAGTAGTTACTATACATGAATTTTTGATATTGTCACCTGTCAACTAATCAAATTATGCATTGAACATGAAATGCTACAAAAACACCATAATATATGAGTTACAAATGTCGTAATTTATACTCATTTGCAAAATACATCAAGGTTTTAGGCTTATTGTCTGCAACTCTGGAAGGGTCCAGCAGCCAGCTGAGAACGCTTTTCCTCCAGATTCTGCTCTCTTATCAAATGCTCCAGCCACTCACACTCACGAATATCATCACCGTTGTTTATATTCTCACGTATCAAAGAATGTAGTACAGCCCTCTGACATTTGCGTCCAAACTCTCACAAGTCCACATTGCAGTTGCCACTGCAGTAGGTGCTCCTCTGCATGCAGAAATATATCAGTAGCTCAATTAGTTGAAACACATACCACTATGCAACTCAGGGCTGCAAGTACAGAAACTATAGCCTCGATCACAAGCATTCCTTGGTTTCAATTATTATTTACTCACTCAGCATCAAACTGAAAACAAGCCTATAAAGCTATGCATAACTAGCTTGTAAAACTTACCCAATATGCAAGAGCATCCATGGCATTCTGTTTCATGTAGTAGTAAATATTGCTATCGTTATCAATGGCCTCCACCAGGTAGTAATAGGCCACAATACGACAAAGTCTCTGCATGTCTTCACCACTGTTCACTGTGACATTGAACTCAGCTTCAACAGTAGTTCTGTTAAGTATCAAGATGGCTTCATGCTGCACAGAGAAAACACATCAATATATGCCAATTATCATTTTGAATGGCCCTGGTGCTCTTTAGTACTATTAGGTAAAACAATGACGGTGTTACAATCAGCTAGCTAAACCTAACCTAAGTAGCTCTAGCCACATCACAAAAATTTATGTTATGTATTTCTATAGGAACACAACTCAACTATAGAGAGGTGTGCAGCAATCTGGTATATTCCCAAGGGAGAAGATAATATACTAACCATAGGAAGTATTGTTTCAGCTAGCTATCTTGAACAGAAACATGGTCTGCAATAACTTACACTATAACGCACTCCACTGTTCAGGTGAATCACACTAGTTGTAGCCTGACGAACACGCACCCTTTGTGCAGTAGGTGCAGATGTAGCCAGCATGATACATGCTGCTAGACCAAGTAGCACAAACAAGATAGCTGAAGTGCAATCACTGAAAGGTCTGGCCATTAGTGTTGTAAAATTTTTCAAGGGTAGCAGGTGATAAGTGGTTTGTGAAAGAGTTTGCTTGTATGAGTCCAGTTGTTCTTGGTTGTGTTAGTTGATGACTGGCTGTCTAACGTGCTCACTTATATATGAACTGGAGTTTTGTTAATTCAAATTTAGTGTCAGCAACCTCTCATTCCTTGTAAATTACATTTTTCATTTTGGGAGTGAGTCTACAAAGCTGCATAATTTTATACAAATACAACTGTGCATTAACGTACCACTGACTAGTGAAGTAAAGTTTAGACTCAGGAAGTTGTGTGAAACCTTATGATATTATCCCCAGAAATGTAGAGGCAATAAGTAATATTCTTCTATGCTTCCAGAAGAAATTAGATTAGAAATGACCACAAGCTGTCCAGTAACTTCCTACTGCTTAATACTATGCACACATAGTTTTAAGAACTCCAGAACTATGTATGGTAACCATGGAAATAGGAAGTTGAATATATACATACCACCTGTTAAAGATTTAATGAGAACTAGGTATGTGTTGCCAAGGAAATGGTATATGGAAGTGACTTCTGCCTTTATATTTAAATCATTGAACAGGAAAATCCTCTTGTGTGTTAGCTGCTAGCTGCAGCTTCCTGTGGAAACCAATTTCATGCAGAAAAAAAATTTCTTTTCTGCACCCAGGTTTCCTGCGAACTTAAACAGGTTTCCTGCAGAAAATTGGCTTCCACAGGAATCTCCAGTTATAGCAGGGTGTATACAATACTTAGTGAGCAGCCTTCAATGAACCCATGCAGTGGTGTAGTGACAGAGGATTGGGCAGGCACAGTAGGGCATACAAGAGCTTTGGTGTGAAGAGCAGAAGTACATAGTGAGTGTGGGGGTATGCCCCCCAGGAAATTTTTTGAAATTTAGAGCCTCGAGGATGGTAACCAAGTTGCACTCAGGGCTAACTTAGACCACCGTCTAGATTCATTGTATCCTCTGTCTCCCCATATTTAAAGTCGCTGTACTTCTTCCTGCTCTCAGTTGTGTAGTAATAGCTGGTAGAGCTCTTGAGCTGTGAAGAGCAGAAGTCATTTCTAATCTCATTTCTTCTGGAAGCACAGAAGAATAGTACTTATTACTTCTAATTGACTGGGGATAATATCATAAGATTTCATACAACTTCCTGAGTCAAAATTTTACTTCACAAATCTGTGGTACGTTAATGCCCACTTTCATGTAGGTCACAGAATTGAACCATGTCACATAAACCTGTTTCACGGTTTTGTTCACCTCCTATACAATCAAGCAAAGGTATATCTGAAAAATTTTACACCTCAAATTATACTTCACTCACTAGCAGCCAGATCTCAGTTAGTTTCTTCCTTTTCTGACAGATATGCATCCTCAAATCTCATCATATCTGTTGCTCACATGCAAGTACCTTCGCTACACTGGTAGTCTTACCGGCAAGTATACTACTGCACTTCTGATCACAGGTAGCGTCTTACAACCTACAACATAGAGTGTGGTATTTGTGTGTTTAACTCATTCTTGAAACTGCAGAAATGCAACTCAGTTAAGCTGACAGACATAATCTCACCCACACATTCATTGCATACATCATTATGGGGTTTTTTGAAATGAAATCATAATAACCACAACTTACTTGTGATTGAAAGTTCGCACAAAATTGTGATATCACTCTGCTACTTAATTAGGAAGTTCTTATGGTTAATGATTTGCATACAATTATGCAGCTTTGTAGACTCACTCCCAAAATGAAAAATGTCATTCATAAAGAATGCTAGAAATGAGGTTACTGACAATAAATCTGAACTAACAAAACTCCAGTTCATATATAAGTGAGCATGTTAGACAGCCAGTCATTAACTAACACAACCAAGAGCAACTGGACTCAAACAAGCAAACTCCTTCACAAACCATATATCTCCTGCTACGCTTGACAAATTCTACAACACTCCTGCAATGGCCAGACTTTTCAGTGATTGCACTTCAGCTATCCTCCTTGTGCTGCTTGGTCTAGCAGCATGTATCACGCTGGCTACATCTGCACCTACTGCACAAAGGGTGCATGTTCGTCAGGCTACAACTAGTGTGATTCACCTGAACAGTGGAGTGCGTTATAGTGTAAGTTACTGCACACATTTTTTCTGTTCAAGGTAGCTAGCTGAGTTTATGCTTCCTATGGTTAATACAGGAATCTTCCGCCCTGGGAATATAGCATGCCTCTCTACAGTTGTGTTGCCTATAGATTTTGTAAACATATCACAGCTTTGTGATGACAGCTACTCAGGTTCATTTTAGTGCAAGTTTATTGTACCATTGTCTGTGTTTTACCTATATTAAAGTGTAACGGTACCATTCAAAATGGCAATTATATTGATGTGTTTTGTCTATGCAGCATGAAGCAATCTTGATACTTAACAGCACTACTGTTGAAGCTGAGTTCAATGTCACAGTGAACAGTGGTGAAGACATGCAGAGACTTTGTCGTATTGTGGCCTATTACTACCTAGTGGAGGCCATTGATAACACCAGCAATATTTACTACTACATGAAACAGAATGCCATGGATGCTGTTGCATATTGGGTACGTTCTAAAAGAGATTTATACATGTGCATAAGTGTTTCAACTAATTGAGCTACTGATATCTTTCTGCATGCAGAGGAGCACCTACTGCAGTGGTGACTGCAATGTGGGCTTGCGAGAGTTTGGACGCAAATGTCAGAGGGCTGTACTACATTCTTTGATACGTGAGAATATAAACAACGGTGACGATATTCGTGAGTGTGATTGGCTGGAGCATTTGATAAGAGAGCAGAATCTGCAAGGAAAGCGCTCTCAGCTGGCTGCAGGACCCTTCCAGAGTTGCAGACACTAATTTTACAACTTTTATGTATTTTGAGAATATATATAAAATATAATATTTCTAACTCCTACTATATGTTGTAGTTTTTCATGTTCATTAGTATATGGACAATACCTTGAAAACTAGTAACTACTGTAAGGAACAGGCAGCCAATAATAACAAAAACTATAACAATAATAACAACAGAGAAAGCACACATATATGGTGCTAAATATCATTTTACTTGGCACTGGTACACTTGAGTATAGTGTTACTATCAACTTGCTAAACCTAACATACATCTGTGATGTGTTTACAAATTCTATAGGCAACAAAAACATAAAGAGGTGTAGCATACATGTAGTTAGACTACCAGTACAGCATATGCGCTTGTTACTTGTTGGGATATGAGATTTGCTTATCTATGAGAGAAATAAGATATTGCAAGCACTACAAAGACCGGCTGCTAATGAGTGGAATAAAATTTAGATTGTAAAATTTGTGAGATGTCAGTGAGGCTTTTGCTCAATTGCAGAAAGTAAACAAAGCCATTGATGTAAGTCTAATGCTAGAAGATTATGTGCCTGCAAGATTGTATTTGTGGCCTCCTGACAGTATACTGTGCATTAGTATTAGTGAGGTATGGTTTAGGCTTAGAAAGTTGTGTGAGACACTTCATGATATTATGATATTTACAAGTAATAGGTGCTATTCTTCGTTGTTGTTTTTGTCTTGTGTGTGTTTTTTTGAACATTTAGAATAGAACTAGCCACCAGCTGTCCAGTACCTTCCTACTGGTAGTATGCACACATAGTTTTCAGAACTGCAGTACTATGTATGGTAACCATGGAAATAGGAAGTTGAATATATATACTTACCACCTATTAAATATACCCTATGTAAAGGCAGAAATCACTTCCACATATCATTTCCTTGGCAACATGTACCACATAATTAAAGGGTATTGTTACAATGTAATACGTGCAGTGAAAGGTATGCTAATAATGATCAAAAATGCCATGGAATTTCTTTTGACTGCGCTCATTGCCATGCTCACTGCAATTCCTTTAAACATATAAAGAAATCATGCATCAAATAGCTTTCATATCTCACACCTGCACAATACATTGTTCTAAAGGCATGACTGTTTTCAACACTAGCTACTATACTTTTAAAAATGAATTTCAACAATAGTTACTGAATTTTTGATTTGGTATATTGTTCATATGATTCACCTGTTAACTAATCAAATTATGCATTGAACATGAAATACTACAAAAACACCATAATATATGAGTTACAAATGTTGTCATTTATACTCATTTGCAAAATACATCAAAGTTATAAAATTAGTGTCTGCAACTCTGGAAGGGTCCTGCAGCCAGCTGAGAACGCTTTCCTTGCAGATTCTGCTCTCTTATCAAATGCTCCAGCCAATCACACTCACGAATATCGTCACCGTTGTTTATATTCTCACGTATCAAAGAATGTAGTACAGCCCTCTGACATTTGCGTCCAAACTCTCGCAAGCCCACATTGCAGTCACCACTGCAGTAGGTGCTCCTCTGCATGCAGAAAGATACCAAAAGCTCAATTAGTTGAAACACTTATGCACATGCATAAATCTCTTTTATAATAAAACTTACCCAATATGCAACAGCATCCATGGCATTCTGCTTCATGTAGTAGTAAACATTGCTATTATTATCAATGGCCTCCACCAGGTAGTAATAGGCCACAATACGACAAAGTCTCTGCATGTCTTCACCACTGTTCACTGTGACATTGAACTCTGCTTCAACAGTAGTTCTGTTAAGTATCAAGATGGCTTCATGCTGCATAGAGAAAGCATATCAACATATGCTAATTATCATTTTGAATGGTACTGGTGCACTTTAGTATAGGTAAAACACAGAAAGTGTTACAACAAACTAGCTAAACCTAACCTAATTAGCTCTAGCAAAAATTATGGTATGTATACACAATCTATAGGCAACACAACTATAGAAAGGCATGCTATATTCCCAAGGGAGGAGATTATATGTACCCTGTATTAACTATAGGAAGTATTGGTTCAGTTAGCTACCTTGAACAGATAAATGGTGTGGAGTAACTTACACTATAACGCACTCCACTGTTCAGGTGGACCACACTAGTTGTAGCCTGACGAACATGCACACTTTGTGCAGTAGATGCAGATGTAGCCAGTGTGATACATGCTGCTAGACCAAGCAGCACAAAGAGGATAGCTGAAGTGCAATCACTGAAAAGTCTGGCCATTGCAGCAGGGTTGTAGAATTTGTCAAGTGTAGCAGGTGATAAATGGTCTGTGAAGGAGCTGCTTGTATGAGTCCAGTTACTCTTGGTTGTGTTAGTTAATGACTGGCTGTCCAACGTGCTCACTTATATATGAACCGAACTTCAGATTTGGTGTCAGCAACCTCATCTTTAGCATAAATTACATATTTAATTTTGGGAGTGAGTCTACAAATTTTTTCTACATGAAAGTGTGCATTAACCTACCACTTGATTAGTGAAGTAAATTTTAGAGTCAGGAAGTTGTATGAAATCTTATTATATTTTCCCCAGAAATGTAGAAGTGATAAGTAGTATTCTTCTGTGCCTCTAGAAGAAATTAGATTAGCATGCTGTCCAGTAACTTCCTATTGGTTAAAGGTATTCACACATAGTGTTATGAACTCCAGTACTAAGTCTGGTAACCATGGAAATAGGAAGTTACACTTACCACCTGCTGGATATACCCTATGCGAAGGCAGAAGTCACTTCCAAATACCATATCCTTGGCAACACTTACCTAGTTCTCATTGAATCATTGAACAGGAAATCCCCTCTTGTGGTAGCTGCTAGCTGTAGCTTCCTGTGGAAACCGATTTCATGCAGAAAATTGGTTTCCACCGGAAGCTACAGCTAGCCGGATGCATGTATACAATCTATACATAAAATGCTCTGTAGTGAGCAGCCTTCAATGAACCCATGCCTTAGCTGAAAGACAAATGAGCCTGGGTGCTTTGAGAACGTATTACTTCTCAGATGAATAACAACACCAGTAACCTAACCACATTTCAGTCAGCAGCATGTTGGTAAAGCCTCACCATTATCAGCATTTTACATCCTTAGTATCAAGTGTAAAGTAGTCATAATGGGCACTGCTAAACGGTAACTAGGTAGTGGTAAACTAGCTACTTCCTAACTAACAGCTTCTTACTAAGCAACACCATTAATAACTTTTTCTTTTCAAACACTTGGAAAAAACATGCTATAACAAAAAACCCAAGTGACGTTTCAACTTAACAGCTCGCCAGCTATTACTACACAACTGAGAGCAGGAGGAGGTACAGCAACTTTAAATATGGGGAGACAGAGGATACAATGAATCTAGACGGTGGTCTAAGTTAGCCCTGAGCGCAACTTGGTTAATATCCTCAATACCTCTAAAATTCCAAAATTTCCTGGGGGAAGGGCATGCCCCACACCCCACTACGTGCTTCTGGGCACAGCTCTTGTGTGCCCTACTGTGCCTGCCCATCTGCTGTCACTACACCACAGCATGGGTTCATTGAAAGCTGCTCACTGAACAGAATTTTAAGTATACATTGTATGCACACGGCTAGCTGTAGCTACCAGTGTCTTGCAGGAAACCTGGCTGAGTTTGCAGGAAACATGGCTCCAGTTTCCAATTTTCTGCATCGGAATTGGCTTCCACAGGAAGCTAGAGCTAGCAGCTACCACAAAAGAGGGTTTTCCTGTTAAATGATCTCATAAGAACTAGGTAAGTGCTGGTAAGGAAATGATAGGATGATTTCTGCCTTTGCATAGATACATGAATTCAACTTCCCGTATCCACGGCTACCATACCAAACTATGTGTGCATGCATACTTTTAACCAGTAGGAAGTTACTGGACAGTTTGTGGTCATTTCTAATCTAATTTCGTCTGGAAGCACAGATGAATAGTACTTATTACTTCTAAATGTCTGGGGATAATATCATAAGGTTTCATATGACTTCCTGAGTTTAAATTTTACTTCACTAATCAGTGCTATGTTAATGCACACTTTCATGTAGCTCACAAGATTGAACCATGTCACATAATGCTCATAAACCTGTTTCACGGTTTTTGTTCACTTCCTATACGATCAAGCAAGGACATATCTGACAAATTCTACACCCCAAATTATACTCCACTCACTAGCAGCCAGATCTCAGTAGGTGTCTTCCTTTTCTCACACATATGCATCCTCAAATCGCATATGTTGAAAGGGTACTGTTGCTCACAAGTACCTACACTACACTGGTAGTCTTACTGGCACTGCAACTCTGATCAAAGGTACCATAAAGCGTAGTAGTGCAAATTCACAACTGCACCAGTGATGTTTACAAAAAATACTGCAGTTAATTATAAACAGCTTCAGAAAATTTAGTGAATGGGACCAAATAATTAATGAATAGCGACAAAATTAAAATTTCAATCACAGTGAGAAACCTTTGCTGACCACATGCACATATAACAATGTAACATAGAGTGTGTTTAACTCATTCTTGGAACAGCAGAAGTGCAACTCAGTTAAGCTGACAGACATAATCTCACCCACACATTCATTGCATACATCATTATGGGGGGTTTAGAAATGAAATCATAATAACCACAACTTACTTGTGGTTGAAAGTTAGTACAACATTGTGGTATAACTCTGCTACTTAATTAGGAAGTTCTTATGGTTAATGATCAACATTTGCATACAATTACGCAGCTTTGTAGACTTACTCCCAAAATGAAAAATGTCATTCACAAAGAATGCTAGAAATGAGGTTGCTGACACCAAATCTGAACTAACATATCTCCAGTTCATATATAAGTGAGCATGTTAGACAGGCAGTCATTAACTAACACAACCAAGCACAACTTGACTCATACAAGAAGCTCCTTCACAAACCACATATCTCCTGCTACCCTTGACAAATTCTACAACACTGCTGCAATGGCTCGACTTTTCAGTGATTGCACTTCAGCTATCTTGTTTGTGCTGCTTGGTCTAGCAGCATGTATCATGCTGGCTACATCTGCACCTACTGCACAAAGGGTGCATGTTCGTCAGGCTACAACTAGTGTGGTCCACCTGAACAGTGGAGTGCGTTATAGTGTAAGTTATTGCAGACCATGTTTCTGTTCAAGGAAATGATAGTTCCTATGGTTAATACATTGTGTATATAATCTTCCACCCTGGGAAAATAGATTGCTGCATGCTCCTCTATAGCTGTGTTGCCTATAGATTTTGTAAACATATCACAGCTTTGTGATGACAGCTTCTCAGGTTCACTTTAGCGCAAGTTTATTGTAACACTGTCTGTGTTTTACCTATACTAAAGTGCACCAGTACCATTCAAAATGGAAATTAGTGTAATTATATTGATGTGTTTTCTCTATGCAGCATGAAGCCATCTTGATACTTAACAGCACTACTGTTGAAGCAGAGTTCAATGTCACAGTGACCAGTGGTGAAGACATGCAGAGACTTTGTCGTATTGTGGCCTATTACTACCTAGTGGAGGCCATAGACAATGACAGCAATATTTACTACTATATGAAACAGAATGCCATGGATGCTCTAGCATATTGGGTAAGTTTACAAGCTATGAAGGAATTTAGATGTTATGAGGCGAAAATAGAGGAAAGTGAAAAAGGCCGGCAGCCATCGGGAGTCGAACCCAGGACACCTGGCTGGTGCCGCCAGTGCTCTGCCACTGAGCTACGGCAACCGGACAACCACCAGCCCCCACAATCCTCTATATGTACTGCACAGGTGGTACTGAAATGCCTCAGTCGCAAACCTGGCAGCCACTCAGTATGTGCGTGCCGTCAGAACTCTGTTAGAGGTCGACCAGAAAATTCTCTCCATCAGGAAAGAACACATGCTGAGTGGTTTTCTCACTCTAAATGCTCAGAACATCTTGCCTCAGCATGGGTTCTTTCCTGATGGAGAGAATTTTCTGGTCGACCCCTAACGGAGATCTGACGGCACATACTGAGTGGCTGCCGGGTGTGCGACTGAGGCATTTCAGTACCACCTGTGCAGTACATATAGAGGATTGTGGGGGCTGGTGGTTGTCCGCTTGCCGTAGCTCAGTGGCAGAGCACTGGCGGCACAAGCCAGGTGTCCTGGGTTCGACTCCCGGTGGCTGCCGGCCTTTTTCACTTTCCTCTATTTTCGCCTCATAACATATAAATTCCTTTATTTCAAGCGTGAGGCAAGACGCTCTGAGCAAGTTTACAAGCTAGTTATGCATGGTTTATAGGCTTGTTTTCAGTTAGATGCTTGAGTAAATAGAAATTGAAGCCAAATTAAGGAACGCTTGTGATTGAGGCTACAGCTTCTGTACTTGTGGCACTCAGCTACATTGTGGTCTGTGTTTTAGAGCTATTGATATCTTTCTGCATGCAGAGGAGCACCTACTGCAGTGGTGACTGCAATGTGGACTTGCGAGAGTTTGGACGCAAATGTCAGAGGTCTGTACTACATTCTTTGATACGTGAGAATATAAACAACGGTGATGATATTCGTGAATGTGATTGGCTGGAGCATTTGATAAGAGAGCAGAATCTTCAAGGAAAGCGTTCTCAGCTGGCTGCAGGACCCTTCCAGAGTTGCAGACACTAATTTTATATCTTTGATTTAGTTTGAAAATTATATATAAAATTTGTAACTCCTGCCATATGTTGTAGTTTTCATCTTCATGAGTATATGGACAATACTTTGAAGAATAGTATTTACTGTATGGAACAGAGCAGTCAATAAAAACATTTACAATAACACAGATTAAACATTTGTGGCATGCAGTGTACATCATATTACATAGGGTATCTACAGTATAATATTAAGCTGGTTGTAGGGATGGAAGATCAAAGATTTTTTATACTTTCCAATTGGAGGTCTACTCTTGTGCCCAGCCTGGCTGTCAGCAAATATTTGCTGACCAACTTCATAAAGATTAGAGTAACTGACCGGCATCATAAAGCAAATGACCGACCTCATGAAGTAACTGACTGACTTCATGAAGTAACTGACTGACCTCATCAAGCTCGCGTAGGAGCGTTCGAGTTATTTGACACTAATAACACGCCATATTTCACTCACCTGTCAAATGGTAGTCTCGTGCCCAGCCGTCCACAAATCAAGTGGGTGCATAGCCTCGTTCCCATGCCTCCGCCCAGCTTTTCGCAACCCTGGGAACGAAGAGGCTGGTGGACGCGAACTCGTGCTTGGAGTCCGCACGTGCCTGTATCCAAGTGTATATGAAAAATCCACCGTTTGACTCGCTAGTGTGGGGCTCGCTCAGGCTCGCCCCAATTACCCCGCGCGCGCATGCGCGAAGGGGTTAAGGAATCGGTTTTGTCCCGTCTGTCAGTCAGTCAGTCTGTCCAGTGAAAATTTTTGAAATGAGCACATTTACTGGGTTAAACAATTGCTATACACGGCAACGACATGGCAATCTAAAAAAAATAATGTATGTGTACCTGATAGAGACCAAAGCAGTTCACTCCTCTGCATTTCCAGCGGTATTGTCAACCATTTTGATACGGTCAACTATATTATCCGTCGTACGTCGTTCCGTAAATGCAAGTTGACACTCTTTTAACCCGAAACATTGCGCACGCCGAGTACAGGTGCGGACAGAATATCGAAAAGAACACGTGATTGTGCGAATACTCTATGGACTGCACAAGTTTAGGGTCCAACTTCAGAGCTCTAACCCCGAGTTCTCCAGCGTTTTAGACACGGTTTTTTTTTTTTTTCAGAGCTCTAACCCAGAGTTCTTCAGCGTTTTTGACACAAGTTTCTTGAACATGGATACTCAGAGCAGTTCTACAAGATGTCTCAAATCAGCGCAGGAGCAAGAAGATCGGCGATGGCACAGAAACGAAAGAGAGCTCGACGTGCTGCAGAGACAGCGGAACAAAGGAGCGAAAGGTTGAGAAAGCGGAGGGTGAGGGATCGTGCAAGGCACGCTGCTCAAACTGCAAGTGAAAAACAAGCTACTTTACAGCGGAAAAGTGCCCGTGACCGCGAAGAATGGCAGCTGAGACCTCTGAGGAGAGAGAAGCGAGGTTACAGCGGATGAGAGGTAGACTGGCAGCTGAAACCCATATTTCCTCTTATGCAGTTCATAAACTACAATCATGTATTTCATTCATATCTGTCCTTTCCATATCAAAGAGAGACTGGATTCATTGATACTGAAAGAACACCATAGAGCTCCTGATATGAGTAAACTCTTGCTTCCATCGCACACTGGTTTATTGTTTTTGGATATGGATGTTGCCATCTCTATACGTATCCTATCAAAACTTTAAGTTTTTTGTACAACAACATTGAAGCATACCAATTCCGAAATACATAACTAACTTTAGCCTCATTCCAAAGCTTAAGCCTGGGAACGAAGCTAAACACTTAGTATAGACCTTGCTATTTGCTGTAAAATGCATCCAGTTCAGATTGAGTGGGTGGCTCAATGACTTTGCGTCTGCTTGCAAGAAGTTATTGTATCTTGCTTCTTGTTGTTGGGGCTCGTGAAATCAATGCTCTTGATATCTGCAGCAGTCACCTTAATTTTAACCAAGGGGTCCAAGTAAACAGCAGATTTTAACTGATTATAACTAAAATGGAAGTAAACTTACATCTTTAGCAACTGGAAGCCATGCACATGCCTTGGAGGTACAAACTGTTGCTCCAGATTTGCTTTGTGCTTCGTATGCTTGCACCAAGCATGAAAGCACTGCAGCAATGTGAGAACATGCCTCACCAAGCCTGTTGCGTTAGATGCATGGCATTTCAAGTGCTGAACATGAATTATGGCACAGTGCTATATCATACCCTGCCATGCAATTGCAGTGAGCAGCAACAATTTCACCGGTGTGTTGGCAAATCACCCATGGAGTGAGAGGAGTAGCAGTCATCCTTTGTGAATGCTTTACCTAAAGACATCATAATATATAGGCTTTAGCAGGGCATTATGCATGCATTTACTTGTACCTTTCCCATCACGACCCATCGAAGATCATCACCGACTTTAAACTGATGCGCTTTCAGGTCGTGGACCCAACCAGCCTTCACACAGCTGTCACCTCCAGTCATGCCTTTCCATGCCTGGGAAATAATGCATCACTTTTTCAAAGCAAAAATTGTTGTGATGACTAATAATGTCAGTGACTTATTTCCTCTTGGGTGTAGGGGCTAGGTGTTGACACACAGTATATGAACATATCACTCCACTGCACAGAGGGGACTACATCAAGCTCTTTCAGCCACATATCCTTTAGAATAGCGTACGGATCGCTTTTCAGCCCACTCTCCACAACTTTCGCGACATATCTTGCCCTCGATTCAGATGACAGGGTATGCACATACTCCGAAGTTCGCTCCATAAGTGTTACGAATTGTCGATCGAAATGTCACACGCGCGCCCTCCCTCCACCTGCCTTCCAACATGGCTGCATGGCAACCGTTGCTAAGGAAGTGCACGTAAATACAATTCCTCTATTTGTCACGGGGAAGGTGTAATTCCATCTTTACTGTATCCAGGAGGATGCCTAGGAAAGTTATTACGGTTGTTGGACCTTCTATCTTTCTCTCTGCTATTGGAAAGCCTAACTGTTTGCATCATGTGTAGCATTTTCTGTAGTGCTATCTCACACTCGGCAGATGAAGGTTTCCCCACTATCAGAAAATCGTCAAGGTAGTGGATGATGTTTGGAGTGAGATAGTTGTGACGAAGGATCCATTCTGCCGGTGTCATAAAATTTTTGGGCCCCCATGAGATTGTGGCCCCCCGGCCCCAATCTCCCGGTAACATGGGGCCCCCACCGTGAACCTGGGACCACCCTTTCAGCGATCGCTTTACGCTCTGTCAGCGCGTGTCAATGCCAGTGCAAAAGGTGCCGAAGCATCAATACATCATGGAAGGGACTGAGAAGGACGTCTGATTTACATACAGGCGGCATTTTGCTTGTGGCATGACTACTTATAGGGCGTCGGTTTCGAAGAGCCGCCTGTATGTAAATCAGACGAGAACCTGCGAAAACGAACAAAAGTTTTCCTAGCTGTTGTTTGTATTCAGTTATGACATGCATTGCAAATTTCATTGTGTTCTTGTAATTCTATTTTCATTTACACGTTTGTATTTCTACACTCATACCTTACCATGTGCAGTAATAGCCCGTCCGTCCACCATGCATGCATGATAGCGGTTTAATTAACATCATGTACCTAACTGCGGCGCCTACTTTGCCCATCTTAGACTACCAGTAGTATATTTAGCTAGCTAGGTGCTTAGTTATCGACATCGTGTGAACCGTTGAAAAATGGAATACAGATAGGTCCACTCGATCTTTGGTCTCTTTCGCCTCTACAACTCGATCCTCGGTGACTCAGCCTCTATCCTCGGTCTCTCTACTATGGTAAGGGCCCCCATTGCATGGAGTTTAATCTAGTAGCAGCCTATCTCACCAGTAGTATGTAGGCACTTTGATATCAGAGGGGGGGGGCCATTCTCACGAAGGGGGCCCCATCTTACCGGTAAAATGGGGCCGGGGGGGCCCCGATTAAGGGGGGGGCCCATTTTACCGTGACACCTGTCTAGACTGAACCCGCCCTCGTTTTGTTCCCGCCCTAGTATTGTACCCGCGGGTAAGTACGGTGTGGTACCCGCCGGAAGTAATCAAGGAAATGCGGTATATTATCTCTTATAACATCATTGAACAAAGTGCTTTTGTTTGCTAGGCAACCAGCTTATATCTACTACTTCCTCTGGAAGTCTTACCCTATAACATTACTGCTGAGAGATGTTTGATGGCTATATTTGAGGATGAGCATTCTGGAGAATTATCGCCTCTCAGATGCAAGTGAAGCAAAATCAAAACATTACTACCGTTTGTGTGAATAAGAAGGAGTATATAGCTAGTGTGTCTAACATCAAAATAGCAGATTACAGAATGACATAATATGACATTGTATTTAGCAGCTTAGACAATCCAAGTAAGGTTGACAATGCAGCCAGGTGCCAAGTAGCATTTTAGATTTGGACAGGTGATCTTGTGGTTTGGAAACTAGTCTGCTTAATTTTGGGCAATATACAGCAAGTGCTAAACAGTTAGTTAAGCTTCTAGTTAGCAGCATGTGGCTAAGAAATACCATTCAAATTTTTTTTTGTATGCTTAGTAACAAGTGGAAATTACGAACTACAGAATTGTCATGTTGTCATTGAATTGGTAGTGTTAGGGTGAGGGCTTGTTTTTGAGGGTGGGCTTCTGTTTAAGTACGTAATATGATGTTAGGAATTTATATGAAGTACTTTACTGTATTTTTTGCTTCAATAAAATCTTTCAGCTGTGCTTACTACCACGAACATCCATCTACACAAATGCATAGATAAATCATCCCAATTTTTTCAGATAGCTTTGATCTCACACTTTCTACATCACTAGTAAAAAGTAGCTACTACTTTTTGAATGTGCTTATCAGTGTTTTCTATTGTGTATTGTCCATGCACTGATACACTTGTTAACTGATCCAATAATATATTGAACATACGTATCTCATTACAGCAATGCCATAATATCCTGTAGTTACAATGATTATTAATTGCTAATTACTTTAATGTTTCCAAAATTAGTTTTAGCAATTGTGGAAGGGTCCTGCAGCCAGCTGAGAACGTTTTTCCTCCAGATCTTGCTCTCTTATCAAATGCTCCAGCCACTCACATTCATGAATATCGTCACCATCGATTTTATTGGCACGTATCAAAGAATGTAGTACAGCCCTCTGACATTTGCTTCCAAACTCAAACAAGTCCACATTGCAGTCATCAGTGCAGTATGTGCTATTCTGCATGTAGAATAAATATTAGAAGTCAACTGGAACACACATGCATACACTGACTGCTGATGAATGCCACATGTACAGTTTCCATAGCCTCCTCAATCACAGGCCTTCCCTGGCTTCAATTCTGGATTATACTTGCAATATCAAACCTGGGAAAGGCCTGGAAAGAAGCCTATATAGCTACACAAACTTAGTAAGATGTAACTTGTAAAACTTACCCAATATGCAACAGCATCCATGGCATTCTGTTTCATGTAGTAGTAAATATTGCTGTCGTTATCAAAGACCTCCACAAAGTAGTAATAGGCCACAATACGGCACAGTCTCTGGATATCTGCTGCTTCAGTGTAGTTCACTGTGACATTGAACTCCTCTTCAACGGTAGTGCTGTTCAATATTAAAGCTTCATGCTGCATAGGGAAAGTACACAAATATGTAATATTGTAATATGCCTATATTAGTACAGATAAAGCATCGACAGAATATTACTTTGCCAAGCCTAAATTGAGTAACTCTTAATAACATTACCACCAAATTACCTATAACTATAATATTTTCATAGGTAAATATAACTATAGTGACATGTGTTGCACTTTAGTATGTCTCCAAGAAGAGGATTTGTATAGAGGTATACATACTGCACTAACCATACCATCTAACAGTACCGACACATCGGCTATGTAACCTTGAACAAAAAAATGTGACTGCAATAACTTACGCTAAGACGCACTCCACTGTTCAGGTAAACTGCAGTACTTGTAGCCTGACGAACATGCACCCTTTGTGCAGTAGGTGCAGATGTAGCCAGCATGATACATGCTGCTAGACCAAGCAGCACAAAGAGGATAGCTGAAGTGCAATCACCGAAAAGTCTGGCCATTGCAGCAGGGTTATAGAATTTGTCAAGGGTAGCGGTGGATATGTGGTTTGTGAAGGAGCTTCTTGTATGAGTCCAGTTGTTCTTGGTTGTGTTAGTTAATGACTGGCTGTCTAACATGCTCACTTATATATGAACCGAAGTTCAGATTTGGTGTCAGCAACCTCTTTTTTAGCATAAATTACGGATTTAATTTTGGGAGTGAGTTTACAAAGCTGCACAAATTTTTTCTACATGAAAGTGTGCATTAACCTACCACTGATTAGTGAAGTAAATTTTAGAGTCAGGAAGTTGTATGAAATCTTATTATATTTTCCCCAGAAATGTAGAAGTGATAAGTAGTATTCTTCTGTGCCTCTAGAAGAAATTAGATTAGCACGCTGTCCAGTAACTTCCTATTGGTTAAAGGTATTCACACATAGTGTTATGAACTCCAGTACTAAGTCTGGTAACCATGGAAATAGGAAGTTACACTTACCACCTGCTGGATATACCCTATGCGAAGGCAGAAGTCACTTCCAAATACCATATCCTTGGCAACACTTACCTAGTTCTCATTGAATCATTGAACAGGAAATCCCCTCTTGTGGTAGCTGCTAGCTGTAGCTTCCTGTGGAAACCGATTTCATGCAGAAAATTGGTTTCCACCGGAAGCTACAGCTAGCCGGATGCATGTATACAATCTATACATAAAATGCTCTGTAGTGAGCAGCCTTCAATGAACCCATGCCTTAGCTGAAAGACAAATGAGCCTGGGTGCTTTGAGAACGTATTACTTCTCAGATGAATAACAACACCAGTAACCTAACCACATTTCAGTCAGCAGCATGTTGGTAAAGCCTCACCATTATCAGCATTTTACATCCTTAGTATCAAGTGTAAAGTAGTCATAATGGGCACTGCTAAACGGTAACTAGGTAGTGGTAAACTAGCTACTTCCTAACTAACAGCTTCTTACTAAGCAACACCATTAATAACTTTTTCTTTTCAAACACTTGGAAAAAACATGCTATAACAAAAAACCCAAGTGACGTTTCAACTTAACAGCTCGCCAGCTATTACTACACAACTGAGAGCAGGAGGAGGTACAGCAACTTTAAATATGGGGAGACAGAGGATACAATGAATCTAGACGGTGGTCTAAGTTAGCCCTGAGCGCAACTTGGTTAATATCCTCAATACCTCTAAAATTCCAAAATTTCCTGGGGGGAGGGCATGCCCCACACCCCACTACGTGCTTCTGGGCACAGCTCTTGTGTGCCCTACTGTGCCTGCCCATCTGCTGTCACTACACCACAGCATGGGTTCATTGAAAGCTGCTCACTGAACAGAATTTTAAGTATACATTGTATGCACACTGCTAGCTGTAGCTACCAGTGTCTTGCAGGAAACCTAGCTGAGTTTGCAGGAAACATGGCTCCAGTTTCCAATTTTCTGCATCGGAATTGGCTTCCACAGGAAGCTAGAGCTAGCAGCTACCACAAAAGAGGGTTTTCCTGTTAAATGATCTCATAAGAACTAGGTAAGTGCTGGTAAGGAAATGATATGATGATTTCTGCCTTTGCATAGATACATGAATTCAACTTCCCGTATCCACGGCTACCATACCAAACTATGTGTGCATGCATACTTTTAACCAGTAGGAAGTTACTGGACAGTTTGTGGTCATTTCTAATCTAATTTCGTCTGGAAGCACAGATGAATAGTACTTATTACTTCTAAATGTCTGGGGATAATATCATAAGGTTTCATATGACTTCCTGAGTTTAAATTTTACTTCACTAATCAATGCTACGTTAATGCACACTTTCATGTAGCTCACAAGATTGAACCATGTCACATAATGCTCATAAACCTGTTTCACGGTTTTTGTTCACTTCCTATACGATCAAGCAAGGGCATATCTGACAAATTTTACACCTCAAATTATACTCCACTCACTAGCAGCCAGATCTCAGTAGGTGTCTTCCTTTTTCTCACAGATACGCACCCTCAAATCGCATATGTTGAAAGGGTACTGTTGCTCACAAGTACCTACACTACACTGGTAGTCTTACTGGCACTGCAACTCTGATCAAAGGTACCATAAAGCGTAGTAGTGCAAATTCACAACTGCACCAGTGATGTTTACAAAAAATACTGCAGTTAATTATAAACAGCTTCAGAAAATTTAGTGAATGGGACCAAATAATTAATGAAAAGCGACAAAATTAAAATTTCAATCACAGTGAGAAACCTTTGCTGACCATATGCACATATAACAATGTAACATAGAGTGTGTTTAACTCATTCTTGGAACTGCAGAAGTGCAACTCAGTTAAGCTGACAGACATAATCTCACCCACACATTCATTGCATACATCATTATGGGGGGTTTAGAAATGAAATCATAATAACCACAACTTACTTGTGGTTGAAAGTTAGTACAAAATTGTGGTATAACTCTGCTACTTAATTAGGAAGTTCTTATGGTTAATGATCAACATTTGCATAAAATTACACAGCTTTGTAGACTTACTCCCAAAATGAAAAATGTCATTCACAAAGAATGCTAGAAATGAGGTTGCTGACACCAAATCTGAACTAACATATCTCCAGTTCATATATAAGTGAGCATGTTAGACAGGCAGTCATTAACTAACACAACCAAGCACAACTTGACTCATACAAGAAGCTCCTTCACAAACCACATATCTCCTGCTACCCTTGACAAATTCTACAACACTGCTGCAATGGCTCGACTTTTCAGTGATTGCACTTCAGCTATCTTGTTTGTGCTGCTTGGTCTAGCAGCATGTATCATGCTGGCTACATCTGCACCTACTGCACAAAGGGTGCATGTTCGTCAGGCTACAACTAGTGTGGTCCACCTGAACAGTGGAGTGCGTTATAGTGTAAGTTATTGCAGACCATGTTTCTGTTCAAGGAAATGATAGTTCCTATGGTTAATACATTGTGTATATAATCTTCCACCCTGGGAAAATAGATTGCTGCATGCTCCTCTATAGCTGTGTTGCCTATAGATTTTGTAAACATATCACAGCTTTGTGATGACAGCTTCTCAGGTTCACTTTAGCGCAAGTTTATTGTAACACTGTCTGTGTTTTACCTATACTAAAGTGCACCAGTACCATTCAAAATGGAAATTAGTGTAATTATATTGATGTGTTTTCTCTATGCAGCATGAAGCCATCTTGATACTTAACAGCACTACTGTTGAAGCAGAGTTCAATGTCACAGTGACCAGTGGTGAAGACATGCAGAGACTTTGTCGTATTGTGGCCTATTACTACCTAGTGGAGGCCATAGACAATGACAGCAATATTTACTACTATATGAAACAGAATGCCATGGATGCTCTTGCATATTGGGTAAGTTTACAAGCTATGAAGGAATTTAGATGTTATGAGGCGAAAATAGAGGAAAGTGAAAAAGGCCGGCAGCCATCGGGAGTCGAACCCAGGACACCTGGCTTGTGCCGCCAGTGCTCTGCCACTGAGCTACGGCAACCGGACAACCACCAGCCCCCACAATCCTCTATATGTACTGCACAGGTGGTACTGAAATGCCTCAGTCGCAAACCTGGCAGCCACTCAGTATGTGCGTGCCGTCAGAACTCTGTTAGAGGTCGACCAGAAAATTCTCTCCATCAGGAAAGAACACATGCTGAGTGGTTTTCTCACTCTAAATGCTCAGAACATCTTGCCTCAGCATGGGGAGTCGAACCCAGGACACCTGGCTTGTGCCGCCAGTGCTCTGCCACTGAGCTACGGCAAGCGGACAACCACCAGCCCCCACAATCCTCTATATGTACTGCACAGGTGGTACTGAAATGCCTCAGTCGCAAACCTGGCAGCCACTCAGTATGTGCGTGCCGTCAGAACTCTGTTAGAGGTCGACCAGAAAATTCTCTCCATCAGGAAAGAACACATGCTGAGTGGTTTTCTCACTCTAAATGCTCAGAACATCTTGCCTCAGCATGGGTTCTTTCCTGATGGAGAGAATTTTCTGGTCGACCCCTAACGGAGTTCTGACGGCACATACTGAGTGGCTGCCGGGTGTGCGACTGAGGCATTTCAGTACCACCTGTGCAGTACATATAGAGGATTGTGGGGGCTGGTGGTTGTCCGCTTGCCGTAGCTCAGTGGCAGAGCACTGGCGGCACAAGCCAGGTGTCCTGGGTTCGACTCCCGGTGGCTGCCGGCCTTTTTCACTTTCCTCTATTTTCGCCTCATAACATATAAATTCCTTTATTTCAAGCGTGAGGCAAGACGCTCTGAGCAAGTTTACAAGCTAGTTATGCATGGTTTATAGGCTTGTTTTCAGTTAGATGCTTGAGTAAATAGAAATTGAAGCCAAATTAAGGAACGCTTGTGATTGAGGCTACAGCTTCTGTACTTGTGGCACTCAGCTACATTGTGGTCTGTGTCTTAGAGCTATTGATATCTTTCTGCATGCAGAGGAGCACCTACTGCAGTGGTGACTGCAATGTGGACTTGCGAGAGTTTGGACGCAAATGTCAGAGGTCTGTACTACATTCTTTGATACGTGAGAATATAAACAACGGTGATGATATTCGTGAATGTGATTGGCTGGAGCATTTGATAAGAGAGCAGAATCTTCAAGGAAAGCGTTCTCAGCTGGCTGCAGGACCCTTCCAGAGTTGCAGACACTAATTTTATATCTTTGATTTAGTTTGAAAATTATATATAAAATTTGTAACTCCTGCCATATGTTGTAGTTTTCATCTTCATGAGTATATGGACAATACTTTGAAGAATAGTATTTACTGTATGGAACAGAGCAGTCAATAAAACATTTACAATAACACAGATTAAACATTTGTGGCATGCAGTGTACATCATATTACATAGGGTATCTACAGTATAATATTAAGCTGGTTGTAGGGATGGAAGATCAAAGATTTTTTATACTTTCCAATTGGAGGTCTACTCTTGTGCCCAGCCTGGCTGTCAGCAAATATTTGCTGACCAACTTCATAAAGATTAGAGTAACTGACCGGCATCATAAAGCAAATGACCGACCTCATGAAGTAACTGACTGACTTCATGAAGTAAGTGACTGACCTCATCAAGCTCGCGTAGGAGCGTTCGAGTTATTTGACACTAATAACACACCATATTTCACTCACCTGTCAAATGGTAGTCTCGTGCCCAGCCGTCCACAAATCAAGTGGGTGCATAGCCTCGTTTCCAGGCCTCCGCCCAGCTTTTCGCAACCCTGGGAACGAAGAGGCTGGTGGACGCGAACTCGTGCTTGGAGTCCGCACGTGCCCGTATCCAAGTGTATATGAAAAATCCACCGTTCGACTCGCTAGTGTGGGGCTCGCTCAGGCTCGCCCCAATTACCCCACGCGCGCATGCGCGAAGGGGTTAAGGAATCGGTTTTGTCCCGTCTGTCAGTCAGTCAGTCTGTCCAGTGAAAATTTTTGAAATGAGCACATTTACTGGGTTAAACAATTGCTATACGCGGCAACGACATGGCAATCTTAAAAAAATAATGTATGTGTACCTGATAGAGACCAAAGCAGTTCACTCCTCTGCATTTCCAGCTCTCTTCTATTTAACATTGGTATTGTCAACCATTTTGATACGGTCAACTATATTATCCGTCGTACGTCGGCGTAAATGCAAGTTGACACTCTTTTAACCCGAAACATTGCGCACGCCGAGTACAGGTGCGGACAGAATATCGAAAAGAACACGTGATTGTACGAATACTCTATGGACTGCACAAGTTTAGGGTCCAACTTCAGAGCTCTAACCCCGAGTTCTCCAGCGTTTTAGACACGGTTTTTTTTTTCAGAGCTCTAACCCAGAGTTCTTCAGCGTTTTTGACACAAGTTTCTTGAACATGGATACTCAGAGCAGTTCTACAAGATGTCTCAAATCAGCGCAGGAGCAAGAAGATCGGCGATGGCGCAGAAACGAAAGAGAGCTCGACGTGCTGCAGAGACAGCGGAACAAAGGAGCGAAAGGTTGAGAAAGCGGAGGGTGAGGGATCGTGCAAGGCACGCTGCTCAAACTGCAAGTGAAAAACAAGCTACTTCACAGCGGAAAAGTGCCCGTGACCGCGAAGAATGGCAGCTGAGACCTCTGAGGATAGAGAAGCGAGGTTACGGCGGATGAGAGGTAGACTGGCAGCTGAAACCCATATTTCCTCTTATGCAGTTCATAAACTACATGTATTTCATTCATATCTGTCCTTTCCATATCAAAGAGAGACTGGATTCATTGATACTGAAAGAACACCATAGAGCTCCTGATATGAGTAAACTCTTGCTTCCATCCCACACTGGTTTATTGTTTTTGGATATGGATGTTGCCATCTCTATACGTATCCTATCAAAACTTTAAGTTTTTTGTACAACAACATTGAAGCATACCAGTTCCGAAATACATAACTAACTTTAGCCTCGTTCCAAAGCTTAAGCCTGGGAACGAAGCTAAACACTTAGTATAGACCTTGCTATTTGCTGTAAAATGCATCCAGTTCAGATTGAGTGGGTGGCTCAATGACTTGCGTCTGCTTGCAAGAAGTTATTGTATCTTGCTTCTTGTTGTTGGGGCTCGTGAAATCAATGCTCTTGATATCTGCAGCAGTCACCTTAATTTTAACCAAGGGGTCCAAGTAAACAGCAGATTTTAACTGATTATAACTAAAATGGAAGTAAACTTACATCTTTAGCAACTGGAAGCCATGCACATGCCTTGGAGGTACAAGCTGTTGCTCCAGATTTGCTTTGTGCTTCGTATGCTTGCACCAAGCATGAAAGCACTGCAGAAATGTGAGAACATGCCTCACCAAGCCTGTTGTGTTAGATGCATGGCATTTCAAGTGCTGAACATGAATTATGGTACAGTGCTATATCATACCCTGCCATGCAATTGCAATGAGCAGCAACAATTTCACCGGTGTGTTGGCAAATCACCCATGGAGTGAGAGGAGTAGCAGTCATCCTTTGTGAATGCTTTACCTAAAGACATCATAATAGGCTTTAGCAGGGCATTATGCATGCATTTACTTCATTTACTTGTACCTTTCCCATCACGACCCATCGAAGATCATCACCGACTTTAAACTGATGCGCTTTCAGGTCGTGGACCCAACCAGCCTTCACACACAACTTTCACGACATATCTTGCCCTCGATTCAGATGACAGGGTATGCACATACTCCGAAGTTCGCTCCATAAGTGTTACGAATTGTCGATCGAAATGTCACACGCGCGCCCTCCCTCCACCTGCCTTCCAACATGGCTGCATGGAAACCGTTGCTAAGGAAGTGCACGTAAATACAATTCCTCTATTTGTCACGGGGAAGGTGTAGTTCCATCTTTACTGTATCCAGGAGGATGCCTAGGAAAGTTATTACGGTTGTTGGACCTATCTTTCTCTCTGCTATTGGAATGCCTAACTGTTTGCATCATGTGTAGCATTTTCTGTAGTGCTATCTCACACTCGGCAGATGAAGATTTCCCCACTATCAGAAAATCGTCAAGGTAGTGAATGATGTTTGGAGTGAGATAGTTGTGACGAAGGATCCATTCCAGCGCTTCTGCATACTGGTTGGATATAAACGGGGCTGACCGAAGTCCGAAGGGAAGGCAGCAATCCACATAGTACTTTTGCCCCCAACGTATGCCCAGCAGCTCTCTGTCTTCTACTCGTACTGGTAGGGTGTGAAAGGCACTTTTAATGTCAATTTTAGCAAGCAAAGAACTGGTGCCCAACCGATTTATAATTCCGGCGGACTGCGTAGAGTAGCAGAGGGTGAATTCCTCTATAGTATAGTTCCCGCGTGGTTACGCAGCCAAACTCATTGCTGGCAACAAGGACAACTTAGATCGCTTGTCTTGTCGGTCTGTACTCAAGCACTCTACTGCCATGTACGTACCTAAGATGTCAGTCGTGTGCATTTCGATGGCGCACGCGCGCGACTGGAGCACACGCCGGGGACTGTTGAGGTCAGATGAAAATGGCGGAAATTCGCTGTCTCTTCTAAAGGTGTCTCTAAATGCCTTAGCTCAATTGACCTGAGTGTATGTTCGTCGGTGTTTGTCTGTTCTGGTTTGTGTTCAGTCTGCTCTGAGGGTCGCGATGTCATCGGTACTGCTAGATGGTCATACTTGGCTTGTCATTGAACTGAGTTATGGTGGGATGGGTAGCCCCTTCGATGGCTGTTGCCGACGGTACCATTGGACTGTGACTCTGTGGTGGTCTGCGCTGCTAGATGGTTACACATGGCAAGTGGAGACGGCATGGTGTATGCAAGTGGACTTTACCAGGGCGGCTTCCCTGTCATGGTGGGATGGGTACCCTCTTTGGTGGTCATTGCCGACAGTACAACAACTACAGAACACCCTCACCAGTCTTTTCATGCCAGATTGTATTGTTTTGTGTGTGTTCAGCTTTTTGTTTTTTGTGTACTAAACATGCCCTGACGGTGTAATGATGAATGATTGATTGATTGCCGGTGTCATAACATTTTTGGGCTCCGGGCCCCCCGGCCCCAATATCCCGGTAACATGGGGCCCCCACCGTGAACCTGGGACCCCCTTTTCAGCGATCGCTTTACGCTCTGTCAGCACGTGTCAATGCCAGTGCAAAAGGTGCCGAAGCATCAATACATCATGGAAGGGACTGAGAAGGACGTCTGATTTACATATAGGCGGCATTTTGCTTGTGGCATGACTACTTATAGGGCGTCGGTTTCGAAGAGCCGCCTGTATGTAAATCAGACGAGAACCTGCGAAAACGAACAAAAGTTTTCCTAGCTGTTGTTTGTATTCAGTTATGACATGCATTGCAAATTTCATTGTGTTCTTGTAATTCTGGCATTTACACGTTTGTATTTCTAAACTCATACCTACCTTACCATGTGCAGTAATAGCCCGTCCGTCCACCATGCATGCATGATAGCGGTTTAATTAACATCATGTATATACCTAACTGCGGCGCCTACTTTGCCCATCTTAGACTACCAGTAGTATATTTCGCTAGCTAGGTGCTTAGTTATCGACATCGTGTGAACCGCTGAAAAATGGAATACAGATAGTAGGTCCACTCGATCCTTGGTCTCTTTCGCCTCTACAACTCGATCCTCGGTGACTCAGCCTCTATCCTCTGTCTCTCTACTATGGTAAGGGCCCCCATTGCATGGAGTTTAATCTAGTAGCAGCCTATCTCACCAGTAGTATGTAGGCACTTTGATATCAGAGGGGGGGGGGGGGGGGGGGCATTCTCACGAAGGGGGCCCCATCTTACCGGTAAAATAGGCCCCATCTTACCGGTAAGATGGGGACGGGGGGCCCCATTCTACCGGTAAAATGGGGCCGGGGGGCCACGATTAAGAGGGGGCCACGATTGAGGGGGGGCCCCATTTTACCGTGACACCTGTCTAGACTGAACCCGCCCTCGTTTTGTTCCCGCCCTAGTATTGTACCCGCGGGTAAGTACGGTGTGATACCCGCGGATAAGTACGGTGTGGTACCCGCGGGAAGTAATCAAGGAAATGCGGTATATTATCTCTTATAACATCATTGAACAAAGTGCTTTTGTTTGCTAGGCAACCAGCTTATCATGGCGTACGGTAGTACGCCATATGTAGGGATGACCCCGAAAAAAAATGGCCGCCACATTAAAAGTGCACAAATAACACGCTCGAAATGTCTTCGTTAGATTAGTCAAAGGCCTGTATGAGCTATCAGGCATTATCGAGTGTTTTCATGAGCAAAGAGACTGTTAAGTTTGCTGGAAAGTATCGCTAAGCACCAGACCGGCAAGTCGCCAAAACGGACAAATCGTCTATCTTCTGACTTTCTTTCTTCTTCTTCTTCTTCTTCTTCTTCTTCTTCTGCCTTCCACCGCGATAGCACGATAACGGCTGGAGCTTTTACAACGATTCAAACGCAAAACAACAGGATAAATCACTAGGTATTGCACCTGCCACTTATCGGTCTAGAAGAAAGAACTCAAACTTGTCGGCGATTCTCAGGTAATCTCACACTTACGCTAGCTGCTACACGCCATTTTGCTCTAATTAAATATTACTCATAATTACGTCACCAGGGTTCAACTGAGCACGTGGTTCAGTACTTCGTAGATCATAGAGAAGGTGAGAATTGAGCGTTGCAGTTTGCAAATCTGATTTCGTGGATCAGTTGACGTAGTTGTGCTGCACTTTACATCGAACGCAATATGCGTAATGTCCGCAAGAAACGAGCGCAGGACAAGCAGAACTACCTGCGAAACAAAGGGGAAAAAAGGCAAGCGTCCCGTAATAATTACTGGAAGGACCCGGAGAAACACAGGGCATCTTCCCGGGCGTCCTCCCATGCCTGTTATTGGAAGGACTCTGTGACGAAAAGGGCGTCCTCCCATGCCTGTTATTGGAAGGACTCTGTGACGAAAAGGGCGTCCTCCCATGCCTGTTATTGGAAGGACTCTGAGACGAAAAGGGTGTCCTCCCATGCCTGTTATTGGAAGGACTCTGAGACCAAAAGGGCGTCCTCCCATGCCTGTTATTGGAAGGACTCTGTGACGAAAAGGGTGTCCTCCCATGCCTGTTATTGGAAGGACTCTGAGACCAAAAGGGCGTCCTCCCATGCCTGTTATTGGAAGGACTCTGTGACGAAAAGGGCGTCCTCCCATGCTTGTTATTGGAAGGACTCTGTGACGAAAAGGGTGTCCTCCCATGTCTGTTATTGGAAGGACTCTGTGACGAAAAGGGCGTCCTCCCATGCCTGTTATTGGAAGGACTCTGAGACGAAAAGGGCGTCCTCCCATGTCTGTTATTGGAAGGACTCTGAGACGAAAAGGGTGTCCTCCCATGTCTGTTATTGGAAGGACCCTGAGACGAAAAGGGCGTCCTCCCATACCCGTTATTGGGAGGACCCTGAGACCAAAAGGGCATCTTCCAGGGCATCCTCCCATACCCGTTATTGGGAGGACCCTGAGAAAGGAAGGGCAGCTTCCCGCATATCCTCCCATACCCGCTATTGGGAGGACCCTGAGAAAGGAAGGGCAGCTTCCCGCGTATCCTCCCATAGTAGTTATTGGAGGAACCCTGACAAAAAAAGGGCAGCAGCCCGTATGACTAATTTGAAGACTGCAAAAGCCAAGCTCAAGTGGTATAGACGGTACTATGCCAGCTAGTGTTTTAACCATCAAGTACTTCATATGACTTGGAACACTAGCTACTGATATTCAATTTCAAGTTTTATTGTCAACTTTCACATTTCAAATTTGCTTGTTATAGTCATTTACATGCATATAGTACACATACAATGTTTACTGCGAGTTGATGGTAGCACTTTGGCTGGTGTCTTCTTAACATCCTCCTTTTGTGTTGTGCCTGAGTCTTCATATTCCTCCAATGAAGCAAGTGGCAGCCTATTGGTAGCTTGGTATACTCAAACTCTAGTAGCACCGAGTCAACAGTGCATGGCTTCATTCCAAACTTCTGCACTAGAGGTGGCCACAGAACTGGCGGTTGTTCAGCTCCACAGACCCCTATGCGTTCGTTTCAAACCCATTTAGACTATAGCTACTCACCATCAAACAGTTCTGTAATGGGGTCTTACGACTCAATACTCTGGTGACAGTCTACACTGTTAAAATAGAGGTGTGAAATTAACACCAGTAGTGTTAAAGTAAGCATATATCTGCAGTGCAAGTATCAACCCATGAGGTGTAGTATAACACTTGGTTGTTTAGTTCAGCACCAGTATGGCTTAGTGTAAACCACCATGGAGTAGGATTGACACCAATGTCAGGTTCACATGATACACGCAAGAAAGGGAGGTGTTATACCAACACCAGGAGTGCTATTTATGTAGTGCTAAAGTTAACCCAGTAGGTGCAGTGTAGCACTACATGTTTTACTTTAGCCCTAACATAGTTTAATTTAAAACTCTAGTGTAGAAACAGCACCAACAGTAGGATTTATAAGGTTCATACTCTAGTGCACCTCAGACAAGAATTTCCTGAGTATTTTCTCATAAAACATACAGATAGCTACTTTATTACACACTTCCTTGGTTAATTTGCTACAATACATTGATGTTAACCACCTTGAAACAATTGTTGACATCGATTTGAAGGCGCTATATAAAAGTCATGGACTTGCAAAAATTTGGAGTTAAACATATAGTGGTAAAACTCCGGACGCTTGCTGCGGTGGGAATCCGTGCAGAGATGCAGTTTCTAGCCTGCTGTGTCTCACTGGGTAAGTATTTCCGTGCTACGCATGCGCATACTGAACTTCGTACTTTGCACTTTGTACAATCGCGTGATTTTCGGCGCGCGGGCAGCGCAGCAGCTGCCGATTTCTCTTGTGTGCGATTTGAACCTTCTGTGGCCTTTCCCTGGTTTGTAACTTCTAACTTTTGTGATTCTAGCAACCTCCTACTGTTTTAAAGTAGTTGCTCTCGACGTTTAAAATGTGTGCGCATCCCGCGCATGCGAGTCGGCGTATCACTGATCGTCGAATCGGTGACTGTCGCATCAAGGACAGCTGGAAGATGAATGCCATAGTCAGCACGCACTGGGTTAGACTTCGCTCCCCCAGATTCCAACAGGAGAACAGACAATTCTGTATTGTTGGAGTCCTTCTACCGCGAGAGACAGCAACAAGACAGTGGAATCAGCTATCATAGTGAGTTGCAAGCAATAAACTCTAGTGTGAACAAGACTAGGAGATTGCCAGAGCATGCATGCAGTACACAACCTGTATAACTGTATCTATAGGCTTATTTTTTATACCAACATGCAGTTGATTTCACTGTACAGAATGCCATTATACATGTCTATATTTGTAGCTGCTCAAGAAGCTCAAAGCTGAGGATGTGCTATATAACAGGGAGTATCAACTGAGAGAAAATGAGGGGAAACGTTTGGAGTGGCAAAGCTGTGTGGACTAAGCCAATGACGACTTCTCTACTACAGGTGGCGGATAACATGGTAAGACAACATTCAACAGGAAGCCACATGCGTGATTCAATTAAGATAAATTTTTCATGTCAAAATATTTTCATAGGCCATCATTTTTACACAAAAATTGTTAACGTAGAAATTTGTTTAGCAAGGCAAGGGTGGACTTGAGGGATTCAGCTGCTGATGAGCTACCACTGGCCAAAGACATAGCTGTATTTGTGCCTACCATTATGTACCTTGGCTACAATCACTTGTGAAGGCAGATGAATAAAAAACGACTCCTTGCTTCGAATGTGAAATTGTGAAACCAATGCACTGCATTGGAACTATAGCCTCAATCTGAGTCAGTTGATCTTACCCAAGACTTTTATGCCTAGCGCTCAAGTTCGTCGCTAGCAGTACTTACCCCACAGGCATGTCACTAGCTTGAGCTATATTTTCATGTAGCATTGTTTAATACTTAGCTATTGAAAATTTTTCGGCAGTTTAATTTTTGTTGCTGTCTAGGTCTACAAATATGTTAACACCAAAATTTTTCCAATTTACAAGATATATAAACTGTGTCTAACAGCGTGTTGTGTCAATCTTCTCCATGTAGAGAATGAGAGTGCAGTATAGCTCTGCTCCTGTTGTTGATGTGGTACAAAACTGGAGTCGGCTTCAGTTGTTGGAGGTGAGGTTTACATTTGAGTAAATGCCTCCTCCTCACTTTAGACTAAAATGTAGTACCGTAGTCTCGCGAAAAAGGGCCCATGGGCGGAGCACCTTACAAGTCTGCCAAAGAGGGGGGTGGGCGCTCTTTCGGGTGTTTCCGCATTTAACCACGAAAGAGCGCCCATGTCTTGTTTACAGTGACTCGATGCCCTCGAAGCAAATAATTGGACAAACAGTAACGTACAACGGAACCACCAGTGGCTTCGAAGTCGAGTCCTAATGGCACACAACACTCTGAACGGCACCACGTCACCGTGAGCATGGTGTAGCTTGCAGTGCATACCGCATTAGCTACGTCTGTCTACGCAAAGATGCCTTGTAGCAACTTTGGTGAAGTATTACACGAAGTTTCGTACCTCAGATACGCATATTGTGCTTCTCAAACTCCATGCGAAGCTTGCTCCAGGGTGGGGGCTCATTCGAGTAAACTTTGACGCTGTACAGGAAATTGGGCGAAAAGTAGGTGATGGGTGCTCTTTCGTAAGTGGGCCCTTTTTCGCGAGACTACGGTATAGGAAAAGGGGAGACGGCATTTTGGCAAATGTATTGATTTACTTACTAGGCCCAGTGAAAACATGAGTGAATGGTCTGGTCAATTAAGGGAAATCCATGGGCATAGTTAGCAGTGATGCAGAGAAGGCAGTTGCGTTCTCACTTTTATTGTGAAATGACATGCATCCACTCGGTCCTTCATGGACCTGCATGTTTAAAAGACAAATACAAATACATGTAAATATTATAAATGCATGCGCTTGCTTGAAATACATAAAGGAAATCACTATGACTGCGTCTACACAATCTTTCTCTCGATGTAGGGCGAGGATGATCCGGATTCTGCTCTCAGAGAAAGCAAGTCAAACTTTGAATTCCATAATGTTAAAGTGTGTTGTGTGCACGGACAAACTGAAGCTGCTTATTTTATCGCATGTTAGGTTATTGCATTTGTGCAACTTTGTTTATGGACTGCTATTCATCCATTTTATTGTACTTGTTCGTTTTTGAAGTATACGTTCAACATGTGTTTGAACTTTGAACTTTGAATCCTCCAGTGCTAAATTTACCCAAAAACTGGTGTACCCCTACACAATTACGCCATTTAGAGGTGCCAATTGAGCACTCTCAGCTGGTGTCACCAATATTTGGCCTTTGAAGAACTCCACAATATGGTGCTATTCTAAATCCTCTAGTGCTAAACATGCCCAGGAAGCTGGTGTAGTTCTACACCACTCGAGTGTAGCATTAGCACCATTTTAGAGGTGCTATCAGAGCACCCAAAGGTAGAGTCACTGAGTGGACACTCAAGTAACACCTCTTTTAAGTGTTAATGTAACACCTCATTTTTAACAGTGTATGGAGAGTTTTTCGGTGAACCCATTAGTAGTCCACGTGAAATGAGCACAGGATTTGTAAGCTTGCATGCAAAGCCTTATTAAACTCATCTGCTTTTCACTTGGTTTTTATGAGGCTTTGCTTGGACTGTACTTCTAAACCCCCTGAAGTTTGATGTTTGGATTGACGATTTCACTTCAAAGCGTTTGAATTTATGACAATTCTTAGCTCTTTCTACTATCATACTGTACACACCATGCATCTTCCCCTCGGCCTACCCTCCCATGTCACTTCTCTCTTACCATTCCTAAACCAAAAAAAAAACAAAGCAAACAAGTCACAAAAAAGTTTTCTCAGTGAAAACAAGCACATGTAGGGATGGAACCCTCAAAAACCAACCAAACAAGATAGGAACAACACCACAATACTTTTACACCATCCCTACATCTTGTGCCATTTTGCCAACCACGTACACCACAAAACCCTTCAAATTTAAGTTTTTAGGGTTTGTGCTTTTAGTTTAGTTATAGTTAGTTTTTATTTAGAAAATACTTTTGGTTTAGTTTAGTTCTAGTTTCCCGGTTTTACAAAATTTTTAGTTAGTTATAGTTTCAACCACTGAAACTCTAAAACCCCTTACTAAAAGGTATTTAGTTACACTTATTGTTGAAAACAGGCTGTATTCTGTTTTAGTAGAGTTACGGTTTCTTCTTGTACATCCTTGGACGTTTTAGTTACAGCCCCCAAGTTAGCAAGAAATTTAAGTTGCACTTTTGGTTAACTAAATTTTAAAAAGGCCATACTAAAATATATTTAGTTAAAGTTATAGTTAACTAAAACAACACTGCACACCAGCTACACCCACAAACCAACAAACAACCTTTCTCCCTACAACTAGCTATCTACCCCACAAACCCTTCAAACACACCACCATGTCGTTAACTACGGACCGACCCAGTACTGCTCACACCACTTACAAGACAACCCTTACCTGCCACGCCCAGCAGCTACAAAAGCCCACAACATACGCAACCCACTCCAACATGCCACACAGACTCAGCACTGATCTTGCACCCCACAGCTTCTACATATTAACTAGCTAACCATGCCTGCCACACTCAACCGTAACAAAGTTACAGCCACTCACAACACAACGCACTCTCCATACACAACAACGTGCACTACACACCCAGTACTGCTCGTTCCACAGGCTTCCATGCCCAAGACAACCCTTCTGTGCACACAAGTAACAAACACAATGCATAGTCGGCAAAATGGCACAAGATGTAGGGATGGTGTAAAAGTATTGTGGTGTTGTTCCTATCTTGTTTGGTTGGTTTTTGAGGGTTCCATCCCTACATGTGCTTGTTTTCACTGAGAAAACTTTTTTGTGACTTTATCTACTACTTCCTCTGGAAGTCTTACCCTATAACATTACTGCTGAGAGATGACATTTGTTTCCAAACTCAAGCAAGTCCACATTGCAGTCATCAGTGCAGTATGTGCTATTCTGCATGTAGAATAAATATTAGAAGTCAACTGGAACACACATGCATACACTGACTGCTGATGAATGCCACATGTACAGTTTCCATAGCCTCCTCAATCACAGGCCTTCCCTGGCTTCAATTCTGGATTATACTTGCTATATCAAACCTGGGAAAGGCCTGGAAAGAAGCCTATATAGCTACACAAACTTAGTAAGATGTAACTTGTAAAACTTACCCAATATGCAACAGCATCCATGGCATTCTGTTTCATGTAGTAGTAAATATTGCTGTCGTTATCAAAGACCTCCACAAAGTAGTAATAGGCCACAATACGGCACAGTCTCTGGATATCTGCTGCTTCAGTGTAGTTCACTGTGACATTGAACTCCTCTTCAACGGTAGTGCTGTTCAATATTAAAGCTTCATGCTGCATAGGGAAAGTACACAAATATGTAATATTGTAATATGCCTATATTAGTACAGATAAAGCATCGACAGAATATTACTTTGCCAAGCCTAAATTGAGTAACTCTTAATAACATTACCACCAAATTACCTATAACTATAATATTTTCATAGGTAAATATAACTATAGTGACATGTGTTGCACTTTAGTATGTCTCCAAGAAGAGGATTTGTATAGAGGTATACATACTGCACTAACCATACCATCTAACAGTACCGACACATCGGCTATGTAACCTTGAACAAAAAAATGTGACTGCAATAACTTACGCTAAGACGCACTCCACTGTTCAGGTAAACTGCAGTACTTGTAGCCTGACGAACATGCACCCTTTGTGCAGTAGGTGCAGATGTAGCCAGCATGATACATGCTGCTAGACCAAGCAGCACAAAGAGGATAGCTGAAGTGCAATCACCGAAAAGTCTGGCCATTGCAGCAGGGTTGTAGAATTTGTCAAGGGTAGCGGTGGATATGTGGTTTGTGAAGGAGCTTCTTGTATGAGTCCAGTTGTTCTTGGTTGTGTTAGTTAATGACTGGCTGTCTAACATGCTCACTTATATATGAACCGAAGTTCAGATTTGGTGTCAGCAACCTCTTTTTTAGCATAAATTACGTATTTAATTTTGGGAGTGAGTTTACAAAGCTGCACAAATTTTTTCTACATGAAAGTGTGCATTAACCTACCACTGATTAGTGAAGTAAATTTTAGAGTCAGGAAGTCGTATGAAATCTTATTATATTTTCCCCAGAAATGTAGAAGTGATAAGTAGTATTCTTCGTGCTTCCAGAAGAAATTAGATTAGCACACTGTCCAGTAACTTCCTATTGGTTAAAGGTATTCACACATAGTATTATGAACTCCAGTACTAAGTCTGGTAACCATGGAAATAGGAAGTTGAATATATTACACTTACCACCTGCTGGATATACCCTATGCGAAGGCAGAAGTCACTTCCAAATACCATATCCTTGGCAACACTTACCTAGTTCTCATTGAATCATTGAACAGGAAATCCCCTCTTGTGGTAGCTGCTAGCTGTAGCTTCCTGTGGAAACCGATTTCATGCAGAAAATTGGTTTCCACCGGAAGCTACAGCTAGCCGGATGTATGCATGAAATGCTCTGTAGTGAGCAGCCTTCAATGAACCCATGCCTTAGCTGAACGATGTTTGTGAACTACAAATGAGCCTGAGTGCTTTGACAACTTATTACTTCTCAGATGAATAACAACACCAGTAACCTAACCACGCTTCAGTCAGCAGCATGTTGGTAAAGCCACACCATTTTACATCCTTAGTATCAAGTGTAAAGTAGTACCATCATTTTCACAAGTATGACCATGGGCACTGCTAAATGGTAACTAGGTATATATATAGTGGTAAACTAGCTACTTCCTAACTAACAGCTTCTTACTAAGAAACACCATTATTAACCTTTTGTTGAAAAAACATGCAATAACAAAAAACCCAAGTGACGTTTCAACTTAACAGCTCTGCCAGCTATTACTACACAACTGAGAGCAGAAGGAGGTTCAGCAACTTTAAATATGGGGAGACAGAGGATACAATGAATCTAGACGGTGGTCTAAGTTAGCCCTGAGCGCAACTTGGGGTAATATCCTCAATACCTCTAAAATTCCAAAATTTCCTGGGGGGAGGTCATGCCCCACACCCCACTACGTGCTTCTGGGCACAGCTCTTGTGTGCCCTACTGTGCCTGCCCATCTGCTGTCACTACACCACAGCATGGGTTCATTGAAAGCTGCTCACTGAACAGAATTTTAAGTATACATTGTATGCACACTGCTAGCTGTAGCTACCAATGTCTTGCAGGAAACCTGGCTGAGTTTGCAGGAAACATGGCTCCAGTTTCGAATTTTCTGCATCGAAATTGGCTTCCACAGGAAGCTAGAGCTAGCAGCTACCACAAAAGAGGGTTTTCCTGTTAAATGATCTCATAAGAACTAGGTAAGTGCTGGTAAGGAAATGATATGATGATTTCTGCCTTTGCATAGATACATGAATTCAACTTCCCGTATCCACGGCTACCATACCAAACTATGTGTGCATGCATACTTTTAACCAGTAGGAAGTTACTGGACAGTTTGTGGTCATTTCTAATCTAATTTCGTCTGGAAGCACAGAAGAATAGTACTTATTACTTCTAAATGTCTGGGGATAATATCATAAGGTTTCATACGACTTCCTGAGTTTAAATTTTACTTCACTAATCAATGCTACGTTAATGCCCACTTTCATGTAGGCCACAGAATTGAACCATGTCACATAAACCTGTTTCACGGTTTTGTTCACTTCCTATGCAATCAAGCAAAGGCATATCTGACAAATTTCTACATACTCCACTCACTAGCAGCCAGATCTCAGTTAGTGTCTTCCTTTCTCTCACAGATACACATCCTCAAATCTCATCGTAACTGTTGCTCACAAGTACCTTCGCTACACTGGTAGTCTTACCGGCCAGTATACTACTGCACTTCTGATCACAGGTAGCGTAAAGCATAATTTATATAGTAGTGCTAATTCACAACTGCACTAGTGACATTTACAACAAATACTGCAGTTAATGAAACAGCTTCTTAGACAGGACCGAATAATTAATGTATAACCACAAAATTGTTACTATTGCTAATATTAAAATTTCACTGTACGTCTTACAACCTAAAACATAGAGTGTGGTATTTGTGTGATTAACTCATTCTTGAAACTGCAGAAATGCAACTCAGTTAAGCTGACAGACATAATCTCACCCATACATTCACTGCATAAATCATTATGGGGGGTTTTGAAATGAAATCATAATAACCACAACTTGTGGATGAAAGTTAGTACAAAATTGTGATATAACTCGGCTACTTAATTAGGAAGTTCTAATGGCTAATGATCAACATTTGCATACAATTATGCAGCTTTGTAGACTCACTCCCAAAATGAAAAATGTCATTCATAAAGAATGCTAGAAATGAGGTTACTGACAATAAATCTGAACTAACAAAACTCCAGTTCATATATAAGTGAGCATGTTAGACAGCCAGTCATTAACTAACACAACCAAGAACAACTGGACCTCATACAAGAAGCTCCTTCACAAACCATTTACCACCTGCTACCCTTGACAAATTCTACAACACTGCTGCAATGGCCAGACTTTTCAGTGATTGCACTTCAGCTATCCTCCTTGTGCTGCTTGGTCTAGCAGCATGTATCACGCTGGCTACATCTGCACCTACTGCACAAAGGGTGCATGTTCGTCAGGCTACAACTAGTGTGATTCACCTGAACAGTGGAGTGCGTTATAGTGTAAGTTACTGCACACCATGTTTCTGTTCAAGGTAGCTAGCTGAGTTGATGCTTCCTATGGTTAATACAGGGTATACATAATCTCCTCCCTTGGGAATATAGCATGCCTCTCTACAGTTGTGTTGCCTATAGATTTTGTAAACATATCACAGCTTTGTGATGACAGCTACTCAGGTTCATTTTAGCGCAAGTTTATTGTAACACTGTCTATGTTTTACCTATACTAAAGTGTACCAGGAACATTTAAAATGATAATTGGCATATATTGATGTGCTTTCTTTGTGCAGCATGAAGCCATCTTGATACTTAACAGCACTACTGTTGAAGCTGAGTTCAATGTCACAGTGAGCAGTGGTGAAGACATGCAGAGGCTTTGTCGTATTGTGGCCTATTACTACTTGGTGGAGGCCATTGATAATGAAAGCAATGTTTACTACTACATGAAACAGAATGCCATGGATGCTCTTGCATATTGGGTAAGTTTTACAAGCTAGTTATGCATAGCTTTATAGGTTTGTTTTCAGTTTGATGCTGACTGAGTAAAGAAGAATTGAAGCCAGGAAATGCTTGTGATTGAGGCTATAGTTTCTGTACTTGTAGCACTCAGCTACATAGTGGTCTGTGTTTTAACTAATTGAGTTACTGATATCTTTCTGCATGCAGAGGAGCACCTACTGCAGTGGCAACTGCAATGTGGACTTGCGAGAGTTTGGACGCAAATGTCAGAGGGCTGTACTACATTCTTTGATACGTGAGAATATAAACAACGGTGACGATATTCCTGAGTGTGATTGGCTGGAACATTTGATAAGAGAGCAGAATCTGCAAGGAAAGCGCTCTCAGCTGGCTGCTGGACCCTTCCAGAGTTGCAGACACTAATTTTAAAACTTTGATATTTAATATAATACTATTTGTAACTATTTCCAACTCCTGCTATATGTTGTAGTTTTTCATGCTCATGAGTGTATGGACAATACTTTGAAAAATAGTAATTGCTGTAAGGAACAGAGCAGCCAATAATAAGAACAACTACAATAACAATAATATTAGTAATAATAGTAATATTAATATTAATAATAAAATTTAGCCAAATTATCTCTATCTGTTTTGTGGCAAAAACTGGATGCTGTGCCCAGTTAATAGAACCAGATGTACAAACCTGTAGAAACTTGCTGTCTCTGTTCTAGATGCAGATGGGTAACCAGAAACGAACATGCAAGTTGGAAGAGCCTTAGCTGAGATAAGATTTTATGCAAGAAAAAAGCAAAAGTATACGCATCACAAGAGACACTAACTGTGGATGCACCAAAAGCACCACAAGCTTGTACACCACCTGCTCAATTCCTTGGGAGGGAGCAAAACCTGCAATGCTGGCTACTGTGCATCCATATTCAGAAGCCTATATGCCTATAGATCAAGGTCTGCCCATGGTAGTCTCATTCCAAATTTTCCGCACACAAAGGGAAAATAGTCTGGCACGAGACTATGCCCATGGTACTATCTGAACTGCACACAAAACGGATACCTTAGTTCTAATTGCGCACATCTCTGTCATAAATCCTCTCTTTCTTTGGTACAACGTACATGCAGGAGTTTTCCAAGCTCTCCTCCACCTCATTCACTCATAATTTCATGCCTCTCTGTACAGCTCTATCATAATCAGTTGGCAGTGAAACTTGAGGTGCATCTTCATGGTCAAGATTCATGTCGCTAGGCCATGAGCCCAGTCAAAGTTTTCCTCATTGAACAGTTGACTTGATGTAGCTACATGTGTGTAATGGATAGTTACACTATTAACTAAACAAAGGTATACCTTATTCTCACATACAGTACACTTATCTGACACAATACGCAGTACTCACCCGCAGGTGTCAGGATATTTTTCTGGTCCGAGGTCGCGCGTCTGTGAATCACTGACCAGAACGGTTAGGCAGAGATTTTGCCGCCTTTGGCTGAGTGTTCTGGACCTTCCATCTTGGTGAAAAAAAACTGATACCCTGGGCTTGTTGAAGTGTTAGAGCAGCCAACTAGAGGTTAACCATCTCAGACGACTTCACAGCAATACACTTCCATGGTTCACCAACATGGCTGATGGTATTACGTGTTGCCAGCCGTATGACATCAGCTGCAATGGGTCGATAACCAGTTAATGTTTGTGACGTCAACCGGAAGTTCGCCTATTCGCTTTATGGGCCAAAATACCTAGGTTCCAAAATGGCCCAATAACACTGTATATGTGCTATGATTATATTTGTGGCCTCCTGACTGTGCATTAGTATACCACTGATTAGTGAGGTACGGTTTAGACTGACAAAGTGTTGTGTGAGACACTTCATGATATTTATACATAATAATAGTAATCAACAATGCGATGGAATTGTTAGGGAAAGACTGTGCTCAGAAAGAGCTTCGAACAGTCCTTAATGAATAAAGGTTGCTCGACCTTATTTTGTACAGTCAGACAAATATAGTACATACACCAAAACCAGAGAAGTATACCACATATCCCAAATCAGCCATGGTGCGGTATTGAAACACAACCAGACATGCAGTCTAGTATATAGTAGATGGCATTCCAGCTAGCATGCTGCTGTTTAGACATGATTATATAGTGCTGCTGCTGCTATGCAAACTACATGCTTTTTTGCAGGTCACAAGTAATAACATACAAGCCAAGTAACACCATTAAATATTCTTTGCATCCTCAAATAGAAGGTGCAGTATAACTAACATGATTTTTCATCAATGATGCAAATTTAAATTAAGTCTTCATGCATACCATGGTTGCCATAGTAATACTTCACTGCGCTCATTGCCATGCTAACTGCAATTCCTTCAAACATATAAAGAAATCATGCATCATATCTCTTTCATATCTCACACGTGCATCCAACTTACACTACATTGTTCTAAAGGCATGACTGTGTTTTCAACAGTAGTTACTATACTTGAATTTTTTATATTGTACATACACTGATTCACCTGTCAACTGATCAAATTATGCATTGAACATGAAATGCTACAAAAATACCATAATATGTGAGTTACAAATGTCGTAACTTATACTCATTTGCAAAATACATCAAGGTTTTAGGCTTATTGTCTGCAACTCTGGAAGGGTCCTGCAGCCAGCTGAGAACGCTTTTCCTCCAGATTCTGCTCCTTTATCAAATGCTCCAGCCACTCACACTCACGAATATCATCACCGTTGTTTATATTCTCACGTATCAAAGAATGTAGTACAGCCCTCTGACATTTGCGTCCAAACTCTCGCAAGTTCACATTGCAGTTGCCACTGCAGTAGGTGCTCCTCTGCATGTCGAAATATATCAGCAGCTCAATTAGCACAGACCACTATGCAGCTGAGAGCTGCAAGTACAGAAAATATAACCTCAATCACAAGCATTCCTTGGCTTCAATTCTTATTTACTCAGTCAGCATCAAACTGAAAACAAGCCTATAAAGCTATGCATAACTAGCTTGTAAAAATATGCAACAGCATCCATGGCATTCTGTTTCATGTAGTAGTAAATATTGCTATCGTTATCAATGGCCTCCACCAGGTAGTAATAGGCCACAATACGACAAAGTCTCTGCATGTCTTCACCACTGTTCACTGTGACATTGAACTCAGCTTCAACAGTAGTGCTGTTAAGTATTAAGATGGCTTCATGCTGCACAGAGAAAGCACATCAATATATGCCAATTATCATTTTGAATGGTCCTGGTGCACTTTAGTACTATTAGGTAAAACAATGACGGTGTTACAAGCAACTAGCTAAACCTAACCTAAGGAACACAACTCAACTATAGAGAGGTGTGCAGCAATCTGGTATATTCCCAAGGGAGAAGATAATATACTAACCATAGGAAGTGTCAACTCAGCTAGCTACCTTAAACAGAAACATGGTCTGCAGTAACTTACACTATAACGCACTCCACTGTTCAGGTGGACCACACTAGTTGTAGCCTGACGAACATGCACCCTTTGTGCAGTAGGTGCAGATGTAGCCAGCGTGATACATGCTGCTAGACCAAGCAGCACAAACAAGATAGCTGAAGTGCAATCACTGAAAGGTCTGGCCATTAGTGTTGTAAAAATTTTCAAGGGTAGCAGGTGATAAGTGGTTTTTGAAAGAGTTTGCTTGTATGAGTCCAGTTGTTCTTGGTTGTGTTAGTTGATGACTGGCTGTCTAACGTGCTCACTTATATATGAACTGGAGTTTTGTTAATTCAAATTTAGTGTCAGCAACCTCTCATTCCTTGTAAATTACATTTTTCATTTTGGGAGTGAGTCTACAAAGCTGCAGAATTTTATACAAATACAACTGTGCAGTAACGTACCACTGACTAGTGAAGTAAAGTTTAGACTCAGGAAGTTGTTTGAAACCTTATGATATTATCCCCAGAAATGTAGAAGTAGTAAGTAATATTCTTCTATGCTTCCAGAAGAAATTAGATTAGAAATGACCACAAGCTGTCCAGTAACTTCCTACTGCTTAATACTATGCACACATAGTTTTAAGAACTCCAGAACTATGTATGGTAACCATGGAAATAGGAAGTTGAATATATACATACCACCTGTTAAAGATTTAATGAGAACTAGGTATGTGTTGCCAAGGAAATGGTATGTGGAAGTGACTTCTGCCTTCACATAGGGTATATTTAAATCATTGAACAGGAAAATCCTCTTGTGTGTTAGCTACTAGCTGCAGCTTCCTGTGGAAACCAATTTCATGCAGAAAAAAAAATGTCTTTTCTGCACCCAGGGTTCCTGCGAACTTAAACAGGTTTCCTGCAGAAAATTGGCTTCCACAGGAATCTCCAGTTATAGCAGGGTGTATACAATACTTAGTGAGCAGCCTTCAATGAACCCATGCAGTGGTGTAGTGACAGAGGATTGGGCAGGCACAGTAGGGCATACAAGAGCTTTGGTGTGAAGAGCAGAAGTACATAGTGAGTGTGGGGGTATGCCCCCCAGGAAATTTTTTGAAATTTAGAGCCTCGAGGATGGTAACCAAGTTGCACTTAGGGCTAACTTAGACCACCGTCTAGATTGATTGTATCCTCTGTCTCCCCATATTTAAAGTCACTGTACTTCTTCCTGCTCTCAGTTGTGTAGTAATAGCTGGCAGAGCTCTTGAGCTGTGAAGAGCAGAAGTCATTTCTAATCTCATTTCTTCTGGAAGCACAGAAGAATAGTACTTATTACTTCTAATTGACTGGGGATAATATCATAAGATTTCGTACAACTTCCTGAGTCAAAAGTTTTACTTCACAAATCTGTGGTACGTTAATGCCCACTTTCATGTAGGTCACAGAATTGAACCATGTCACATAAACCTGTTTCACGGTTTTGTTCACCTCCTATACAATCAAGCAAAGGTATATCTGACAAATTTTACACCTCAAATTATACTTCACTCACTAGCAGCCAGATCTCAGTTAGTGTCTTCCTTTTCTGACAGATATGCATCCTCAAATCTCATCGTAACTGTTGCTCACATGCAAGTACCTTCGCTACACTGGTAGTCTTACCGGCAAGTATACTACTGCACTTCTGATCACAGGTAGCGTCTTACAACCTACAACATAGAGTGTGGTATTTGTGTGTTTAACTCATTCTTGAAACTGCAGAAATGCAACTCAGTTAAGCTGACAGACATAATCTCACCCACACATTCATTGCATACATCATTATGGGGTTTTTGAAATGAAATCATAATAACCACAACTTACTTGTGGTTGAAAGTTCGCACAAAATTGTGATATCACTCTGCTACTTAATTAGGAAGTTCTTATGGTTAATGATTTGCATACAATTATGCAGCTTTGTAGACTCACTCCCAAAATGAAAAATGTAATCCACAAAGAATGCTAGAAATGAGGTTACTGACAATAAATCTGAACTAACATAACCCCAGTTCATATATAAGTGAGCATGTTAGACAGCCAGTCATTAACTAACACAACCAAGAGCAACTGGACTCATACAGGCAAACTCTTTCACAAACCATTTATCTCCTGCTACGCTTAACAAATTCTACAACACTCCTGCAATGGCCAGACTTTTCAGTGATTGCACTTCAGCTATCTTGTTTGTGCTGCTTGGTCTAGCAGCATGTATCATGCTGGCTACATCTGCACCTACTGCACAAAGGGTGCATGTTCGTCAGGCTACAACTAGTGTGATTCACCTGAACAGTGGAGTGCGTTATAGTGTAAGTTATTGCACACATTTTTTCTGTTTAAGGTAGCTAGCTGAGTTTATACTTCCTATGGTTAATACAGGAATCTTCCTCCCTGGGAATATAGCATGCTCCTCTACAGTTGTGTTGCCTATAGATTTTGTAAACATATCACAGCTTTGTGATGACAGCTACTCAGGTTCATTTTAGTGCAAGTTTATTGTAACACTGTCTGTGTTTTACCTATACTAAAGTGTACCAGTACCATTCAAAATGGCAATTATATTGATGTGTTTTGTCTATGCAGCATGAAGCAATCTTGATACTTAACAGAACTACTGTTGAAGCTGAGTTCAATGTCACAGTGAACAGTGGTGAAGACATGCAGAGACTTTGTCGTATTGTGGCCTATTACTACCTAGTGGAGGCCATTGATAACGATAGCAATATTTACTACTACATGAAACAGAATGCCATGGATGCTGTCGCATATTGGGTACGTTCTAAAAGAGATTTATGCATGTGCATAAGTGTTTCAACTAATTGAGCTATGATATCTTTCTGCATGCAGAGGAGCACCTACTGCAGTGGCAACTGCAATGTGGACTTGCGAGAGTTTGGACGCAAATGTCAGAGGGCTGTACTACATTCTTTGATACGTGAGAATATAAACAACGGTGACGATATTCGTGAGTGTGAGTGGCTGGAGCATTTGATAAGAGAGCAGAATCTGCAAGGAAAGCGCTCTCAGCTGGCTGCAGGACCCTTCCAGAGTTGCAGACACTAATTTTACAACTTTTATGTATTTTGAGAATATATATAAAATATAATATTTCTAACTCCTACTATATGTTGTAGTTTTTCATGTTCATTAGTATATGGACAATACCTTGAAAACTAGTAACTACTGTAAGGAACAGAGCAGCCAATAATAACAAAAACTATAACAATAATAACAACAGAGAAAGCACACATATATGGTGCTAAATATCATTTTACTTGGCACTGGTACACTTGAGTATAGTGTTACTATCAACTTGCTAAACCTAACATACATCTGCGATGTGTTTACAAATTCTATAGGCAACAAAAACATAAAGAGGTGTAGCATACATGTAGTTAGACTACCAGTACAGCATATGTGCTTGTTACTTGTTGGGATATGAGATTTGCTTATCTATGAGAGAAATAAGATATTGCAAGCACTACAAAGACCGGCTGCTAATGAGTGGAATAAAATTTAGATTGTAAAATTTGTGAGATGTCAGTGAGGCTTTTGCTCAATTGCAGAAAGTAAACAAAGCCATTGATGTAAGTCTAACGCTAGAAGATTATGTGCCTGCAAGATTGTATTTGTGGCCTCCTGACAGTATACTGCGCATTAGTATTAGTGAGGTATGGTTTAGGCTTAGAAAGTTGTGTGAGACTTCATGATATTATGATATTTACAAGTAATAGGTGCTATTCTTCGTTGTTGTTTTTGTCTTGTGTGTGTTTTTTTGAACATTTAGAATAGAACTAGCCACCAGCTGTCCAGTACCTTCCTACTGGTAGTATGCACACATAGTTTTCAGAACTGCAGTACTATGTATGGTAACCATGGAAATAGGAAGTTGAATATATATACTTACCACCTATTAAATATACCCTATGTAAAGGCAGAAATCACTTCCACATATCATTTCCTTGGCAACATGTACCACATAATTAAAGGGTATTGTTACAATGTAATACGTGCAGTGAAAGGTATGCTAATAATGATCAAAAATGCCATGGAATTTCTTTTGACTGCGCTCATTGCCATGATCACTGCAATTCCTTTAAACATATAAAGAAATCATGCATCAAATAGCTTTCATATCTCACACCTGCACAATACATTGTTCTAAAGGCATGACTGTTTTCAACACTAGCTACTATACTTTTCAAAATGAATTTCAACAATAGTTACTGAATTTTTGATTTGGTATATTGTTCATATGATTCAACTGTTAACTAATCAAATTATGCATTGAACATGAAATACTACAGAAACACCATAATATATGAGTTACAAATGTTGTCATTTATACTCATTTGCAAAATACATCAAAGTTATAAAATTAGTGTCTGCAACTCTGGAAGGGTCCTGCAGCCAGTTGAGAATGCTTTCCTTGCAGATTCTGCTCTCTTATCAAATGCTCCAGCCACTCACACTCACGAATATCATCACCGTTGTTTATATTCGCACGTATCAAAGAATGTAGTACAGCCCTCTGACATTTGCGTCCAAACTCTCGCAAGTCCACATTGCAGTCACCACTGCAGTAGGTGCTCCTCTGCATGCAGAAAGATACCAAAAGCTCAATTAGTTGAAACACTTATGCACATGCATAAATCTCTTTTATAATAAAACTTACCCAATATGCAACAGCATCCATGGCATTCTGCTTCATGTAGTAGTAAACATTGCTATTATTATCAATGGCCTCCACCAGGTAGTAATAGGCCACAATACGACAAAGTCTCTGCATGTCTTCACCACTGTTCACTGTGACATTGAACTCAGCTTCAACAGTAGTGCTGTTAAGTATCAAGATGGCTTCATGCTGCATAGAGAAAGCACATCAACATATGCCAATTACCATTTTGAATGGCCCTGGTACACTTTAGTATAGGTAAAACACAGAAAGTGTTACAACAAACTAGCTAAACCTAACCTAATTAGCTCTAGCAAAAATTATGGTATGTATACACAATCTATAGGCAACACAACTATAGAAAGGCATGCTATATTCCCAAGGGAGGAGATTATATGTACCCTGTATTAACCATAGGAAGTATTGGTTCAGCTAGCTACCTTGAACAGATAAATGGTGTGGAGTAACTTACGCTATAACGCACTCCACTGTTCAGGTGGACCACACTAGTTGTAGCCTGACGAACATGCACCCTTTGTGCAGTAGGTGCAGATGTAGCCAGCGTGATACATGCTGCTAGACCAAGCAGCACAAAGAGGATAGCTGAAGTGCAATCACCGAAAAGTCTGGCCATTGCAGCAGGGTTGTAGAATTTGTCAAGTGTAGCAGGTGATAAATGGTTTGTGAAGGAGCTGCTTATATGAGTCCAGTTACTCTTGGTTGTGTTACTTAATGACTGGCTGTCCAACGTGCTCACTTATATATGAACCGAACTTCAGATTTGGTGCCAGCAACCTCATCTTTAGCATAAATTACATATTTAATTTTGGGAGTGAGTCTACAAATTTTTTCTACATGAAAGTGTGCATTAACCTACCACTGATTAGTGAAGTAAATTTTAGAGTCAGGAAGTCGTATGAAATCTTATTATATTTTCCCCAGAAATGTAGAAGTGATAAGTACTATTCTTCTGTGCTTCCAGAAGAAATTAGATTAGCACACTGTCCAGTAACTTCCTATTGGTTAAAGGTGTTCACACATAGTGTTATGAACTCCAGTACTAAGTCTGGTAACCATGGAAATAGGAAGTTGAATATATTACACTTACCACCTGCTGGATATACCCTATGCGAAGGCAGAAGTCACTTCCAAATACCATATCCTTGGCAACACTTACCTAGTTCTCATTGAATCATTGAACAGGAAATCCCCTCTTGTGGTAGCTGCTAGCTGTAGCTTCCTGTGGAAACCGATTTCATGCAGAAAATTGGTTTCCACCGGAAGCTACAGCTAGCCAGATGTATGCATGAAATGCTCTGTAGTGAGCAGCCTTCAATGAACCCATGCCTTAGCTGAACGATGTTTGTGAACTACAAATGAGCCTGAGTGCTTTGACAACTTATTACTTCTCAGATGAATAACAACACCAGTAACCTAACCACGCTTCAGTCAGCAGCATGTTGGTAAAGCCACACCATTTTACATCCTTAGTATCAAGTGTAAAGTAGTACCATCATTTTCACAAGTATGACCATGGGCACTGCTAAATGGTAACTAGGTATATATATAGTGGTAAACTAGCTACTTCCTAACTAACAGCTTCTTACTAAGAAACACCATTATTAACCTTTTGTTTTCAAACACTTGAAAAAACATGCAATAACAAAAAACCCAAGTGACGTTTCAACTTAACAGCTCTGCCAGCTATTACTACACAACTGAGAGCAGAAGGAGGTTCAGCAACTTTAAATATGGGGAGACAGAGGATACAATGAATCTAGACGGTGGTCTAAGTTAGCCCTGAGCGCACCTTGGTTAATATCCTCAATACCTCTAAAATTCCAAAATTTCCTGGGGGGAGGGCATGCCCCACACCCCACTACGTGCTTCTGGGCACAGCTCTTGTGTGCCCTACTGTGCCTGCCCATCTGCTGTCACTACACCACAGCATGGGTTCATTGAAAGCTGCTCACTGAACAGAATTTTAAGTATACATTGTATGCACACGGCTAGCTGTAGCTACCAGTGTCTTGCAGGAAACCTGGCTGAGTTTGCAGGAAACATGGCTCCAGTTTCCAATTTTCTGCATCGAAATTGGCTTCCACAGGAAGCTAGAGCTAGCAGCTACCACAAAAGAGGGTTTTCCTGTTAAATGATCTCATAAGAACTAGGTAAGTGCTGGTAAGGAAATGATATGATGATTTCTGCCTTTGCATAGATACATGAATTCAACTTCCCGTATCCACGGCTACCATACCAAACTATGTGTGCATGCATACTTTTAACCAGTAGGAAGTTACTGGACAGTTTGTGGTCATTTCTAATCTAATTTCGTCTGGAAGCACAGATGAATAGTACTTATTACTTCTAAATGTCTGGGGATAATATCATAAGGTTTCATATGACTTCCTGAGTTTAAATTTTACTTCACTAATCAATGCTACGTTAATGCACACTTTCATGTAGCTCACAAGATTGAACCATGTCACATAATACTCATACACCTGTTTCATGGTTTTGTTCACTTCCTATACGATCAAGCAAGGGCATATCTGACAAATTCTACACCCCAAATTATACTCCACTCACTAGCAGCCAGATCTCAGTAGGTGTCTTCCTTTTCTCACACATATGCATCCTCAAATCGCATATGTTGAAAGGGTACTGTTGCTCACAAGTACCTACACTACACTGGTAGTCTTACTGGCACTGCAACTCTGATCAAAGGTACCATAAAGCGTAGTAGTGCAAATTCACAACTGCACCAGTGATGTTTACAAAAAATACTGCAGTTAATTATAAACAGCTTCAGAAAATTTAGTGAATGGGACCAAATAATTAATGAATAGCGACAAAATTAAAATTTCAATCACAGTGAGAAACCTTTGCTGACCATATGCACATATAACAATGTAACATAGAGTGTGTTTAACTCATTCTTGGAACAGCAGAAGTGCAACTCAGTTAAGCTGACAGACATAATCTCACCCACACATTCATTGCATACATCATTATGGGGGGTTTAGAAATGAAATCATAATAACCACAACTTACTTGTGGTTGAAAGTTAGTACAAAATTGTGGTATAACTCTGCTACTTAATTAGGAAGTTCTTATGGTTAATGATCAACATTTGCATAAAATTACACAGCTTTGTAGACTTACTCCCAAAATGAAAAATGTCATTCACAAAGAATGCTAGAAATGAGGTTGCTGACATCAAATCTGAACTAACATATCTCCAGTTCATATATAAGTGAGCATGTTAGACAGGCAGTCATTAACTAACACAACCAAGCACAACTTGACTCATACAAGAAGCTCCTTCACAAACCACATATCTCCTGCTACCCTTGACAAATTCTACAACACTGCTGCAATGGCTCGACTTTTCAGTGATTGCACTTCAGCTATCTTGTTTGTGCTGCTTGGTCTAGCAGCATGTATCATGCTGGCTACATCTGCACCTACTGCACAAAGGGTGCATGTTCGTCAGGCTACAACTAGTGTGGTCCACCTGAACAGTGGAGTGCGTTATAGTGTAAGTTATTGCAGACCATGTTTCTGTTCAAGGAAATGATAGTTCCTATGGTTAATACATTGTGTATATAATCTTCCACCCTGGGAAAATAGATTGCTGCATGCTCCTCTATAGCTGTGTTGCCTATAGATTTTGTAAACATATCACAGCTTTGTGATGACAGCTTCTCAGGTTCACTTTAGCGCAAGTTTATTGTAACACTGTCTGTGTTTTACCTATACTAAAGTGCACCAGTACCATTCAAAATGGAAATTAGTGTAATTATATTGATGTGTTTTCTCTATGCAGCATGAAGCCATCTTGATACTTAACAGCACTACTGTTGAAGCAGAGTTCAATATCACAGAGACCAGTGGAGAAGACATGCAGAGACTTTGTCGTATTGTGGCCTATTACTACCTAGTGGAGGCCATAGACAATGACAGCAATATTTACTACTATATGAAACAGAATGCCATGGATGCTCTTGCATATTGGGTAAGTTTACAAGCTATGAAGGAATTTAGATGTTATGAGGCGAAAATAGAGGAAAGTGAAAAAGGCCGGCAGCCATCGGGAGTCGAACCCAGGACACCTGGCTGGTGCCGCCAGTGCTCTGCCACTGAGCTACGGCAACCGGACAACCACTAGCCCCCACAATCCTCTATATCTACTGCACAGGTGGTACTGAAATGCCTCAGTCGCAAACCTGGCAGCCACTCAGTATGTGCCGTCAGAACTCCGTTAGAGGTCGACCAGAAAATTCTCTCCATCAGGAAAGAACACATGCTGAGTGGTTTTCTCACTCTAAATGCTCAGAACATCTTGCCTCAGCATGGGTTCTTTCCTGATGGAGAGAATTTTCCGGTCGACCCCTAACGGAGTTCTGACGGCACATTCTGAGTGGCTGCCGGGTGTGCGACTGAGGCATTTCAGTACCACCTGTGCAGTACATATAGAGGATTGCGGGGGCTGGTGGTTGTCCGGTTGCCGTAGCTCAGTGGCAGAGCACTGGCGGCACAAGCCAGGTGTCCTTGGTTCGACTCCCGGTGGCTGCCGGCCTTTTTCACTTTCCTCTATTTTCGCCTCATAACATATAAATTCCTTCATTTCAAGCATGAGGCAAGACGCTCTGAGCAAGTTTACAAGCTAGTTATGCATGGTTTATAGGCTTGTTTTCAGTTAGATGCTTGAGTAAATAGAAATTGAAGCCAAATTAAGGAACGCTTGTGATTGAGGCTACAGCTTCTGTACTTGTGGCACTCAGCTACATTGTGGTCTGTGTTTTAGAGCTATTGATATCTTTCTGCATGCAGAGGAGCACCTACTGCAGTGGTGACTGCAATGTGGACTTGCGAGAGTTTGGACGCAAATGTCAGAGGTCTGTACTACATTCTTTGATACGTGAGAATATAAACAACGGTGATGATATTCGTGAATGTGATTGGCTGGAGCATTTGATAAGAGAGCAGAATCTTCAAGGAAAGCGCTCTCAGCTGGCTGCAGGACCCTTCCAGAGTTGCAGACACTAATTTTATATCTTTGATTTAGTTTGAAAATTATATATAAAATTTGTAACTCCTGCCATATGTTGTAGTTTTCATCTTCATGAGTATATGGACAATACTTTGAAGAATAGTATTTACTGTATGGAACAGAGCAGTCAATAAAAACATTTACAATAATAATAACACAGATTAAACAGTTGTGGCATGCAGTGTACATCATATTACATAGGGTATCTACAGTATAATATTAAGCTGGTTGTAGGGATGGAAGATCAAAGATTTTTTATACTTTCCAATTGGAGGTCTACTCTTGTGCCCAGCCTGGCTGTCAGCAAATATTTGCTGACCAACTTCATAAAGATTAGAGTAACTGACCAGCATCATAAAGCAAATGACCGACCTCATGAAGTAACTGACTGACTTCATGAAGTAACTGACTGACCTCATCAAGCTCGCGTAGGAGCGTTCGAGTTATTTGACACTAATAACACGCCATATTTCACTCACCTGTCAAATGGTAGTCTCGTGCCCAGCCGTCCACAAATCAAGTGGGTGCATAGCCTCGTTCCCATGCCTCCGCCCAGCTTTTCGCAACCCTGGGAACGAAGAGGCTGGTGGACGCGAACTCGTGCTTGGAGTCCGCACGTGCCCGTATCCAAGTGTATATGAAAAATCCACCGTTCGACTCGCTAGTGTGGGGCTCGCTCAGGCTCGCCCCAATTACCCCGCGCGCGCATGCGCGAAGGGGTTAAGGAATCGGTTTTGTCCCGTCTGTCAGTCAGTCAGTCTGTCCAGTGAAAAATTTTGAAATGAGCACATTTACTGGGTTAAACAATTGCTATACACGGCAATGACATGGCAATCTAAAAAAAATAATGTATGTGTACCTGATAGAGACCAAAGCAGTTCACTCCTCTGCTTTCCAGCTCTCTTCTATTTAACATTGGTATTGTCAACCATTTTGATACGGTCAACTATATTATCCGTCGTACGTCGTTCCGTAAATGCAAGTTGACACTCTTTTAACCCGAAACATTGCGCACGCCGAGTACAGGTGCGGACAGAATATCGAAAAGAACACGTGATTGTGCGAATACTCTATGGACTGCACAAGTTTAGGGTCCAACTTCAGAGCTCTAACCCCGAGTTCTCCAGCGTTTTAGACACGGTTTTTTTTTTTTTTCAGAGCTCTAACCCAGAGTTCTTCAGCGTTTTTGACACAAGTTTCTTGAACATGGATACTCAGAGCAGTTCTACAAGATGTCTCAAATCAGCGCAGGAGCAAGAAGATCGGCGATGGCACAGAAACGAAAGAGAGCTCAACGTGCTGCAGAGACAGCGGAACAAAGGAGCGAAAGGTTGAGAAAGCGGAGGGTGAGGGATCGTGCAAGGCACGCTGCTCAAACTGCAAGTGAAAAACAAGCTACTTCACAGCGGAAAAGTGCCCGTGACCGCGAAGAATGGCAGCTGAGACCTCTGGTAAAATGGGGCCGGGGGGGGCCCCGATTAAGGGGGGGCCCCATTTTACCGTGACACCTGTCTAGACTGAACCCGCCCTCGTTTTGTTCCCGCCCTAGTATTGTACCCGCGGGTAAGTACGGTGTGGTACCCGCCGGAAGTAATCAAGGAAATGCGGTATATTATCTCTTATAACATCATTGAACAAAGTGCTTTTGTTTGCTAAGCAACCAGCTTATATCTACTACTTCCTCTGGAAGTCTTACCCTATAACATTACTGCTGAGAGATGTTTGATGGCTATATTTGAGGATGAGCATTCTGGAGAATTATCCCCTCTCAGATGCAAGTGAAGCAAAATCAAAAGATTACTACCGTTTGTGTGAATAAGAAGGAGTATGTAGTGTGTCTAACATCAAAATAGCAGATTACAGAATGACATAATATGACATTGTATTTAGCAGCTTAGACAATCCAAGTAAGGTTGACAATGCAGCCAGGTGCCGAGTAGCATTTTAGATTAGGGCAGGTGACCTTGTGGTTTGGAAACTAGTCTGCTTAATTTTGGGCAATATACAGCAAGTGCTAAACAGTAGTTAAGCTTCTAGTTAGCAGCATGTGGCTAAGAAATACCATTCAAATTTTTTTTTGCATGCTTAGTAACAAGTGGATGTTACGAACTACAGAATTGTCATGTTGTCATTGAATTGGTAGTGTTAGGGTGAGGGCTTGTTTTTGAGGGTGGGCTTCTGTTTAAGTACGTAATATGATGTTAGGAATTTATATGAAGTACTTTACTGTATTTTTTGCTTCAATAAAATCTTTCAGCTGTGCTTACTACCACGAACATCCATCTACACAAATGCATAGATAAATCATCCCAATTTTTTCAGATAGCTTTGATCTCACACTTTCTACATCACTAGTAAAAAGTAGCTACTACTTTTTGAATGTGCTTATCAGTGTTTTTTATTGTGTATTGTCCATGCACTGATACACTTGTTAACTGATCCAATAATATATTGAACATACGTATCTCATTACAGCAATGCCATAATATCCTGTAGTTACAATGATTATTAATTGCTAATTTCTTTAATGTTTCCAAAATTAGTTTTAGCAACTCTGGAAGGGTCCTGCAGCCAGCTGAGAACGTTTTTCCTCCAGATCTTGCTCTCTTATCAAATGCTCCAGCCACTCACATTCATGAATATCGTCACCATCGATTTTATTGGCACGTATCAAAGAATGTAGTACAGCCCTCTGACATTTGCTTCCAAACTCAAGCAAGTCCACATTGCAGTCATCAGTGCAGTATGTGCTATTCTGCATGTAGAATAAATATTAGAAGTCAATTGGAACACACATGCATACACTGACTGCTGATGAATGCCACATGTACAGTTTCCATAGCCTCCTCAACCACAGACCTTCCCTGGCTTCAATTCTGGATTATACTTGCTATATCAAACCTGGGAAAGGCCTGGAAAGAAGCCTATATAGCTACACAAACTTAGTAAGATGTAACTTGTGGAACTTACCCAATATGCAACAGCATCCATGGCATTCTGTTTCATGTAGTAGTAAATATTGCTGTCGTTATCAAAGACCTCCACAAAGTAGTAATAGGCCACAATACGGCACAGTCTCTGGATATCTGCTGCTTCAGTGTAGTTCACTGTGACATTGAACTCCTCTTCAACGGTAGTGCTGTTCAATATTAAAGCTTCATGCTGCATAGGGAAAGTACACAAATATGTAATATTGTAATATGCCTATATTAGTACAGATAAAGCATCAGCAGAATATTACTTTGCCAAGCCTAAATTGAGTAACTCTTAATAACATTACCACCAAATTACCTATAACTATAATATTTTCATAGGTAAATATATAACTATAGTGACATGTGCTGCACTTTAGTATGTCTCCAAGAAGAGGATTTGTATAGAGGTATACATACTGCACTAACCATACCATCTAACAGTACCGACACATCGGCTATGTAACCTTGAACAAAAAAATGTGACTGCAATAACTTACGCTAAGACGCACTCCACTGTTCAGGTAAACTGCAGTACTTGTAGCCTGACGAACATGCACCCTTTGTGCAGTAGGTGCAGATGTAGCCAGCATGATACATGCTGCTAGACTAAGCAGCACAAAGAGGATAGCTGAAGTGCAATCACTGAAAAGTCTGGCCATTGCAGCAGGGTTGTAGAATTTGTCAAGGGTAGCGGTGGATATGTGGTTTGTGAAGGAGCTTCTTGTATGAGTCCAGTTGTTCTTGATTGTGTTAGTTAATGACTGGCTGTCTAACATGCTCACTTATATATGAACCGAAGTTCAGATTTGGTGTCAGCAACCTCTTTTTTAGCATAAATTACGGATTTAATTTTGGGAGTGAGTTTACAAAGCTGCACAAATTTTTTCTACATGAAAGTGTGCATTAACCTACCACTGATTAGTGAAGTAAATTTTAGAGTCAGGAAGTTGTATGAAATCTTATTATATTTTCCTCAGAAATGTAGAAGTGATAAGTAGTATTCTTCTGTGCCTCTAGAAGAAATTAGATTAGCACGCTGTCCAGTAACTTCCTATTGGTTAAAGGTATTCACACATAGTGTTATGAACTCCAGTACTAAGTCTGGTAACCATGGAAATAGGAAGTTACACTTACCACCTGCTGGATATACCCTATGCGAAAGCAGAAGTCACTTCCAAATACCATATCCTTGGCAACACTTACCTAGTTCTCGTTGAATCATTGAACAGGAAATCCCCTCTTGTGGTAGCTGCTAGCTGTAGCTTCCTGTGGAAACCGATTTCATGCAGAAAATTGGAAACTGGAGCCATGTTTCCTGCAAACTCAGCCAGGTTTCCTGCAAGACATTGGTAGCTACAGCTAGCAGTGTGCATACAATGTATACTTAAAATTCTTTTCAGTGAGCAGCTTTCAATGAACTTGTGTAGTGACAGCAGATGTGCAGGCACATAAGGGCACACAAGAGCTGTGAGCAGAAGCACGTAGTGGGGTATGGGGCATACTTCTAATTTCTGGGGATAATATCATAAGGTTTCATATGACTTCCTGAGTTTAAATTTTACTTCACTAATCAGTGCTATGTTAATGCCCACTTTCATGTAGCTCACAAGATTGAACCATGTCACATAATGCTCATAAACCTGTTTCACGGTTTTTGTTCACTTCCTATACGATCAAGCAAGGGCATATCTGACAAATTCTACACCCCAAATTATACTCCACTCATTCGCAGCCAGATCTCAGTTAGTGTCTTCTTTTTTCTCGCAGATATGCACCCTCAAATCTCATATGTTGAAAGGTAACTGTTGCTCACAAGTACCTATGCTACACTGGTAGTCTTACCGGCAAGTATACTACTGCACTGCTGAAGCTGAGTTCAATGTCACAGTCAACAGTGGTGAAGACATGCAGAGACTTTGTCATATTGTGGCCTATTACTACCTGGTGGAGGCCATTGATAACGATAGCAATGTTTACTACTACATGAAACAGAATGCCATGGATGCTCTTGCATATTGGGTAAGTTTTACAAGCTAGTTATGCATAGCTTTATAGGCTTGTTTTCAGTTTGATGCTGACTGAGTAAATAAGAATTGAAGCCAAGGAATGCTTGTGATTGAGGCTATAGTTTCTGTACTTGTGGCACTCAGCTGCATAGTGGTCTGTGTTTCAACTAATTGAGCTACTGATATCTTTCTGCATGCAGAGGAGCACCTACTGCAGTGGCAACTGCAATGTGGACTTGTGAGAGTTTGGACGCAAATGTCAGAGGGCTGTACTACATTCTTTGATACGTGCGAATATAAACAACGGTGACGATATTCGTGAGTGTGATTGGCTGGAACATTTGATTAGAGAGCAGAATCTACAAGGAAAGCGCTCTCAACTGGCTGCTGGATCCTTCCAGAGTTGCAGACACTAATTTTAAAACTTTGATATAATTATTTAATATATACTATTTGTAACTATTTCCAACTCCTGCTATATGTTGTAGTTTTTCATGCTTATGAGTGTATGGACAATACTTTGAAAAATAGTAATTACTGTAAGGAACAGAGCAGCCAACAACAAGAACAACTACAATAACAATAATATTAATATTAAGATTAATAATAATAATAAAATTTAGCCAAATTAGCCCTATCTGTTTTGTGGCAAAAACTGGATGCTGTGCCCAGTTAATAGAACCAGATGTACAAACCTGTAGAAACTTGCTGTCTCTGTTCTAGATGCAGATGGGTAACCAGAAACGAACATGCAAGTTGGAAGAGCCTTAGCTTAGATAAGATTTTTTGCAAGAAAAAAGCGAAAGTATATGCATCACAAGAGACACTACTGTGGATCCACCAAAAGCACCACAAGCTTGTACACCACCTGCTCAATTCCTTGGGAGGGAGCAAAACCTGCAATGCTGGCTACTGTGCCTCCATATTCAGAAGCTTATACACCTATAGATCAAGGTCTGTCCATGGTAGTCTCATTCCAAAACCAATTTTCCGCACACATAGGAAAAGTAGTCTGGCCACAAGACTATGCCCATGCTACTATCTGAACTGCACACAAAACGAATACCTTAGTTCTAATTGTGCACATCTCTGCCGTAAGTCCTCTCTTTCTTTGGTATACCATACTTGCACGAGTTTTCCAAGCTCTCCTCCACCTCATTCACTCATAATTTCATGCCTCTCTGTACAGCTCTAACATAATCAGTTGGCAGTGAAACTCGAGGTACATCTTCATGGTCAAGATTCATGTTGTAGGCCATGAGCCCAGTCAAAGTTTTCCTCATTGAACAGTTGACCTGTGTGTAATGGATAGTTACACTATTAACTAACTAAGGTATACCTTATTCTATCATACAGTACACTTACCTGACACAATATGCAGTACGCACCCGCAGGTGTCAGGATTTCATGTCTAGTTGGCTCCAGGATGGTGGCGGTGTCCTAAATGCTACCTGTCTGAGGCGTCCATACCTCGGTTGTGCTGATTCCCTCGACATAATAGGTGACTAATCTAATCCAACGTGGTGGCCATCATGAACAATATACTTTTAATTATGTATTGTGTCCTGTGTGTTGGCTGCTGTATGCTGTATACCCTGTTTGGGTGGGGCATAAATGAACCTTGAACCTTGAACCTTGATATTTTTCTGGTCCGAGGTGCAAGTCTGTGAATCACTGACCAGAGTTATGCAGAGATCTTGCCGCCTTTGTCTGAGTGTTCTGGACCTTCCATCTTGGTGACTTATAAACTACAAGCAAACGATAAAAACTGATACCTTGGGCTTGTTGAAGTGTTAGAGCAGCCAACTAGAGACTATTAACCATCTCAGGTGACTTCGCAGCAATACACTTCTATGGTTCACCAACATGGCAGATGGTATCACGTGCACGCCGTATGACATCAGCTGCAATGGGTCTATAACCAGTTAATGTTTGTGACGTCAAACCGAAAGTTCACCTATTCGGGTCAGCCGCTTTATGGGCCAAAATACCTAGGTACCAAGATGGCCCAATAAGCGGAATACACTGTATATGGAGATTATGTGCCATGATTATATTTGTGGCCTCCTGACTGTGTAGTGTGTGAGACACTTCATGATATTATCCCCAGATATTTACAAGTAATAGGTGCTATTTTCCTTTTTTTGTGTGTTTTTTTCCTTCGAACAATTAGATTAGAAATAGCCACAAGCTATCCAGTAACTTCTATTGGTTAATAGTATGCACACATAGTTTTAAGCACTCCAGTACTATATATGGTAACCATGGAAATAGGAAGTTGAATATATATACTTACCACCTGCCCTATGTGAAGGCAGAAGTCACTTCTCACACCATTTCTGTGGCAACACACACCATAAAGGGTATTGTAATGCATGCAGTGAAAGGTACCAACTGTCCTTAATGAATAAAGGGTTGCTCGACCTCTTGCTGCTGTTTAGACTTATATAGTTACTGTTGCTGCCGTGCAAACATACACTAGCTTTTTTGTAGCCTCATTCCCAGGCCACTCCCAGATTTTATCTCACAGCTGGGGAGAAAACTCGGGTTTTCCCCACAGCTGCCGAGTTTTCTCCACAGCTGCGAGATAAAACCTGGGAGTGGCCTGGGAATGAGGCTAGCTTTTTTGCAGGTCACAAGTAATAACATACAAGCCATGTAACACCATTAATTATTCCTTGCATCCTCAAACAGAAGGTGCAGTATAACTAACATGATTTTTCATCCATGATGCAAATTAAAATTAAGTCTTCATGCACACCATGGTTGCCATAGTAATACTTAATTTCTTTCAACTGCGCTCATTGCCATGCTAACTGCAATTCCTTTAAACATATAAAGAAATCATGCATCAAATAGGTTTCATATCTCACACATGATCCAACTTGTTCTAAAGGCATGATTGTTTTCAACAGTAGTTACTACTTTTCAAAATCAATTTTTGATTTGGCATATTGTCCATATTATGATTCACCTGTCAACTGATCAAATTATGCATTGAACATGAAATGCTACAAAAACACCATAATATGTGAGTTACAAATGTCGTAATTTATACTCTTGCAAAATACATCAAGGTTTTAGACTTATTGTCTGCAACTCTGGAAGGGTCCAGCAGCCAGCTGAGAACGCTTTTCCTGCAGATTCTGCTCTCTTATCAAATGCTCCAGCCAATCACACTCACGAATATCATCACCGTTGTTTATATTCTCACGTATCAAAGAATGTAGTACAGCCCTCTGACATTTGCGTCCAAACTCTCGCAAGTCCACATTGCAGTTGCCACTGCAGTAGGTGCTCCTCTGCATGCAGAAAGATATCAGTAGCTCAGACCACTATGTATATAGCTGAGAGCCACAAGTGCAGAAACTATAACCTCAATCACAAGCACTCCTTGGCTTCAATTCTTATTTACTCAGTCAGCATCAAATTGAAAACAAGCCTAAAAAGCTATGCATAACTAGCTTGTAAAACTTACCCAATATGCAAGAGCATCCATGGCATTCTGTTTCATGTAGTAGTAAACATTGCTTTCATTATCAATGGCCTCCACCAGGTAGTAATAGGCCACAATACGACAAAGTCTCTGCATGTCTTCACCACTGTTGACTGTGACATTGAACTCAGCTTCAGCAGTAGTTCTGTTAAGTATCAAGATGGCTTCATGCTGCACAGAGAAAGCATATCAATATATGCTAATCACCATTTTAAATGGTCCTGGTGCACTTTAGTACTATTAGGTAAGACAATGACGGTGTTACAATCAACTAGCTAAACCTAACCTAAGTAACTCTAGCCACATCACAAAAATTTATGTTATGTATGCAGAATCTATAGGAACACAACTCAACTATAGAGAGGTGTGCAGCAATCTGGTATATTCCCAAGGGAGTAGATAATATATTAACCATAGGAAGTATCTTGAGCCAAAAAATGGTGTGCAGTAACTTACACTATAACGCACTCCACTGTTCAGGTGAATCGCACTAGTTGTAGCCTGACGAACATACACCCTTTGTGCAGTAGGTGCAGATGTAGCCAGCATGATACATGCTGCTAGACCAAGTAGCACAAACAAGATAGTTGAAGTACAATCACTGGAAAGTCTGGCCATTGCAGTAGTGTTGTAGAATTTGTCAAGGGTAGCAGGTGATAAATGGTTTGTGAAGGAGCTACTTGTATGAGTCCAGTTGTTCTTGGCTGTGTTAGTTAATGACTGGCTGTCTAACGTGCTCACTTATATATGAACTGGAGTTTTGTTAGTTCAGATTTGGTGTCAGCAACCTCATTTCTAGCATTCCTTGTGAATTACATTTTTCATTTTGGGAGTGACACTACAAAGCTGCATAATTTTATGCACATGAAAGTGTGCATTAACATAGCACTGATTAGTGAAGTAAATTTTAGACTCAGGAAGTCATATGAAACCTTACGATATTATCCCCAGAAATGTAGAAGTAATAAGTAATATTCTTCTGTGCTTCCAGAAGAAATTAGATTAGAAATGGCCACAAGCTCTCCAGTAACTTCCTATTGGTTAAAAATATGCACACATAGTGTTAGGAACTCCAGTACTATGTGTGGTAACCATGGATATAGGAAGTTGAATTCATATACTTACCACCTGCGAAATATACCCTATGGGAAGGCAGAAGTCACTTCCACATACCATTTCCTTAGCAACACTTACCTAGTTCTCATTAAATCATTGAACAGGAAAATCCTCTTGTGCGCTAGCTGCTAGCTGTAAAAAGCTAGCAGTAGCTTCCTATGGAAACCAATTTCCTGCAGAAAATTGGTTTTTGCACACCCAGGTTTCCTGCAAACTCAAACAGGTTTCCAGCAGAATATTGGTTTCCACAGGAAGCTACAGCTAGCAGGGTGTATACTATACTTAAAATGCTTTTCAGTGAGCAGCCTTCAATGAACCCGTGCATCAGTTGAAAGATGTTTGTGGATTACAAATGAGCCTGAGTGCTTTGTCAACTTATTACTTCTCAGATGAATATGAAATGAAGGCAACTAATTTTTACAGTGTTCACTACAGGTACCATGTGTAACGTGGTATTCAAATATTTTGTGCAAATTAAAAGTTTTAAAATTCAAATAGCAAAAGACAAAGACATCAAATTTGTAAGGACAGTATTAGAAACATGTTCAATGAATCCAGGAACATAGTAGCTTTGGGCAAGACGGGAGGGGGAGGAGGGACTGGAGGGGTAGGAGGGAGTAGGTGTTGTGCACCGTGTGTAGCAAAAACCCCACTACGTACTTCTGCTCTTCACACCACAGCTCTTGTGTGCCTTACTGTGCCTGGTCAATCCTCTGTCACTACACAAGTTCATTGATGGCTGCTCACTGAAAAGAATTTTAAGTATACATTGTATGCACACTGCTAGCTGTTACTAGTTTTCTGTGGAAACCAATTTTCTGCAGGAAATTGGTTTCCACAGAAACTAGAGCTAGCAGCTACCACAAAAGAGGATTCCTGTTCAATGATCTCATAAGAACTAGGTACGTACTGCCAAGGAATTGATAATAATGTGGAAATGACTTCTGCCTTTACATAGGGTATATTTAACTATATGAATTCAACTTCCCATATCCATGGTTACCACACATAGTACTGGAGTTCTTACAACTATGTGTGCATACTTTTAACCAGTAGGAAGTTACTGGACAACTTGTGGTAATTTCTAATCTCATTTCCTCTGGAAGCACAGAAGAATAGTACCCATTACTTCTGAGAATGTCTGGGGATAATATCATAAGGTTTCATACGACTTCCTGAGTCTAAACTTTACTTCATTAATCAGTGCTACGTTAATACCCACTTTCATGTAGCTCACAAAATTGAACCATGTCACATAATCCTGTTTCATGGTCTTGTTCACTTCCTATACAATCGAGCAAAGGCATATCTGACATACTTCACTCACCAGCAGCCAGATCTCAGTAGGTGTCTTCCTTTTCTCACATATACGCATCCTCAAATCTAATATGTTGAAAGGTAACTGTTGCTCACAAGTACCTTCGCTAAACTGATGGTCTTACTGGTCAGTATACTACTGCACTTCTGATCAAAGTAGCATAAAGTATAGTAGTGCTAATTCTCAACTGCACCAGTGATGTTTACAATAAATACTGCAGTTAATTACAGAAAATTTAGTAGACAGGACCAAAAAATGAATAACCACAAAATTGTTAATATTGCTAATATTAAAATTTCACTGTAAGTCTTACATCCTATAACATAGAGTGTGGTATTTGTGTGTTTAACTAATTCTAGGAACTACAGAAGTGCAACTCAGTTACGCTGACAGACATAATCTCACCCACACATTCATTGCATACATCATTATGGGGGGTTTTGAAATGAAATCATAGTAATCACAACTTACTTGTGGTTGAAAGTTAGCACAAAATTGTGATATAACTCGTGCTACTTAATTAGGAAGTTCTTATGGTTAATGATCAACATTTGCATAAAATTATGCAGCTTTGTAGACTCACTCCCAAAATGTAAAATGTCATTCATAAAGAATGCTAGAAATGAGGTTACTGACAATAAATCTGAACTAACATAACCCCAGTTCATATATAAGTGAGCATGTTAGACAGCCAGTCATTAACTAACACAACCAAGAGCAACTGGACTCATACAAGAAGCTCCTTCACAAACCATTTATCTCCTGCTACCCCTGACAAATTGTACAACACTGCTGCAATGGCCAGACTTTTCAGTGATTGCACTTCAGCTATCTTGTTTGTGCTGCTTGGTCTAGCAGTATGTATCACACTGGCTACATCTGCACCTACTACACAAAGGGTGCATGTTCGTCAGGCTACAACTAGCGTGATTCACCTGAACAGTGGAGTGCGTTATAGTGTAAGTTATTGCAGACCATGTTTCTGTTCAAGGTAGCTAGCTGAGTTGATGCTTCCTATGGTTAATACAGGGTATATATAATCTCCTCCCTTGGGAATATAGCATGCCTCTCTATAGTTGTGTTGCCTATAGATTTTGTAAATATATCACAGCTTTGTGATGAAAGCTGCTCAGGTTAGGTTTAGCTAGTTGATTGTAACACTGTCTGTGTTTTACCTAATAGTACTAAAGTGCACCATGCAGGGCCATTCAAAATGATAATTGGCATATATTGATGTGCTTTCTCTGTGCAGCATGAAGCCATCTTGATACTTAACAGAACTACTGTTGAAGCTGAGTTCAATGTCACAGTGAACAGTGGTGAAGACATGCAGAGACTTTGTCGTATTGTGGCCTATTACTACCTGGTGGAGGCCATTGATAACGATAGCAATATTTACTACTACATGAAACAGAATGCCATGGATGCTGTTGCATATTGGGTAAGTTTTAAAAGAGATTGATGCATGTGCATATGTGTTTCAACTAATTGAGCTATGATATCTTTCTGCATGCAGAGAAGCACCTACTGCAGTGGTGACTGCAATGTGGGCTTGCGAGAGTTTGGACGCAAATGTCAGAGGGCTGTACTACATTCTTTGATACGTGAGAATATAAACAACGGTGACGATATTCGTGAGTGTGATTGGCTGGAGCATTTGATAAGAGAGCAGAATCTGCAAGGAAAGCGCTCTCAGCTGGCTGCAGGACCCTTCCAGAGTTGCAGACACTAAGTCTAAAACTTTGATTAAAACTGTGATATATTAAAATATATAATATTTCTCATGTGTATATGGACAATACCTTGAAAAATAGTAACTACTGTAAGGAACAGAGCAGTCAATAATAAGAACTACAACAACAATAAAAATAACAAAAACAATGATAATAATAACTAATAATAGTAATAATAATAACACTAAGAATTACAATAACAATAATAATAATAATTATGAAAATAAAAAATAATAATTGAAAAAAAATATTAGTAAGTTATTATTCTTATTATTATTATTATTATTAGTCTGGCTTTTGCCCTGGTACACTTGAGTATAGTGTTACAATCAACTGATGTGTTTGCAAATTCTATGGGCAACACAACCATAAAGAGGTGTAGCATACATGCTAGTTAGACTACCAGTACAGCATATGTGCTTGTGAGCAATAGTTACTTGTTGGCATATGAGATTTGCATATCTATGAGAGAAATAAGATATTGCAACCACTTCAAAAACTGGCTCCTAATGAGTTGAATAAAATTTAGAGTGTAAAATTTGTGAGATGCTCAATACGCAGAAAGTGAACAAAGCCATTGATGCAAGTCTAATGCTATATATGGCATTAGATGCCATGATTATATTTGTGGCCTACTGACTATGAATTATGTATACCACTGATTAGTGAGGTACGGTTTAGGCTCAGGAAGTTGTGTGAGACTTCATGACCAGATATTTACAAGTAATAGGTGCTATTCTTCGGGGGGGGGGGTTTTGTGTGTGTTTTTTTTATCATTAGAAATCACCACAAGCTGTCCAGTATCTTCCTACTGGTTAATAGTACTCCAGTACTATGTATGGTAACCATGGAAATAGGAAGTTGAATTCATATACTTACCACCTGTTAAAGCCTTCCCAACTTCTAGCTATATTGCTATCTCCATTTGTCATGATTTCATCAGTAAGATTGAATTGTTTGGCCAAGTGATAGGGCTGATGCGGCAGCAATACCTAGTGCCTGTGCGGGCTGGTACTAGGCATGCCATCCTACGCATGCGTGATTGGACCCAGTGCGCAGAATCCCGCTGGGGACTAGCCTGTGTGTTGAGCCTGATGTGTAGGATCCCGCTGGGGACCGCCCCAATGTTTACCCCCCATACAGGCCAAACACTCAACTCTGATTTACTGTTATCTGATGGGTGATGTAAAAAAATTAAAAAAAAAAAACACTTAGGGCAGCTAGGGGCTGGTCCTTACGCCAAGTGAGTTTCATCACTTAGCCTGCACTAATGTTTAGGCTAGGTCTCTGCAACCAACCTAGAATGGTTGTAAGCATTCTCTAGCCCGGTTGGTTGTAGGCTCAGGCTGCACAGCTGTGTAATCTTTCTATTGAGGTGTTATTGCTAACATGGGCTGGCCTTGTCCTTTGAGGTTGAGGCTTGTGGGTGCTAAAGGATTCCGCAGAATCCCCGCAACGCTACGCAGCCAGCGCCAATCTTAGACTGTATTCATTAATTGACTTATAAGGCTGCATGGTTTACTCAATTACAACTTGCAGCTGGCAACCGTGCCTGGTCAGCAAGTTCCTTGACCTTTGAGGCTGCCTGTGAGTGCTATCTAGCTATATCCTCATCCCCAGCCCACTCCCAGATTTTATCTCGCTCTCGCAGCTGTGGAGAAAACTCCACAGCTGCGAGATAAAACTCTGGGAGTGGCCTGGGGACGAGGCTACTATCTAGCTATATACTAGCTTGAGCAGGCTGTTGACCTTTGAAGGTGTGCCTAGTGTAATTTTGAGGTCACTTTTTGTTGGGTTTTTTTGGCATGGAAGGCGTCAATAGCATGAAGGTACAGGTCACGTAAGCATATGAATAACAACTTAATGACAGAAGTAACAGTCAACTTGCTCATGTAATCCTATGATGCACAGAGTTTGCTGGTTAGGCTTCTCAGTATCTTGTGCGGGGTACGTATGTAGCTGCAGTAGCAATCGCTTGACCATCTGCCCATGGCTTTGATGATCCTCATCGGGATTCCAGCTTCTGCTGCTGCAGTGGTTGACCCAATGTGGGTACCAAAGAGCTCCGCTGGGAGCTTGAGTGAATGCAATGTGTTACGTATCATTGCTTGGAGTCTTGGTCTTGTAAGCAGAGAGCATTCTTGGAGATGGAATATTGCATCTGATTTGTGTGCATGCTTCCTGAGGTCTAGGAACTGCTTTGTGATCTGCACTGGGCAGATGTTTTGTTTGCTTGGTACAATAATTATAGTGGCCCCTCTCCTGAATTGATCTGTTTTGCTGCTTTTGAGCCGTAGCCGTACCATGCTCTGTTGAATGATGATGTCCTTTACAGCTTATTAGATGTTGCTTGGGGTGGAAGGAGTTTGTGGATGGATAGGAGACTTCACCTGCTCTAAGACATCCAAAGTATGCAATGCTGATGGCTGTTGCATAAAGGTATCGGTCATACTTACTCAGGTGTCTGTTGCTCAGGATTGACTCAAGCAGCTGCCGTTGATTGGCAGCCTGGTTCTGGTCTTGGGCTGTCTTTGAACACCGCATAGGAGCCAGGACAGCTGCTGAGTGTCCTTGAGTGGGTCCTCCAGGCCTCGGCTCATTTGCTCCGCTCGTACTGCTGCTATGTAGTGTCTGATTGTTGCATGTTGCACTTGCTTGCTGAGGTACACCGCAAAATAGCACAGTGTTAGTTGTGTGGTTGGGAATGCAGTAATGGAATACTTCCTGCAAAAATGACGCGTAGCGCTTTGTCCCTGTAGCATATGCTCGTTTTGTTGCTGGGGAGAGTGCTGCTCTTTGTAGCTGTTGCATTCTGAGTGTCAGAGCTTTGTCAGCCAGGCAGGGATGTATGTTGCTTCTGCGTCTGCTTCTGGTGCAATCAGCTTGAAGTGATGTACCTGTTGGCGGGAGAGAGCATCAGCGATTTGGTTATCTGCCCCTGGGAGGTGTTTCAAAGAGATATTAAAGCTATTCTTAGCAGCCAGGAAGAACAGTGTGCAGCATAGCTGAACTAGTGCCAAGTTTTTTGGACCTTTTGCTTGCCACACGTGAACAATTGCCTGATTGTCACAGTTCCTCTGCCATTGGTTGCCCCATGTGGCCGCTGCTGCGATGATTGCAAAAAGTTCTTTCCATTGGATCGACCTTGAGAGCTGCTCCTTTGACCATGTGCTCATGATCCATGCTCTTTTGAAAGAAGCTCCGAAGCCCAGTGTACCGGATGCATCCGTGAATAGGTTCAGGTCTGCTGTGATTTGCCAATCTGCTTGGAGCATCAGGCTGACTCCATTCCATCCTGGATGTCTGCCCTGACACTGGCTGTTAGAGTTATATGGTGGTGGAGCTTTTTGACTGAGGTGCTGAGATCTATCAGTCTCCTCAAGAAGATGCAACCGGCTGGGATGACTTTGGCTGCAAAGGATAGCTTGCCAATTAGAGACAAAAGTTCTCTCTTTGTTGTTTTCTTCTTGGTGGTACTCCATTGTAGTAATAGCGACGTCAGTGCCTCTAATTTGTCACGGGGAAGGCGTAGTTCCATCTTTACTGTATCCAGGAGGATGCCTAGGAAAATTATCACAGTTGTTGGACCTTCTGTCTTTCTCTCTGCTATTGGAAAGCCTAACTGTTTGCATATGTGTAGCATTTTCTGTAGTGCTATCTCACACTCGGCAGATGAAGGTTTCCCCATTATCAGAAAATCGTCAAGGTAGTGAATGATGTTTGGAGTGAGATAGTTGTGACGAAGGATCCATTCCAGCGCTTCTGCATACTGGTTGAATATAAATGGGGCTGACCGAAGTCTGAAGGGAAGGCAGCAATCCACATAGTACTTTTGCCGGCAACGTATGCCCAGCAGCTCTCTGTCTTCTACTCGTACTGATAGGGTGCAAAAGGCACTTTTAATGTCAATTTTAGCAAGCAAAGAACTGGTGCCCAACCGATTTATCATTCAGACTACGTAGAGTAGCAGAGGGTGAATTCCTCTTTGTCTATGCCATCGTTAATACTGCTACCAGAAGGAGCCGACAGGTGCATGATCATTCTCCAGCCCCGTTTTCTTTGGAATTACACCAGCTGCAGAACATTGTAGATTTGGTGGTGTGTCGAAAGGTCTTACAATTCTCTGAGCCCTGAGTTCTTTGCCGAGCTCTTCATCAATTACCTGAAGATAGGATGCGGAAGCGAAGTTGCTGGAGATGCGCTGGCACCTCGGTCCATGGTATCCGAGAGAGAGACCGTTTATCAATACCCTTTGGTAGCTACCTCTTTCACTCAATTCGGGTCAGTGTGAGTCTTTAACTCTTCCTCAAATTGCCAGTGTCGTAAGGGGGTGATTATCTGCTTAAGTGGGCTGCTGCTTGGAGGGGCTGGGTGTTCCCCTCCACAGCCTCTAAATTAATGTGTTGAATGCCTCTCCTCTTGTACAGCCCCCTGGTAGCATTAAAGCGGATGCAAATTTCAACTCCTGTGGATGTGTGTGTGACGGTGTCTGTGGCTGGGCCAAGACGTGACAGAATTGCTGGTTTACTGTAGTGAAAATAGTTGCGTGTTTCCTTGGCATTTCCCAATCCTGCGCTGTCTGGTTTGAGAGAGAAGCACCAGACAAATATGTCCTCTTTGTACTTATCCCAGGGGACTTTATTGTCTTTCGCTGCTAGCTGTCTGAAACGGCGCTCATACTTAATGCATGCCTCAGCTGGGTAAACCTGAAATGCCGTGGTGATCAGGGTCTGGTATTTAAGCATCTCTAGAGCTGTGGCAGGTTTTGTAGCCACAATTATCCCAGCAAATCGGTTCCAATCTTCCAACCGGCTAGCTAAGCCGGTCACTGTCTTTCTTGCCTGCTTGAAAGATTACTTGGATGTTACATACTCACCTCTCACAATTCTGACTGCATATCTTTTGGGGAGAGGGGGGCAACAAGGCACTGACAGTCTCTTCAACTTGGACTTTGTGTGTGAAGATAGACGGCTAGTCTGTCTTCGGTGCTTATACGCTTTGGATGTCTATGCTTGCGGCCTGAGCTTGAATCTGTCGGTGCTTGTCGTACTCGATCGAGCTGCTGCTGGAGGGTCCGGGGGTGCCGCTGTTCCTCCGACACCGAAGCCCCCGATGACCTGCCATACACGCTGGGGCTATATACCAATCGAGCAGTTCGGACAGCGACTGTAATCTGGTCAGAGAAAGAGCTACCAGAAACACCCAGCACTACTCTCGGAGAAGACACAGACCTCGCCAGCGCAGAACTTCGTCCATGCAGCCAGAAGAAGAGACACCACAACTGATCGGAGAGCTGGCATGCCGAGTACGAGTGTGGAGAGAATCTCAATGGGCCACGCTGGCGACCTTTGCTGCCCTCGCTCGGCCTTCTGGTCGAGATAGGCGAACCAGATCGTGAGCGAGAGCTCACGCTCGGGGAATCGCGCTGGCGGCTTTCGGTTTGATGTCGGCGGCGGCGGCGACTGGGTTCCTAATCAGCCATGGTGCTGTACTGAAACACAGCCAGACATGCAGTCCAGTGTATAGTAGATGGCATTCCAGCATGCTGCTGTTTAGACTTGCATAATTATACAATAAATAAATAAAAAAACATTAAAAATGTAAAAAGATGTAGGGATGGCATGCCAAAAAGTATACAAACAAGGTAGGGATGATAGCATAAAAGCAAAGGTCAACATAAAGGCAATGCCCCATCCCTACATCTTTTTCACACTGCAGTTATGACAGTGTATTGGAGGTCTCTATAAAACGTACAACAACCTTACTGGCAGTTCTTGAAGGGCATAGCTGTAACCTTGTTCTCAGGCCACTTTCCTCCTCCCACATGGCCTGGGTTCTGGACTCCAAACCCTTCGAAAGGGCAAGAAGGGTCTGGGGTCCACCAGATTGCAGTGTAGTCTAGCAGCATGGGGTATGTGGTGTATGTGTACCTTGTCGGAAGCTATGCATGTAGTGACCAGGTAGCTTTTGGTGCTGACATGCTATTTGTATAGTAACAGTGGAACCCTTGTTGGGATTTAATATTGTATACGGACCGCTTATACAACCTAGACACTGAGCTGGATTAGCTGCAGGACTGGTCATATAGTAAGTGCTGTAGTATTTAAAAACTCAAGTAGTTGGTGTTCATTTACAGCATTATTAACTCCACAGATGGGTGCAGGTTTAGGTTTCAAGCATGCTGTCTAACTGCAGTGTGAAAAAGATGTAGGGATGGGGCATTGCCTTTATGTTGACCTTTGCTTTTATGCTATCATCCCTACCTTGTTTGTATACTTTTTGGCATGCCATCCCTACATCTTTTTACATTTTTAATGTTTTTTATTTCTTGTTTCTGTACTTTTTTGATGTTAATCTAAGTTACAGTTAGACCTAATACGGGTTGGTATCAATGTACTTTATGTAGAAAAAGACCCCTATACTATAATAATTAAGGGTCTTTTTTATGTAAACTGATCCCTATATTATATGGGTCTTTTTTATGTACGAAGTTCCCTATACTATATGGGTCTTTTTTATGTACAAAGCCTCCTATATATATGGGTCCATCTTATGTATTGCTCCACCCATTCTACATAAGATGGTCCCTATATGTATACAATGTCATAGCTACTATTATGGGTCCATCTTATGTACACCAATTATTGTGGGGTCTTACTCCTGTACATAAGATGGTCCCTATATATATACAGTGTCATACGTACTATTATGGGTCCATCCCTTGTACACCGATTATTGTGGGGTCTTACTCCTGTACATAAGATGGTCCCTATATATATAGTGTTATACGTACTATTATGGGTCCATCTTATGTACACCGATTATTGTGGGGTCTTACTCCTGTACATAAGATGGCCCCTATATATATAGTGTTATGCGTACTATTATGGGTCCATCTTATGTACACCAATTATTGTGGGGTCTTACTCCTGTACATAAGATGGTCCCTATATATATAGTGTTATACGTACTATTATGGGTCCATCTTATGTACACCGATTATTGTCGGGTTTTACTCCTGTACGTAAGATGGTCCCTATATATATACAGTGTCATACGTACTATCATGGGTCCATCTTATGTACACCGATTATTGTGGGGTCTTACTCCTATACATAGATGGTCCGTAAATATATAATACATAAGTGCAAACTAGCTATCTTAACCTTTTGCTATGGCCAAAAGTGTTGACACCTCATGACCGCACAAACTTCATCCTGATTTGTAGCTCTGGAACTTTGTAGCTATAAAGGCTAAGGTAGGTACACTGCTATTAGCTACAAGTTTCTGGTAGCAGTTTACCAATCAAGCTCAGCCATACTATGCTACAAGTAAGGTTAAGATAGCTAGTTTGCACTTATGTATTATATATCAAGCTTACCTCACTCCTAAACCCGTCTCAAGCTCACCTCACTCATAAACCCATATCAAGCTCACCTCACTCATAAACCTGTCTCAAGCTTACCTTCCTCATAAACCTGTCTCAAGCTCCAACCTCACTTATCAAGCTTACCTCACTCATAAACCTGTCTCAAGCTCACCTCACTCATAAACCTGTCTCAAGCTCACCTCACTCATAAACCCGTCCCAAGCTTACCTTATTCATAAACCCGTCTCAAGCTCATAAACCCGTCTCAAGCTTACCTCACTCATAAACCCGTCTCACCGCAAGCTCACCTCACTCCTAAACCCGTATCAAGCTCACCTCACTCCTAAACCCGTATCAAGCTCACCTCACTCATAAACCCGTATCAAGCTCACTTCACTCATAAACACGTCCCAAGCTTACCTCACTCATAAACCCGTCCCAAGCTTACCTCCCTCATAAACCTGTCTCAAGCTCACTTCACTCATAAACCCGTCCCAAGCTTACCTCACTCATAAACCCATCTCAAGCTCACCTCACTCATAAACCCGTATCAAGCTTACCTCACTCATAAACCCGTCTCAAGCTCACCTCACTCATAAACCTGTCTAGTTTGCACTTATGTATTATATATTTACGGACCATCTATGTATAGGAGTAAGACCCGACAAGAATCGGTGTACATAAGATGGACCCATAATAGTACATATAACACTATAGGGACCATCTTATGTACAGGAGTAAGACCCCACAATAATCAGTGTACATAAGATGGACCCATGATAGTACATATGACACTGTATATATATAGGGACCATCTTATGTACAGGAGTAAGACCCGACAATAATCGGTGTACATAAGATGGACCCATAATAGTACGTATAACACTATATATATAGGGACCATCTTATGTACAGGAGTAAGACCCCACAATAATTGGTGTACATAAGATGGACCCATAATAGTACGTATAACACTATATATATAGGGACCATCTTATGTACAGGAGTAAAACCCGACAATAATCGGTGTACATAAGATGGACCCATAATAGTACGTATAACACTATATATATAGGGACCATCTTATGTACAGGAGTAAGACCCCACAATAATCGGTGTACATAAGATGGACCCATAATAGTAGCTATGACACTGTATATATATAGGGACCATCTTATGTACAGGAGTAAGACCCCACAATAATCGGTGTACATAAGATGGACCCATAATAGTAGCTATGACATTGTATATATATAGGGACCATCTTATGTAGAATGGGTGGAGCAATACATAAGATGGACCCATATAATTATATAGGAGGCTTTGTACATAAAAAAGACCCATATAGTATAGGGAACTTCGTACATAAAAAAGACCCATAAGTAGTAGTACATAAGAAAGACCCATATACATAATGTAGTATAGGGATCAGTTTACATAAAAAAGACCCTTATAGTATAGGGGTCTTTTTCTACATAAAGTACATTCATACCAACCCACCTAATACTAAGAAGATTTCGTTCAAGTGTTTATAATACTAACTACAATCCTAGAACTTGAAACAGCATAAATTTGACAGCTTAGCAGTGGTTCCAAGCATTTAATATGCCAGCTGGAATCCGATGGAGGGTTAATAACTATCTGTACCAGATTTTGAGCCCTTGGTGAAGCTGATTTCCTGATTTACGATCACATGATAACTGACCAGCACAGCCTGACTGAACTGTACTGACAGAGCATAAAAACTGACCATCCAGGCGTTACCTAAAGCTGTATTTTATAGTGTAGCTATAAGTAGGCAACTGAATACAGCTCCTTACCTATGTGGTGTCCATAAGCCTTTCCCACAACCACGGGAATAGACCGTGCCAGCCCTGTCTGGGCTGTCAACGCGCCCGATTTACTAGCGGCGGAATAAAACCCATTAGTAAACTTTGACCTCGAGTGCATAATTGTGCATCTGGACGCGCGCGCACTGCGATTGAGCTACTTTTCTCGTTCCCAGTCTGTGCAATGCGACCTGTGGAATCGTTGACTGAAGGAATGGCTGGTGCAGAATTTGTGAAATTCCCCTCCACCACAAAGCACACATCTCATCTTCAACCCTGCAGTACCTGACCTCAATCAGAACCTCAACCTAACGTGGCCAGATGTCTTTCCCATGAGCCCATGTACCTCTCTGGCCCCCTGCTCTTCTTTAACTACTTTCCATGTCTACCACTTCTAGCCAGTTTTCGTTCTTTTTGTTCCCTATCTTCCTTTTCCGGACTGCTGCCGACCCTGACTCTTAGTCTTTCTCAGTAGTATATCATATTCCTCCCTCCAACCTATACCTGGTTCTGGTTTCACCAATCTCTCTTAACCAAGCTTCCAGAATCTCCGTCTATACATCTCTTCTCTTCTTCTTTTTCCAGCCCATCTCCCCACAAACTGCTTCTCATGCCACTGTTCTAATAGCTCCCACAGCAATTTTCTCCCAGTGCAGCCTGTAACTTCATTATTAAGAAGTGTTATTTTGGCTCAATGTTGCAACACTGAGTTTAGGTGTTATTGTACAATTTGTGAATGAAGTTGACATAGGTTACACAAGCAAAAGGACATTCTGCCTGCTGAGCACACTATAGAGTCTTGTACTTCAGTGTGAGTGATATCCCTCTGCAGCTCCAACACAGCTGCACAAAGTCCTGAAATGAAAGCATTACAAGTGTCAGGCAAAGTATACCAAACAAATTATGCATGGATTGACTCACTGTGTTTAGGTGGCATCTACAGACAAATAATGTCATTGTGACATTAACTTGTGATCCCCCTCCCCTATGCTCATAATGTCATGCCTACCGTCAAATGCTGATCAGACACTGCCCTCAAATATATAGCAGCTGCACAATTGGAAGTGAAACGTCCTTGAATAGTAGCCATGGCCAGTGTATGAAACAGACGATGGTCATCTAGCTACAACACTAAGGCTACTGTGGGATACTCTATTACCTGTTTTTCGTATTTGTTTGCATGTAACGGGCTTATTTTAACTAGTCTACTAGTCTGGCAAAGCCAGACCCAAACGCACAGAACAAGGGTCTGTTCTAATGCCTATACCTGACCTGTGCATCATGGAATGCTGGTTATTATAAGCTTATTCATGATATGAATGTCATTATAACTTTGGAATCAACGTGTAACAAGAACTTGTTATGCCAGTTGTTACGTCATCATTTGTGTTATGTAACAGTTGATTGGTGTCATGTGATCAGATCTGCATGTGAGGCTTGCGGAATTGAAATGAAAACAGTGTGAGCATAAAGCTTCTCACGTTACACAACATACAACCTTTCTGCCTGCGTCTGAAATGCGATTGACAAGCAGTACAATGTTATCTTGGCCGTGTACTGAATACAGGCGGTGAACTCCCAGGGCTGAGTTTACCAAACGGAAGGGGAAGGAAGCCAGGCAGAGACACATCCCTTAGCCCGTGGGAAGAACAGTGATGCCATCACGCTCTTGCAGGAAGGTAGTTTACTAACTTTAGCTGTTCTTCCTTCAAACTGTGGTAGTCTAAAGTCGCTAGATGCAGCCTTTGAGCAAAGCTATGGGGTATCAACCGGATGTTCCCGTGGTGTTCTGCGATTTGATTGGAGCTGCAATATATTTGCAGCGGCGACAGGTCATAGGCGTTAGACCAGACCCTCGCGCGTTTCGCCAAACTATGAGTCTACCTCCCTCACCCTTAACGTCAGAATGTTATTTTTGGAAAACTAGTTTGTAAACTGCCCCAGAGGGAGGTCATGACGTCATGTCATAGTGACAATTAGCGCGCTCTGATGACATTCCAAGGGCAAGAATCATGGATGCAAGCAGCAAGGATCGCTCTATGGACTAAGTCACAACGGGCTCAAAGTGTTTTCGACTAAGCTGAAGCCATCTGGTTAGTCAAAATTGGTTATTACGGCTCACCTTGCTGGCTAAGCTTGTATTGTAAGTTTAACGCTGGGTGAGTCACGGGAGGCCATTTTAAAACCTGTCTCAAGCTCACTTCACTCATAAACCCGTCCCAAGCTTACCTCACTCATAAACCTGTCTCAAGCTTACTTCACTCATAAACCTATCTCAAGCTTACCTCACTCACAAACCTGTCTCAAGTTTACCTCAATCATAAACCCGTCTAAAGCTCACCTCACTCATAAACCCGTCTCAAGCTCACTTCACTCATAAACCCGTCCCAAGCTCACCTCACTCATAAACCTGTCTCAAGCTTACCTCACTCACAAACCCGTCTCAAGCTTACCTCAATCATAAACCCCATCAAGCTTACCTCCCTCATAAACCTGTCTCAAGCTTACCTCACTCATAAACCCGTCCCAAGCTTACCTCACTCATAAACCTGTCTCAAGCTTACTTCACTCATAAACCCGTCCCAAGCTCACCTCACTCATAAACCCGTCTCAAGCTCACCTCACTCATAAACCCGTCCCAAGCTTACCTCACTCATAAACCTGTCTCAAGCTTACTTCACTCATAAACCCGTCCCAAGCTTACCTCACTCATAAACCCGTATCAAGCTTACCTCACTCATAAACCCGTCTCAAGCTTACCTCCCTCATAAACCTGTCTCAAGCTCACTTCACTCATAAATCCGTCTCAAGCTCACCTCCCTCATAAACCCGTCTCAAGCTCACTTCACTCATAAACCCGTCCCAAGCTTACCGCACTCATAAACCCGTCCAAAGCTTACCTCACTCATAAACCCATCCCAAGCTTACCTCACTCATAAACCAGTCTCAAGCTCACCTCACTCATAAACCCGTATCAAGCTTACCTCACTCATAAACCCGTCTCAAGCTCACCTCACTCATAAACCCGTATCAAGCTTACCTCACTCATAAACCCGTCTCAAGCTCACCTCACTCATAAACCCGTATCAAGCTTACCTCACTCATAAACCCGTCTCAAGCTTACCTCCCTTATAAACATGTCTCAAGCTCACCTCACTCATAAACCCGTCTCAAGCTTACCTTCCTCATAAACCTGTCTCAAGCTCCAACCTCACTTATCAAGCTTACCTCACTCATAAACCTGTATCAAGCTCACCTCACTCATAAACCTGTCTCAAGCTCACCTCACTCATAAACCCGTATCAACCTCATCTCACTCATAAACCCGTATCAAGCTCACTTCACTCATACACCCGTCTCAAGCTCACCTCACTCATAAACCCGTCTCAAGCTTACCTTCCTCATAAACCGTCTCAAGGTCCAACCTCACTTATCAAGCTTACCTCACTCATAAACCTGTCTCAAGCTCACCTCACTCATAAACCTGTCTCAAGCTCACCTCACTCATAAACCCGTCCCAAGCTTACCTTATTCATAAACCCGTCTCAAACTTACCTCACTCATAAACCCGTCTCACCGCAAGCTCACCTCACTCCTAAACCCGTATCAAGCTCACCTCACTCCTAAACCCGTATCAAGCTCACCTCACTCATAAACCCGTATCAAGCTCACATCACTCACAAACCCGTCTCAAGCTTACCTCACTCATAAACACATCCCAAGCTTACCTCACTCACAAACCCGTCTAAAGCTCACCTCACTCATAAACCCGTATCAAGCTTACCTCACTCATAAACCCGTCCCAAGCTTACCTCCCTCATAAACCTGTCTCAAGCTCACTTCACTCATAAACCCGTCCCAAGCTTACCTCACTCATAAACCCGTCTCAAGCTCACCTCACTCATAAACCCGTATCAAGCTTACCTCACTCATAAACCCGTCTCAAGCTCACCTCACTCTCAAGCTCACTTCACTCATAAACCCGTATCAAGCTCACCTCACTCATAAACCCGTCTCAAGCTCACCTCACTCATAAACCCGTCTCAAGCTCACCTCACTCATAAACCCGTATCAAGCTCACCTCACTCATAAACCCGTCTCAAGCTCACTTCACTCATAAACCCGTCCCAAGCTTACCTTATTCATAAACCCGTCTCAAGCTCATAAACCCGTCTCAAGCTTACCTCACTGATAAACCCGTCTCAAGCTTACCTCACTCATAAACCCGTCTCACCGCAAGCTCACCTCACTCCTAAACCCGTATCAAACTCACCTCACTCCTAAACCCGTCTAAAGCTCACCTCACTCATAAACCCGTCTCAAGCTCACCTCACTCATAAACCCGTATCAAGCTTACCTCACTCATAAACCCGTCTCAAGCTTACCTCACTCATAAACCTGTCCCAAGCTTACCTCCCTCATAAACCTGTCTCAAGCTCACTTCACTCAAAAACCCGTCTCAAACTCACCTCACTCATAAACCCGTCTCAAACTCACCTCACTCATAAACCTGTCTCAAGCTCACTTCACTCATAAACCCGTATCAAGCTCACCTCACTCATAAACCTGTCTCAAGCTCACCTCACTCATAAACCCGTATCAAGCTCACCTCACTCATAAACCTGTATCAAGCTCACCTCACTCCTAAATCCGTCTCAAGCTCACCTCACTCATAAACCCGTATCAAGCTCACCTCACTCATAAACCCGTCTCAAGCTTACCTTCCTCATAAACCCGTCTCAAGCTCCAACCTCACTTATCAAGCTTACCTCACTCATAAACCTGTCTCAAGCTCACCTCACTCATAAACCTGTCCCAAGCTCACTTCACTCATAAACCCGTCCCAAGCTTACCTTATTCATAAACCCGTCTCAAGCTCATAAACCCGTCTCAAGCTTACCTCACTCATAAACCCGTCTCACCGCAAGCTCACCTCACTCATAAACCCACATCAAGCTCACCTCACTCCTAAACCCGTATCAAGCTCACCTCACTCATAAACCCGTATCAAGCTCACTTCACTCATAAACACGTCCCAAGCTTACCTCACTCATAAACCCATCTCAAGCTCACCTCACTCATAAACCCGTCTCAAGCTCACCTCACTCATAAACCCGTCTCAAACTCACCTCACTCATAAACCTGTCTCAAGCTCACCTCACTCATAAACCTGTCTCAAGCTCACCTCACTCATAAACCCGTATCAAGCTCACCTCACTCCTAAACCCGTCTAAAGCTCACCTCACTCATAAACCCGTCTCAAGCTCACCTCACTCATAAACCCGTATCAAGCTCACCTCACTCCTAAACCCGTCTAAAGCTCACCTCACTCATAAACCCGTCTCAAGCTCACCTCACTCATAAACCCGTATCAAGCTTACCTCACTCATAAACCCATCTCAAGCTTACCTCACTCATAAACCTGTCCCAAGCTTACCTCCCTCATAAACCTGTCTCAAGCTCACTTCACTCATAAACCCGTCTCAAACTCACCTCACTCATAAACCCGTCTCAAACTCACCTCACTCATAAACCTGTCTCAAGCTCACTTCACTCATAAACCCGTATCAAGCTCACCTCACTCATAAACCCGTATCAAGCTCACCTCACTCATAAACCTGTATCAAGCTCACCTCACTCCTAAATCCGTCTCAAGCTCACCTCACACATAAACCCGTATCAAGCTCACCTCACTCATAAACCCGTCTCAAGCTTACCTTCCTCATAAACCCGTCTCAAGCTCCAACCTCACTTATCAAGCTTACCTCACTCATAAACCTGTCTCAAGCTCACCTCACTCATAAACCCGTCCCAAGCTCACTTCACTCATAAACCCGTCCCAAGCTTACCTTATTCATAAACCCGTCTCAAGCTCATAAACCCGTCTCAAGCTTACCTCACTCATAAACCCGTCTCACCGCAAGCTCACCTCACTCATAAACCCGTATCAAGCTCACCTCACTCCTAAACCCGTATCAAGCTCACCTCACTCATAAACCCGTATCAAGCTCACTTCACTCATAAACACGTCCCTAGCTCACTTCACTCATAAACACGTCCCAAGCTTACCTCACTCATAAACCCATCTCAAGCTCACCTCACTCATAAACCCGTCTCAAGCTCACCTCACTCATAAACCCGTCTCAAGCTCACCTCACTCATAAACCCGTCTCAAGCTCACCTCACTCATAAACCCGTATCAAGCTTACCTCACTCATAAACCCGTCTCAAGCTCACCTCACTCATAAACACGTCTCAAGCTCACCTCACTCATAAACCCGTCTCAAGCTCACCTCACTCATAAACCCGTCTCAAGCTCACCTCACTCATAAACCCGTATCAAGCTCACCTCACTCATAAACCCGTCCCAAGCTTACCTCACTCATAAACCCGTCTCAAGCTCACCTCACTCATAAACCCGTATCAAGCTCACTTCACTCATAAACCCGTCTCAAGCTCACCTCACTCCTAAACCCGTCTCAAGCTCACCTCACTCATAAACCCGTATCAAGCTCACCTCACTCATAAACCTGTCTCAAGCTTACCTTCCTCATAAACCCGTCTCAAGCTCCAACCTCACTTATCAAGCTTACCTCACTCATAAACCTGTCTCAAGTTCACCTCACTCATAAACCCGTCTCAAGCTCACTTCACTCATAAACCCGTCCCAAGCTTACCTTATTCATAAACCCGTCTCAAGCTCATAAACCCGTCTCAAGCTTACCTCACTCATAAACCCGTCTCACCGCAAGCTCACCTCACTCATAAACCCGTATCAAGCTCACCTCACTCCTAAACCCGTATCAAGCTCACTTCACTCATAAACACGTCCCAAGCTCACTTCACTCATAAACACGTCCTAAGCTCACTTCACTCATAAACACGTCTCAAGCTTACCTCACTCATAAACCTGTCTCAAGCTTACCTCACTCATAAACCCGTCTCAAGCTTACCTCACTTATAAACCCGTCTCAAGCTCACCTCCCTCATAAACCTGTCTCAAGCTTACCTCACTCATAAACCCGTCTCAAGCTCACCTCACTCATAAACACGTCTCAAGCTTACCTCACTCATAAACCTGTCTCAAGCTTACCTCACTCATAAACCCGTCTCAAGCTTACCTCACTCATAAACCCGTACCAAGCTTACCTCCCTCATAAACCTGTCTCAAGCTTACCTCAATCATAACTTGAACCCGTCTCAAGCTCACCTCACTCATAGATGATGGCTATCTGGCACGTTGTCTCCCGTCTCCTCATATCGGTACCTACCGTATTTCTTCCCTCCCTTAAACTAGGGTGACACTTGGTGTCAATCCTCGCTCAGCTTGATCTTGTGCTCCAAAGTGACGTGTCATTCATTGCTAGCCTCGTACCAAGGCTCCTGGGAGGAGCCTGGGTACGAGGCTAATTCATTGCTTGAGTAATTTTGAAATTCAGTGAGCGAGTTATCAGATGCACCATGCAGATGAACTCAGGGGGTGAGATTGGACATGCTATTCAGGCTTGCACACACACATGCACCAATTGAGTGATAAGATAAAAGAAAATAAGTGATCATAATGTACAGTGAGTTATCAGACTGTACCATGTAGATGAACTCAGGGAGTGAGATTGGACATGATTCCGATATACACCAATTGAGTGGTAAGATAAATGAAAATAAGTGATCATAATGTATAGTGAGTTATCAGACTGCACCATGCAGATAAACTCAGGGAGTGAGGTTGGACATGATTCAGGCTTGCACACACACATGCAACAATTGAGTGGTGAGATAAAACAAAATAAGTGGAGAAGTTGGTGCCTATGCTTCATATTTAACGCCCAGTATGGGAAGCGTGGATGTGAAGCAAATCTCCAGCGATCACAACCATCAGGTGATTTGTCGCAGTAGCGGATTAGGTGCTTAAAAGCATCAGACAGTGTGACAGGTTGATGTCGTCCTTTAGTAGTGGGATCACCTCTGCCAAATGGAAACAAGGTTGGAAAAACTTGAGTAGCAAGACCTTCAGTGCAAAACTCATTAATGCCACTTTGACCAAGCTCAGGCCAATCAAGGATGTTGGAGCCAGCAATAGATTGACGGATAGAATCCTCTTCTCTTTGAACCCCCTGTGGCATAGGTAGAAATGAGTTGGTTTGACAGATTTCAGCTTTTCCATTATCTGTGTAAGTATCTAGTGGAGGACCCTGTGGAAGTGCTGGTACACTGTCTTCATCTCCGTCTGTATCAATTTGCTGCAGCTCTGTTGGTATACCATCCTGTGGGAGGCTTGCAATAGTGACTTGATCAATGTCTATATCATGGTAAAAACTGTTGTTGTGCTTGAGCCACAAAAGTGCACTGAGTACTTTCTGTCGCCTCACCCTAAATTCAGCAGTGGTGTTTTCCGCACCAACACGCTTAATAATTAGGATCGGCAGGGAAGCTATTGGAGCTGGTAATTTTTTAAGGAACTGTTGAATGTTTTGAGGTAAATTGAGGACATGGCCCTGGTATCCTCTTTGTCCCCCATGCTTGCGGTAAACTGTCATAATTGGGCACGCCCGTGCTATTAGCATTTCTTCTATTTGGGTCATGCCTTCTAAACAAGATGGAACATATCCAGGGTCCATATCATTGTGTGCAGAGAACATCTTAGGGGACCTTTTGTCTCTACTACAACGAAGACAAATGTAGGAGTCTAAATCAGTGTTTGATTTTCGAACAGGCCACTGTTCAGCACAAACTGAACATTTAGCATGCTGCCATTGTTCTTGCTTGTCTTGAAATTTAGATAGTGAACTCTCTAGATTGCTCCTTAGTTGCCGTCTACTGGCAAGCCTGTCTTCCCTTTTCTCTTCTGTCTCCTCTCTCCTTCTCTGCCGTCTACTGGCAAGCCTGTCTTCCCTTTCCTCTTCTGTCTCCTCTCTCCTTCTCTGCCGTCTACTGGCAAGCCTGTCTTCCCTTTCCTCTTCTGTCTCCTCTCTCTTTCTCTGCTGTTCTCTGGCAAGCCTGTCTTCCCTTTCCTCTTCTGTCTCCTCTCTCCTTCTCTGCCGTCTACTGGCAAGCCTGTCTTCCCTTTCCTCTTCTGTCTCCTCTCTCCTTCTCTGCCGTCTACTGGCAAGCCTGTCTTCCCTTTCCTCTTCTGTCTCCTCTCTCCTTCTCTGCCGTCTACTGGCAAGCCTGTCTTCCCTTTCCTCTTCTGTCTCCTCTCTCCTTCTCTGCCGTCTACTGGCAAGCCTGTCTTCCCTTTCCTCTTCTGTCTCCTCTCTCTTTCTCTGCTGTTCTCTGGCAAGCCTGTCTTCCCTTTCCTCTTCTGTCTCCTCTCTCCTTCTCTGCCGTCTACTGGCAAGCCTGTCTTCCCTTTCCTCTTCTGTCTCCTCTCTCCTTCTCTGCCGTCTACTGGCAAGCCTGTCTTCCCTTTCCTCTTCTGTCTCCTCTCTCTTTCTCTGCTGTTCTCTGGCAAGCCTGTCTTCCCTTTCCTCTTCTGTCTCCTCTCTCCTTCTCTGCCGTCTACTGGCAAGCCTGTCTTCCCTTTCCTCTTCTGTCTCCTCTCTCCTTCTCTGCCGTCTACTGGCAAGCCTGTCTTCCCTTTCCTCTCCTGTCTCCTCTCTCCTTCTCTGCCGTCTACTGGCAAGCCTGTCTTCCCTTTCCTCTTCTGTCTCCTCTCTCCTTCTCTGCCGTCTACTGGCAAGCCTGTCTTCCCTTTCCTCTTCTGTCTCCTCTCTCCTTCTCTGCCGTCTACTGGCAAGCCTGTCTTCCCTTTCCTCTTCTGTCTCCTCTCTCCTTCTCTGCCGTCTACTGGCAAGCCTGTCTTCCCTTTCCTCTTCTGTCTCCTCTCTCCTTCTCTGCCGTCTACTGGCAAGCCTGTCTTCCCTTTCCTCTTCTGTCTCCTCTCTCTTTCTCTGCTGTTCTCTGGCAAGCCTGTCTTCCCTTTCCTCTTCTGTCTCCTCTCTCCTTCTCTGCCGTCTACTGGCAAGCCTGTCTTCCCTTTCCTCTTCTGTCTCCTCTCTCCTTCTCTGCCGTCTACTGGCAAGCCTGTCTTCCCTTTCCTCTTCTGTCTCCTCTCTCTTTCTCTGCTGTTCTCTGGCAAGCCTGTCTTCCCTTTCCTCTTCTGTCTCCTCTCTCCTTCTCTGCCGTCTACTGGCAAGCCTGTCTTCCCTTTCCTCTTCTGTCTCCTCTCTCCTTCTCTGCCGTCTACTGGCAAGCCTGTCTTCCCTTTCCTCTCCTGTCTCCTCTCTCCTTCTCTGCCGTCTACTGGCAAGCCTGTCTTCCCTTTCCTCTTCTGTCTCCTCTCTCCTTCTCTGCCGTCTACTGGCAAGCCTGTCTTCCCTTTCCTCTTCTGTCTCCTCTCTCCTTCTCTGCCGTCTACTGGCAAGCCTGTCTTCCCTTTCCTCTTCTGTCTCCTCTCTCCTTCTCTGCCGTCTACTGGCAAGCCTGTCTTCCCTTTCCTCTTCTGTCTCCTCTCTCTTTCTCTGCTGTTCTCTGGCAAGCCTGTCTTCCCTTTCCTCTTCTGTCTCCTCTCTCCTTCTCTGCCGTCTACTGGCAAGCCTGTCTTCCCTTTCCTCTTCTGTCTCCTCTCTCCTTCTCTGCCGTCTACTGGCAAGCCTGTCTTCCCTTTCCTCTCCTGTCTCCTCTCTCCTTCTCTGCCGTCTACTGGCAAGCCTGTCTTCCCTTTCCTCTTCTGTCTCCTCTCTCCTTCTCTGCCGTCTACTGGCAAGCCTGTCTTCCCTTTCCTCTTCTGTCTCCTCTCTCCTTCTCTGCCGTCTACTGGCAAGCCTGTCTTCCCTTTCCTCTTCTGTCTCCTCTCTCCTTCTCTGCCGTCTACTGGCAAGCCTGTCTTCCCTTTCCTCTTCTGTCTCCTCTCTCTTTCTCTGCTGTTCTCTGGCAAGCCTGTCTTCCCTTTCCTCTTCTGTCTCCTCTCTCCTTCTCTGCCGTCTACTGGCAAGCCTGTCTTCCCTTTCCTCTTCTGTTTCCTCTCTAGTTCGTTGGCGCTTTCTTGCTAAACGGGCCTGTCTATGTTCGCTAGACTCACATTCATATTGATATGTATCGCCACTACAAATTGAGCAAAACCATTGATCCTCATTTGAATCATCACAGAGTCTTTCCTACTCTGTTTTTGGAATGCCTGCACACAAGATGTGTACCCACTGATCACACCCTTCACAACATAAAGCACGGTGTGTTTTTGCTACAGGTTTCCGACACAATTTGCACGGGTACCTTGTTGGTCCAGGATTAGTTTCAATGTCTCCACACAGCAAAAGCAAAAGCATACAAAGCACGCACACCACAGTGACACGATCCAGAGTTAAATTAATGATCAAGAAATGGTCAATATAGTAAATCTCACTGTGATATAAGTAGTGAAGGCTATTCATTGCCATTATTGCCAATATTGGTTCAGGATTCCAAGCAGTTGAGTGATCACAGAGCCAGCCTACCGTGAAGACAGATACAGATGTAGAGTTATTTACATTTACCAGTGAAATGGTATTAAATCTTACCGTGAAATAAGGTAGTGAAGGCTTTTCTTTATTGCTTGGCTACTCAATTCCATACCTTGTTGCATGCATGAAGCTGCCAGCTGCGCTGCGATGACACGTCGTGTGCACGTGCTATGGGATGGGCAACCATGGCAAGTACATGTAGATCTAGGCCTATTATAGCATAGATAATAGAGCGTCCATGGACCACCACCAAAATCTCAATTGAACGAGCTAAAGTATTTTAGCTACCCTACTAGCACGTACCAAGAGTTTGAAGCCAAACCGTTGCACTATAGAGCCACTACAGCCACTAGTCCAAAAGTGTCCGCCATTACCACCACCACCAAAATCTCAATTGAACCCGATTAGAACCTCGCTTCGCTCGGAATAACCCCGCTCGCGAGCGCTCGCTTGAGCTGAAGAATATTAACCCCACTCTCAAATTGTTCCCGCGTGGTTATGCAGCCAAACTCATTGCTGCATGGCAACTAGGACGACTTAGATCGCTTGTCTTGCCGGTCTGTACTCACGCACTGTACTGCACTGTACGTACCTAGTATTTGTGCCGTACAAAGACGTCAGTCGTGTGCATTTCGATGGTGCACGCCGGACTAGGCTGAAGTTAATTGAACCCGCCCTCGTTTTGTTCCCGCCCTAGTATCGCGGGTAAGTACGGTCTGGTACCCACGGGAAGTAATCAAGGAAATGCGGTATGTTATCTCTTGTAACATCATTGAACAAAGTGCTTTTGTTTGCTAGGCAACCAGCTTCATCTACTATATACTTCCTCTACCCTATAACATTACTGCTGAGAGATGTTTGATGGCTATATTTGAGGATGAGCGTTCTGGAGAATTACCGCCTCTCAGATGCAAGTGAAGGAAAATCAAAAGATTACTACCGTTTGTGTGAATAAGAAAGAGTATGTAGTGTGTCTAACATAAAAATAGCAGATTACAGAACGACATATGACAATGTATTTAGCAGCTTAGACAATCCAAGTAAGGTAGACAATGCAGCCAGGTGCCGAGTAGCATTTTAGATTAGGGCAGGTGACCTTGTGGTTTGAGTACAAATCTGCTTAATTTTGGGCAATGCAGCAAGCGCTAAACAGTAGTTAAGTAACCTAACCACCTTCTAGTTAGCAGCATGTGGCTATTCAAATTTCTTAATAACAAGCGGAAGTTACGAACTACAGAATTGTAATGTTGTCACTTCATTATTTTGAGTTGGTAGTGTTGGGGTGAGGGCTTGTTTTTGAAGGTGGGCTTATGTTTAAGTCTACATAATGTGATGTTAGGAATTATTAATTGGTGATGAAGTACTTTATTGAATTTTTGGCCTCAATAAAGCCTTTCAGCTGTTCATGCTTACTGCCACGAACATCCATCTATACAAATGCATAGAAAAAATCATCCCAATTTTCTCAGATAGCTTTCATCTCACACTTTCTACATACTAAGCATTGATTTCAAAGTAATTTATTCACTAGTCCACTTCTAAGAGTAGCTACTACTTTTGAATGTGCTTATCAGTGTTTTAGCTATATTTCTTATATTGTGTATTGTTCATGCACTGATACACTTGTTAACTGATCCAATAATATATTGAACACAGCTCATTACAGCAATACAATAATATCCTTAGTTACAATTTGCTAATTACTTTTACCAAAATTAGTTTTAGCAATTGTGGAAAGGTCCTTCAGCCAGCTGAGAACGTTTTTCCTCCAGATCTTGCTCTCTTATCAAATGCTCCAGCCACTCACACTCAGGAATATCATCACCATCGATTTTATTGGCACGTATCAAAGAATGTAGTACAGCTCTCTGACATTTGCTTCCAAACTCAAGCAAGTCCACATTGCAGTCATCAGTGCAGTATGTGCTATTCTGCATGTAGAATAAATATTAGAAGTCAACTGGAACACACATGCATACACTGACTGCTGATGAATGCCACATGTACAGTTTCCATAGCCTCCTCAATCACAGGCCTTCCCTGGCTTCAATTCTGGATTATACTTGCTATATCAAACCTGGGAAAGGCCTGGAAAGAAGCCTATATAGCTACACAAACTTAGTAAGATGTAACTTGTGGAACTTACCCAATATGCAAGAGCATCCATGGCATTCTGTTTCATGTAGTAGTAAATATTGCTATCGTTATCAATGGCCTCCACAAAGTAGTAATAGGCCACAATACGGCACAGTCTCTGGATGTCTGCTGTTTCAGTGTAGTTCACTGTGACATTGAACTCCTCTTCAACAGTAGTGCTGTTCAATATTAAAGCTTCATGCTGCACAGGGAAAGTATACAAATATGTAATATGCCTATTAAAATTTAAGTGGCATTAGTAACCAGCCTAAATTGAGTAACTCTTAATAATATTACCACTAAATTACCTATAATTTTGCATTTTCATAGGCAATATAACTATAGTGAGATGTGTTGCACTTTAGTATGTCTCCAAGAAGAGGATTCGTATAGAAGTCTACATACTGCACTAACCATACCATCTAACAGTACAGACACCTTGAACAAAAAAAAAACGTGTTTGCAATAACTTACACTAAGACGCACTCCACTGTCCAAGTAAATCGCAATAGTTGTTGCTTCACGAACATGCACCCTTTGTACAGTAGGTGCAGATGTAGCCAGCATGATACATGCTGCTAGACCAAGCAGCACAAAGAAGGTAGCTGAAGAATCACTAAAAAGCCTGGCCATTGCAGCAGGGTTGTAGAATTTGTCAAGGGTAGCAAGTGATGAATGGTTTGTAAAGGAGCTTGCTTCTTTGAATCCAGTTGTTCTTGGCTGTGTTAGTCAATGACTAGCTGTCTGGGATGCTCACTTATATATGAACTGGAGTTATGTTACTTCAGATATGGTACAGACAACCTCATTCTAACACTCTTTGTGAACTACACTTCTTCATTTTGGGAGTGAGTCTATAAAAGTGCATCATTCTAGCTAAACACAAACAACCTTTAGCTACATAACTGAGTCATATGTAACAGAGTCCCTTTGCTGACTTTCAGGAAGTCATGTGGTATTTAATAACTCAAACTGTGATGTATGAATCGTGGTAGAGTTGTTGTGATCTAGCCTGCTAGTTCAACTGAATTGCACTTTGGCAGCTTCAAGAAAAAAGGTCACCCCAACTATATACAAATGCCATAATTTATGCTATATTGCTGTAAGATAAGTATACGAGGACAGCAAGGTTGCTCAATTTATTGCACTATATACAAGTTGTTACTTACTTAGAGACATAATCGTTAGGTATATTACACAGTATCACCTAGTCACTGACCATTTGACAGATAATTTTTACACCATGAAAATTAAAATTGTGTTCTCTACAGATTTGTGTAAGTAATCTATTGAAATCAAAAGTTTCAATGGTTTTATTGTAAGAAATTACAATTGCGAGAAGCAATACCAAAACTGTTGACATTTTAACAAGAATGTAGATGTACTGAGGGATTGAGGTAGCAAGAACTTGGTGACATTTAGTAATGTAAGGATTCATTGCTATTTATATTTCAAAAGATACTTATCAAGAGTGGTAGAATCTTTATCAGCTGCCAAATTACCAGGTATTAGTGCCAGCTTAGCTTCATCATCCATTGGTCAATCAAGCATATTTTCTGAAGTAGGTAGGCAGGTTCAAAGATAGAAGGAGAGATGACTGTTGTCTGTTACTGAACAAATACCAAGCAGTATTTAATGATTGTACAGACACAATATCATTGCATTTTTTACTTAAAGGAACTTGACTACCGCTTTGTGTTTACCAGAAAACTAGGCAGTCATCTAATTGTTGTGGCATACTGTTTTCAGTAAAGGTGCAGTTTGAAACTTGGAAGGAGAGAGGACTATAGGTCTGTTGCTGAAGAAGTATTGTTCATTGATTGGTTCTGTAGCCTACCTGGAACTGAACAATTAGACTGCAGGAGCTGTTGGAGAGTTTGTGATATTATCCTCAGACCTTTAGATGTTACAGATGTTGTGGTTTTATGGTTTCACAAAAATTAGATTAGTAATGAAAGCAGCAGCCCAAGTAACTTCCGAATCACATCTGTGTATAAGTTTGTCCTAAAAAGGAGATGCATACTAAAGTGTACATACTTTACCATATTTGGTGTGTGCTTGGCAATTACATCAAAGGAACCACTCACAATCATAAGAAGGCCAATGGTCTAAGATTAGGTGTACATCCTTGGCTAAGCACAATACAGTATCATAGGCATAGGAACCGGGGGGGGGGGGGGGGGGGGGGGGGCACCAGGGGCATGTGCCCCCCAAAGTTTACATAAATTGTTAGCTATGTAAATTGCTCACTACTCTACGTATAGTTTGAAACTGTGCCCCCCAATCAAAAAGTCTTTCCTACGCCACTGAGTATAAGACTTTATAAGGCAACTTATAGAGCTACATACAGCACAGAAGAGAGGTTCCACATCAATGTAGCCAAGCTAGATGTACAATAGCAGGTATCCAACTCAACTTTACCATCACCCGTGACAATTAAGCATGTTTAATAATACCAGGCCTTCATGAATACTGCTCATCGCTGTATCCTTTGTAAACTGTCCCTATCAGGATTCAACATACCTTGGAGATCAGATCTTCCATTAAGAAACATCAATCCTTTTACCATTGATTCAAACATTCTAAATGCCATGACTGGCATCTGCTGGTATGGGGCCAATATCCTCACGTTTAGTGATAAATAGTTTGGTTTTGTAAGGGCTCTGTTGCAAGATTACTATATGTGTGTGTCCATTCTACAAAGCTTACATTAGTACTTTTACTGGTACCTTTCTGCATCTTTCTGTCACTGAGTATTACAATGGTGATCAAGTACAGGCTCCTGTTCCCATGGTTACCTTCTGTAGTTCCTGGAACTATGTTAAGTAGCTAGCTACCGATGAATGAACAATCAATGAACCACATCTCCATAAATAAAAAGGCAGGTTTAAATGTTGTGCAAAGTCACCCACTGTTCAAGAATGATGCATTTCAGTCAGCCGTCAAACAGCAAGAATATTCACTTACAGCATCTTCATGTAATATTCAAATAAATTGTACTTTCCAAGCAAAGTAACGAAAATCTAGGCCCTTATAATCAGCAGACTCACACAATGTCATAGTTTCGTACCTGGCCAGGATCCTCTACAACGAAAGCGGTAGACTACAAGATTAACCCAATCATCCCATTGCTAGATATTAGACTGCATCAACCAACTATATTTGAATGGCAGTGTCTTGATAGTACATCTCAAAGTGCTTTATCTTTAATAGCACATCTGCAAACAGTGTTATACATCGTGCATCTTAATATTATGTAGCTGTTTAGAGCATTTTATGAATCAAGCTTCTGAGCTATAGACAAGGACATATATATTTAGCAATTAATTTACACAAATACCATCCACAAAGCTAATGATATCATAGCCTATGCATCGAAGTCTAGCTGTTTTGGGAAAAGGTGCATAATAAGTAGGCGGCTAGGTATCAACTCCACTCTCCTGTTTCCATGGTTACAGCAAAATAATTCCTGGGATTCATAGAGACCATAATTATAATACTTCAGTCTTTACCTGGAAAATGAATACAAACCTTCACCTTTGAATTTCTGCAATCTAAATTTTACTAGCTGTATCGCTGTATATCACCATAGCCCATGCAGTATTAATAATTTTAATACAATTACGAAGCAGACCGAACCATACCAGAATGGCATCAACCACACTTGTAGAGCTAGCCAGCAACAACACATCACAAAGTCACAGAACAGTTACTATTAGTCGCAAATAGCTACGTACAAAACTGCTACCAGCTACAAAATTGTTTCGGGTAGTTGTAAATTGCGACAAAATTGTTACTATTGCTACTGGTGAAATTTCAATCTCACTGTGAGAAACTTTGCTGGACCAAGTGTAGATATCTTATCACAATGTAGCATAGAGTGTGGTATTTGTGAATGTACTTGGTCTATACTCATTTTTTGAAAACCAAATTGCAACTCAGCTAAACTGACAGACATAATCTCACCCACACATTCATTTGCATAAATATATATTGTTGCATTTTTTAATTAATTAATTATTTTGGGGGGGGAGGGGGGGGGGGGGGTGAAATGAAATCATAATAACCACAACTTACTTGTGGTTCAGAAGTAGCAAAGAAAACTTGATATAACTCTGCAACACAATTTGGAAGTTATTATGGTTAATGATCAACACTTAGCTAGAATTATGTAGTTTGGTAGACTCAGTCCCAAAATGAAGAATTGTAGTTCACAAAAAACGGAACATTCATAGCAACTATCTGAAGTAACATCACTTCATTGATCAGTTCATATACATGTATAAGTGAGCACGTTAGACAGCCAGTCATCGACTAACACATCTAAGTACTCAAACAGGCAAACTCCTGCACTAACCATCACTGGCTATCCTTGGCAAATTTTGCAACACTGCTGCAATGGCCAGACTTTGCAGTGAATGCACATCCACTGTCTTGTTTGTGCTGCTTGGTCTAGCAGCATGTATCATGCTGGCTACATCTGCACCTAGCTACTGCACAAAGGGTGCATGTTCGTCAGGCTACAACTAGTGTGATTCACCTGAACAGTGGAGTGCGTTATAGTGTAAGTTATTGCAGACCATGTTAGTTGTGTTGCCTATAGATTTTGTAAACATATCACAGCTTTGTGATGAAAGCTACTCAGGTTAGGTTTAGCTAGTTGATTGCAACACTGTCTGTGTTTTACCTATACTAAAGTGCACTAGGGCCATATTCAAAATGATAATTAGCATATATTGATGTGCTTTCTCTATGCACCATGAAGCCATCTTGATACTTAACAGAACTACTGTTGAAGCTGAGTTCAATGTCACAGTGAACAGTGGTGAAGACATGCAGAGACTTTGTCGTATTGTGGCCTATTACTACCTGGTGGAGGCCATAGATAACGATAGCAATATTTACTACTACATGAAACAGAATGCCATGGATGCTCTTGCATATTGGGTAAGTTTTACAAGCTAGTTATGCATAGCTGGGTGTCACCTTGCAGTATGGTGTAGACTTCACTTAAATCTCCCCCAAAAGACGAGCAAATACTAGTAGCAGTTTTAATAATAGTGGGACATTTACAGTAGGTGTAGATAAGTGCCAACCTGATATACACTGAGCAGCACCAATACATTACCAGAGGTACAATTATCCATACGAAAAAGCATGGCTATTGCAGCTCTATTAGGATTTGCTCAGAATAGAAATGATGATGGAGTCTGGCTGTGCGAGGTATTTTCTTGACTCACTGCATGTGTTTGCTTATATAGGAAAAGGATAATCATGCTTCAGAGATACAGTAAAGACGCCAAGAAGAATGAAGAGAAAGGTCGGTTTCTACATGGTGCTACACTAGCAGCTAGATACTAGCACACAAGAGGACTTCCTCTGTTCAATGATCTCATAAGAACTATAGTTACGTGTTGCCAAGGAAATCGTATATGGAAGTAACTTCTGCTTCGTCATTGGAAGGGTAGATTAAACTAATGATAAGTATATGGGTTTAGCTTCCTATTTCCATGGTTACCACACAGTACTACAGTTTTTGAAACTATGCGTGCATACTTTTAACCAGTAGGAAGTTACTGAATGGCTTGTGGCCATTTCTAATTTAATTCCTCATGGAAACCACAACATCCATACCTTGTAGATGACAGAGGATAACATCATAGAGCTAAATTAGTCTAAGACAACTTCCAGACTGTACTTCACTAATCAGTGCTACATATGCACAGTTATATGTAGGCTGCAGAACTGAACACATGTCACACAATGCTCATAAACTTGCATGAATGGCTCTGTATCAAATCAGAGATTGAACTTCCTTATAAGGAATATATAGTTGTCCTACAAATCGCCATGGCAACATATGTCTGAAGACTACATCTTTACAGATCAGTCACCCAGAAGTTACACTTCAAAATTTACTCTGGAAGAACAAAAATGAGGTACTTCTGAACACAACAACTTCTATGCATGTAAAGGTAGACAAATCTTGTTGAAGGCCATAAAAGCGATTTTTAGTCCAAAAAAGGTTAGTCCAGTAGTCCATTCCAGCCGTCCATTTCAGTAGTCGAGTCCAGTGATCAGAAGCTTGTCCCAAACTCTTTGTACATGCACTATCATTTCCACTACTCTCTCAATTGGCTAAACCTCAATGGATAAATATTGATTTGAGAGTTGGTGCAACACATTGGCGGTTTCAGAGCTGCCAGGTTACCCGGGCAGACGACATGCGCAGAGGAGCCACTACGAGTTTCCGTAAGCAATAACCACAGTTGACCAGAAGTTCACCCGGGCAATGCCTGGGCTTGCCTGGGTCTGGAACCCCCAGTGGTGCAACAGCAAATTGTGTCTGAGTGAGTCTGTCCATTCAAAATCTGATAGGCAGTGTCCAAGAGTAACCACACATAATTACAAAGGTATGTGCGGTTACTCTGTGTGGTAACCATGGAGATGTATATCACACTGTCTGGTAACCATGGAGATGTATATCACACACGTTCCATAAGTGTGTGTGGTTACTTTGTCTGGTAACCATAGAGATGTATATCACACACGGTTCCATAAGTATGTGTGGTTACTGTGGGTGGTAACCATGGAGATGTATATCACACATAGTTCTGTAAGTATGTGTGGTAACCATAGAGATATATATGCAGATTAAAAAAGTAAAGTTCTTTGAAGTGAGTACTTACCGTGATAGAAAGCAAACAATGCAGGAGGACTGGAGTATGCAAGACCTTGTGCCATTGTACATACACACATCTAGCAATCTTACCATGAAGCCGTTAGACAATTTTTAACAAAGGGATTGTTTTTTGCTGAAAATGTTAACATCTATTATATGTATTTATGTATGTGCAAAATTGTCCAAAATAGTGAATGAGTAAAATTTGTAATGTAAAAGTAGTGAGATATCTGTGGTGCTTTTTCTCAATTGTAGAAAGTGAACATATTATTCGGATACTGCAAGCTATCAAAAATTAAAGCCAGGAATGGCCTGAAAATGAAGCTATATAAGCTATACACATGACACTTGGTTAGTGAGTGTGTTTGCATGAGTGTTACATCGACCTACTAATATCTTTTCTTTTTACATGCAGAATAGCTCATACTGCATACATGACTGCAAAGGGGGGCTTGCGAGTTTCGATGCAAGTGTCAGAGGGCTGTTTGGTTCTTGAGAATATAAACAACGGTGATGATTGGTGTAGCCTCGTTCCCAGGCTCCTCCGCTCCGGAACGCGAAATTGATTGGTGAATGTGTTGGCTGGAGCATTTGATAACAGAGCAGAATCTGTAAGGAAAGCATTCTCAGCTGGCTGCAGGACCCTTCAAAAGTGGCAGACACAAAGTCTTAAAATTATGATGTAAATTAACAAACGATAACCATTTTAACTATGGTGTATTAACAATGCATGTTCAATGCATTAACAAGTGTATCAATATATAACAAATAAAAAAAAATTGATAAGCACATTTGAAAAGTACTAGCTGTCTGCACACGGTATATGTATGTCAAACTCCTAGTAGCTTTTTACAGGAACAGTCTCTACCATTTCATACTAGTACAGTTATACTAGTACATGGTCTAAGTTATGCATAATCAAAATAGTACCATTATTTTACCTACTATGTGCTGCTATGCAAACCAGTTAAGTCTATTGAATGTACCTGATTGATAAAAGGGACTCACGAGTTAAAAATTACCTCCTGTATATGTAGTGTTCATGGAAGCTGCAACACCAGATGTTGAAAATTAAAACCAGCTGACTGAGCAGACAGCATTAGTTAACACCGACTGTCTTAGATGGATAAGTAGACAGTATTAATTCTGGCTACATCTCTAACATGCTCATCTAAATACACACAACTATGCAAATGTAACTACAATACTTTAATAGCAAAGGATATACTTTTGCATCATCCCCTCAAAAATATTGGGTAGCTAGCTGCCTTTCTTGTGAAAGCAGGCAGCTTGCTGAGTGACAACAGTGCTGGAACATTGGATGAAAGTCGACTCACTACTGGCCAAACTGTCTGTATTTGTTCATATTGTACAATTTCTAATGCTGTTCACCAGTACAAGTATCCTGGAATCATGCTAACATCTGGTCAGCTACACTCTGTTCTAAAGCCCAACAGCAAAATTGGTCAGCTCTACCACAAAATTTAGACATGGAGACCCTGAAGTAAACTATGTGTAATGTTATCCATCCTACTTGAATACAGAACGTTTTAATGAGATCCTCACCTATCATAAAATCTTCCATTTGAGCATTTTGCATGTAGGGCCTGTACCAAAAGATGGAATGATATCTACAGTGACATACTCTGTACCTCAAACATACCCCTGATATATATCTGAATGGAGGTCAAAGTGTGTAATTTGTACAACATTGTTCATAAGTTCCTTTATTACACCCCTGTTTGTTTAACCTTGAAGTAATTACTTCACTAGATAAACACATTCTCTCATGCATCCTTCTACAATCTCATGCAGACTCACACAACATGCTCGCATGCAATCTGGAATAGTTTACTATTCTCCATTGTTTTCATCGTCTAATATTAGTATGATTGTATAAACTAATCTACAAGCCTTTAGCTATATCCATTGCATAATGTTTTTCATAGAATAGCCTACAGAAAAACTATAGAAAAACTATTGTAAACAAGCCTGGCAGTGAAATATTGATATTCATGAATAATGACGTATGTATACGTAGTAGAACCAGTTAACTAGTTGACTTCATTTCCTACAAGATCAGGAAAACAATCTTCCTGATTTCAGTCTTTAAAAGCTTGAAAACTCTCACGAATAGCTACTTGTCTCGTGCGTCCTTGTGTTCACAAGTGCCTATTCAGCGGCGTCCCGCAGTTGCAGCCATGCTAAAGCAGCTGGTAGAGTTTTCTCTCCTCTGGAGCTTTGTACTGTTTCTCGCACCGGTTCCCGCGCTTGGCAGTATCCGGTCAAACTGTACAGTTGGTGACAGTCCCGGTAAGGTGCAGTAGCTCTATGTTAATGTACGATGCGTGATATTTCGCAATCGGCGAAAAATGTTAAAGTTATGGAGCAGTAGAGCTAATAATTGAGACTGGTTTAACCCTCAAATGTTGAGTTGGCCCTCCTTAACGTAGGAATACTCTTATAATGCATTTCAGAAGCTGCTGAATATTTATGATTTTTCGACTTTATGTTTGTATGTATGTTTTTTTTTAATACATAGCACAATTCACGAAAGTTCCAGTACTTATTTTGATTGGTCCACTCTGCTTCTCGGGCCCTTCAATTAAACTGCTTTAGTTATGTGTCTATACTACCTCAGCTGTATAAGTAAATAATGAGATCATTGGCAGCTCTAGCCTGGGACTGTGCATGGGTTTGATTCCAGGTAACTCAGCTGTCTGTTTCCCTCATACCATCAAACAAGAGTTCAGCTAAGTCTGTGATGATGGTGATTGATTGTGCCTGCAGTGAATGGGAAGAATGTCAATGTTAACATTAAACTACCATTGAACTACCATCATATCAGAGAGGGCAGCTGAAAATATGAAGCACTGAATAAAACAAAGCTGTACTTAAGCTGAGTCTACACAGCCAATGCCACAGCTTATACCAGAGGCGTAGCCGGAACACAGCTGATGCCGGGCACAGCATGGGCGCACTACGTTTGTGAAATCCTCGGTGCAAAATACAGAAGCAACTAGAGGGGTCTGGGGGAATACTCGAACTTTTGTGCTTCCCAGGTCGGTTCTGAGGCTATTTTAGGCCATACTATAGCCTTGAATCAGGAGCACTTTGACAGTATGTTTGGTACAAATCTGTGCATGGTGTAATATCACTTTACTACTTAGGACAAACTCATATTGAGATCAGGGGAGCATACGAGATCTCGTTATTCTGAGGATACAGAGAGCTATACTGCACAGCTCGATTTCAACTCTTTTATGCATTTTGACAACGTTACATTTGGCGCCTATAAGTTGGGGCACAGCTTCTAGTTGCTCAGGGCACGTGCCCCAGTTTGACTATGCCATTGCTTATACTCATCACTATTCATTACAGCTATATGTGCCTACCTGCATACTCCCCACATATTTGTGATCAGATTCTATACTGTAGCCTCAGATTGTTCATGCATTTAGCCTGCATCTTCATGTAATGCATGGGTCTTGCGGCAATTTGATTTCGTGACATAATGATTATGAACTTGAATGTGTATGGTACAAGTTTTGTGGCTGCTCTTTGAGTCAGTTCTTGTGACAGCACAATGTAACAGGTATGGTAACCCACATGAACTCCGGATGTAGTTTGCATTACACCACATTAGGCAACTACTTGAGGAGGAGAAAATGGAGGAAAGCTTCCTTTTCATTTTTATTCTTGAGTCAGCTGAAGCTATTGCAAATGTGGAGAAGCAGCATGTACCACTAGGTATTGCACCCACTATATACATATCATTCAGAAAGAACTCCAACTGTTTTGTGCATAATTCTGAAGTGCTCCAGGGCGACTGCATGTTTACGAGCAAAATCGAAAATTTAATAGCACTTACGTCATCGGAAGCTCTGACCATATATTGTCTTTAACAGTTTACATACCACTGGCGGATCCGGACCAATTTCCGTGGTTGCCACGGAAACTTACTTTGCAAGCGCCGCCGGCGACAGCTCGCGCGCGTGTCGGCGCGTTCTGCGTGTACCGTGCGTGTAGCCGTGCATGGCGACTCAGCCCAAAAAGCAAAATTGGACTGGCAGCATGGTGCGAGAGCGTTGTTAGAAACTGAAAATTTTACAGGTAAATTTCCAGCACTTCGCTCGGATATGATTTTACGCGTTCCTTACATCCGGCGCACGCGCTAGCTTAAAACTATAATACAAAAGAATAAATACAACAAAAACAATATTAAATTAGTAAAAATTAAAACAAAACAAGAACCAAAAAAATCCTTGTGAGTTTCTTGCTGCTACAATAGCTTCAGCTGAACCTGTACTTGGCACCAGCTTGTGAAACAATTGCAACTTGGAACCCTGTCCAAGCTACATTGTCACTCTCGACATGTATATACTAGTAGAGAACCAGCGTATTGTGTATAAATTACCTCCGTACTGCAAAGATACCCTGTACACTCCTGGGAGACATTACTGGCATTTGTAGTCCAAAAATGGTCTCAAAAGCGATCTCAGAGCATAAAAATGTTTCCTGGGGCTGCATGTGCAGCATGTCCCCAGATCTTATAGCTCCTGTGTGCTTACGCACACACTCTTCATACCATCCAATCTCAAACTCCCTTTCAGAATTCTAGGTCCCCAGTGCATACTGGTGATTTCACTTCTTTGACACTGAAGCAGTACACAGTAAGCATTTTATTGGCTCTGTAGGTGAATACAGACAGATTTCTTGATTAAAGAAGTACCAAATGGCAGGCTTTTGAGTGATTAGTATTGTAGTTGATTCAATTATGTCCATTCAATTATGCCATTCAAATGGACATAATTGAATCAACTTCACTATCAACCACTAGCTTAGCAACGTGTTGAAATCAACAGGACCAGCTGATAAGCAGCTTGCATGGTAAAGAGGCCTTGTATTGGTCAAAAGGCATCCTGCACAATGGATAACATCTATGCTAAGGAGGTGTGGTGGGCAACTGGAAAAGCAGGGAATGGGAGAAGGGACTGTGACAGGAACGGGAAATGGGAAATGGGAAATGGGAATGGGGAAGTTGCACAAAAAGGTTGCATGGGCAAAGATGACTCAGAAATCACGGATAGAACCAAGGATGACTCGAGACTCACAGGAATCTAATCTTGTTCACGAGTAGAATCAGAAAGAGGTGGGGTAGAGTAATAGTCAGCGTGATTTAGTCATGAATGTATGACTCATGTAGTTCAAGATCAACTGAATGCCCTTACTCCCTGTGATGCTGCACAACCAAATTTAGTAACAATTGTTACAATACAACAAAGAAGTGTAGCTATATTCACAAACAAAAAAAAAATGTTTGCAGTTCCAGCCAAGCTCCCAAAACAAATTTTAACTGGCCTAAGTATGTTTTTGTGTGGCAGGCCAACATGGATGTAAAGTCACTTGGCACACGGTATGTGTCCTCACGAGGCTACTGGTCTCCGTGTTAAGTGATGTGTATCAGGACCACTGTTCTGGGGGTAAGAAGAGAGATTTGCCATCCTCACGCCAACTAATGTAGCTCTTGAAGCCATATGCATCACTAAATGTTCGATTTCATGCACAAAATCTCTCACAGTGAAGCTGGGGAGACAAAGCAACTTCACTTCAGTGTCTGCATAGTATCTCTTGGACTTGAATTTAGTGAAAGAGTCATAGGGCCAGTGGTGAATGATAACAGCTACAGCTTAGTCAAAGCAGGCATATCATGAAAGTATGGCATAGTCCTATGAAGTGTACTCATTTCTAGTAGCTGCTACGTATCCCAGAGATTGTTGACTGCTGTGTCACAGGACCAAATGTAGGTGAAAATTGAAGGCATCTCAGTCAATTGTTGTTTTGTGAGCTCCGATTCACTGTTGGCAATGTTTGTAAACACGGTTTCCCAAGCCCCATGTCATCTCGTCTCTACACTTGTAACAGTTTTGTATAATTTCCCGTTTCCGTTCCTGTTTCCATTCCTGTTCCCGTTTCCGTTCCTGTTTCCGTTCCTGTTCCCATTTCCCTTCCCCTTCCCCTTTCCATTTCCCTTCCTGTTCCCATTTCCGCTCCTTTTCCCATTTCCATTTCTGTTCTCATTTCCATTCCTCTTCCTATTTCCTGTTCTCGCCCCATTTCCTGTTTCCTACTTTCCAGTTGCCCAGATTCAGTTCCTTCATTGTTCATGAATATGTGAAGATGCAAGAGCCATGGCCTGCTGTATAAAGCACAGCATTATCTGCTGCTGATGAAGGGGCTAGGGATAAAGTTTCATGTACCCTAGCTATATGTACTCTTATACACTGTTCATCATCATATAAGATAAAGGTTGAACCTTACTTCACGATGTATCAAAGTCATTGTACTGAGCTAAGTTTATAACATTACCAGTGCACCAGTCCATAATATGACAATATTATAGTATTTATGAGTGATATCTAGCTACACGTGCACATACACTCCTAAATAATAGCTACCACTTGCGCCATACTTTTAGAGAATAGTGAAGGCTGGTGATTGTCTGGAGGTCAAAATTTGGTAGAAGAGCACTGGAAGCCAAGAACTCTAACTTTGATTCCTGGCAACTGTTGACTTTACACTTCACACTGTTTTTTTCCTCCACTATATCCTCCATAGCATCAAGTATATCCTTACAGTGACCTTCTGTGAAACTACAATGCATATAGTCTCATACCCAGCATGCAGAAACTGAGGTTCCAGGCTACATTTAGCCTCGTACCCAGGCCGTTTATAGGAGAAACGTGAATGGCCTGGGTACGAGGCTTGACTACATTAGAAAGTTTATGGCCTATATCAGGAGTTAGCCATTAAATATTCTCTTATTTTGCTACTTTTTGCAGTTGATGACATGGTGACCTTAGCTCCAACCTGCTCTGCTAATACTGCGGAATTGGAAATTGTATTTAGTGAAAGTGATGACTATAACATTCGAGTTCGTATCGATTATGTCTGCATTGGGAACGAGAATGAAATGGTTAGTGGTAATCATTGGCTCTTCACTTTCATAGGCATTGTAGCTACTTACAGGTTTGCATGTGTTCATGTGGGAATCTTATTTGTAATGTGCACAGAGGAGTGGAAGTTAAGTAGTTGCAACTAGTAATTGCCATGTGCAATTTACATAGCAAATTAGATCTAATTGGCGTACATTGTCACAAACAGTGGTGAAAGTCTTCATTCAACTGTAGTGCTACAGTTGTAGCTAGCAATGTGTATAATTAATTGATGAGCATTTAAGTGTGTGCCTTGTGATCCAAAAATCTATAAATTTATTAATAACATGTAAAAGTTGTCATCATTCGAGGTGCCATGGTTACATGGTACAAAGTGAACTATACAATTGCTGAGGAGAATGACAGCTCCCAAAATTGTTTTTCTGAGACATGGTTGCATTGCTATCCTTTTCATGCTAATTCTTAGATTCCTCAACTTGGCAATCAAGTTTCCATCAAACATACTCGCTCACATAAGCTCATTCATTCTCACAAGCTTTTCATCACATATTGAATAGTAGAGCTGGAACCTGGTGGTGTTCATTGTTAACTAAATGGAGGACAAAAAAAAAAAAACATTGACATTACAGCTAACTGTGCATGGGTGACCCTGCATGCATGTGAGCTATAGCTATGTATATGCACCTGGATATGACAGTTTGCATAATGTACCATCTGGATGTCTATAATCTTTAGATTGTGGGGACTCCATGGACCAGGAGGTATTTTTCAAGTCCGTCTACTACTAGATCCAGTGCATCTGTGGCACAGCTTCGTCCAGGAATGAACTGCACCTTCTATGTCTGCTATAGAAGATTCACGGGGCAAGCAAGATATGTTTATGGCAGGGCAACCCCTGCTTCTTGTGTGACAGGTAAATATTTGTACTTAAATCTTAGGAGTGCACACACATACACACACACAAAAAAAAAAAAACACAACAAATTGAAAATTAAATAGATACTGTGACACTGAGATAATATCCTGCTGACTAGCACTACATTACCATAAAGTACCGTCAGAGCGCCCCACCTGTGTAACACCCCCCCTATTATTTTAGCTGTCTGAAAGGCTACCACCATGCTGCGGTGTAAGATTTTTCCAGTCTATGAAGCAAGCAAACAGCCACCCGAGGTGCTAAATTCTGCCCCGCAGGTGAAGAAACTGAAGATACACTCTCGATTTGTGTGAAGATGTCCCAAAGAAAGCGACAGTCATCGTACACCGTGGAGTACAAGTTCGGGGTGATTACCTGGTACCAGCATCCGAACTGTACACGTGATGCCCTCTGACTACGCTCGTCTTTGACCAAGTAGCTTCTTCGCCCATCGCATTTGCCTTCTTATTGAGTCTCTGTTAGTTGCGCCACCTTTTAACGTCGGGCATGTGGAAGCCACACCCCATTTGTTCACAATGGGCAATACCATGTATCCGCCCCACATCAATTTTTGGCTTTCTAGCACTCCAGGAGTCAATTAAGCTATGTAGCCCACTAGCCTCATTCCCAGGCCCCGCCCAGCTTTCCGTCGCTTGCAGTACCTCGTGCGGGGAGAGCCTGGGAACGAGGCTAGTAGCCCACAGTATGAACTGAAATGTTGTAGTGACAGTGTGTCATGTGGATGCATAGTGTCTGTCACCACAGACAAAGCACATAGTACAAAGTGTACCCTACTTAGTATAGCTGATAGTCATAAGATGTTTCATATCCTTTAACGATGACAGTTGTGGCATTGTATTCTACCAATCCACCAAATAGTAGCTAGTCTTTGTTTGGCAGTAAGTTGTCTCTAAGTTTAGAATCCATGTAAGGTAGCTACCAAATGTAACATGGTCAGGGATCTAGTTACACTGGAGGTGGAATGCAAGAGATCCACAGAAATTCAATGAATGTAGGATGGTGGTGAGAGTTGTGAGTGAGTGGGTTACACTATCAAAAGTAATCTTAGAAGGTCCTCTTGCTCCATAGACATTGATGAATGTGAGACTGCAAATGGAGGATGTGAACAGATGTGCAGTAACACCATTGGCAGTTTTGCCTGCAGCTGTAGTGTGGGATATCAGCTGGATAGAAATGGCTTAAACTGCAGTGGTAAGTTTGCAAAATTATGATTCAATGAGTTGCAGTTAACCTACTCTAGAACCATTTGAGCAGCATTCTTGTTGCTATGCAGATATCGATGAGTGTGAAAATAGTGACTTGAACAACTGTCATGGAAATGCACAGTGTACTAACACTGAAGGGAGTTTCGTCTGTTCCTGCAACCCAGGTTATACTGGAAATGGGATCAACTGTACAAGTAAGATACACACTCTATTACCTTAATACCTAAGCTTCTTAAGTGTGTGATCATTTACTCATGGTACCGTCCACAGATATTAATGAGTGTGAGCTGGGTACACACACATGTGACTCCAATGCCAACTGCACTGACACACATGGAAGCTTCAACTGTGCATGCATAGACGGCTTTGAAGGGGATGGATTCAACTGCACAGGTAGCTAAATACCTTCTATGTTATTCAACCTTCCGGCCTGAACAATTAGTTTCAAGCTGTGTATTACAGCCCACATAATTTTTGACTTCTACCTTATATAATGGGTTGCCACAAAGGACAACACACACAGAATCGTTTGATGCTTGTCCGGTTCTGATCAGGGATACCATGCTTGAGATACTTGGAATCTCGCCTGAAGAACGAGTGCTACAAAACTAGTTATGAATCTCATTATCACACACTTAAGTGACAACCTTGAGGTTTCCTGTGTGTGTAATCCAATTTGTAATCCAATTTGTAGTCCATTAAGGCCATTAAGTACTTATGCAAGGCTTCATTACTCTTACCACTAGCGCACACTTTGCAAGATTTAACCACCACCTTAATCAGGTCTGAGATGAATTCATTCATTTATTTGACAATTAATAATTTGTGAATTCTCTACATGATTGTCAATAGCATGCTGACTAATCTTTGTTGGACTGAACAACACCTAAGAAAATGTGCTTAACCTCTCAATTTACCCCTCAGTGGGAAATATACTGGCACCTAAAATGGGAGCGGCTTCCGATTTCTCATTCCTAGACCTGGGAACGTGGCTAATGACAGTCACTTTTGTTAATACTTGATTAATTAATACTTGATTTTTAAAAATTATTTCCAGCCCTATTCTGCAGTGCAGCTGTAGAATTTATTATATATGTAACATACCATCATTATTTTAATAGAACAGTAGGAAATTAAATGATTTCAAATCTGCCTTCTGCTAGATTAGATTCACAAAAACTTCCAGAGACTCAATTTCTTCTGCTGGATTAGATCTACCACTGTAATGGTAGCACATTTTCCAAGAAAAGCACTAGCCACACGCACGGAGGCCTCTTCTCCCCAGGGAGTGTACTAAATTACGATAGGCTTTCCAGTAGTGTATAGGCTCTGGGAACTTCAATCGACTATTTTCAGTATTTGTTTTGATAAGAACACAGTCTGGGTGCACTACAACATCTCTGCAGTGACTTCACAAGTGTTGTTTTGATAAGAATGCTTCCTGGTGCACTAAACAGACTCGTTCTGCCTGCGACTTCACTGGTTTGTTTTGATAAGAATGCTTCCTGGTGTCTACTACTACAGGCTCTCCCACTAATTGGATTTTCTCGAAAGCAATCAGTGCAGCTATCTTTCGCACTCGCAAGAATTGAATTTCTTCCTCTAGATTGGATCGAACGATCTATTAGAATAATGACGGTAAGTTTCACATGTTGTATCTATGGTTTTATATACTGAAGTTGTCGATCAGTATATTACTATGCAGAATGAGTCATTCTGTTTAGCTTCAGATCTGGTACCATCTACAGATATTGATGAGTGTGAACTGGGGATCCACACATGTGACTCCAACGCCAACTGCACTGACACACATGGAAGCTACAGCTGTGCATGCATAGATGGCTTTGAAGGGGATGGATTTAACTGTGCAGGTAGTATTTTTAATTTTTTCACATGCTGTAACTCTGGTTAAGTGCAAATACATTAGCTATGAAATACGCAGACATCAGTACATGGCTGTTGTAGTGGTGAGATCAGAGTATGTCTCAACACAGTGCAATGTACAGTGGTATGTCCTCTTGCTCAATAGACATTAATGAATGTGAGACTGCAAATGGAGGATGTGAGCAGATGTGCAGTAACACCATTGGCAGTTTTGCCTGCAGCTGTGATGTGGGCTACTGGCTGGATAGAAATGGCTTAAACTGCAATGGTAAGCAAAATTGTAGTGAGTGCAGCCTATCATATAAAATTCACATGTTGTATCTTACATACTGAAGTTGTTGATCAGTATCACTATTCAGAATGAATCATTCTGTTTAGCTTCAGTAAGTGTGTGATCTGGTACCATCTACAGATATTGATGAGTGTGAACTGGGGATCCATACATGTGACTCCAACGCCAACTGCACTGACACACATGGAAGCTACAGCTGTGCATGCATAGATGGCTTTGAAGGGAATGGATTTAACTGCGCAGGTAGTATGTTAAATTTTTTCACATGCTGTAACTCTGGTTGTGTGCAAATACATTAGATATGAAATACGCAGACATCACTACATGGCTGTTGTAGTGGTGAGATCAGAATATGTCTCAACACAGTGCAATGTACAGTGGTATGTCCTCTTGCTCGATAGACATTGATGAATGTGAGACTGCAAATGGAGGATGTGAACAGATGTGCAGTAACACCATTGGCAGTTTTGCCTGCAGCTGTGATGTGGGCTACTGGCTGGATAGAAATGGCTTAAACTGCAATGGTAAGCAAAATTGTAGTGAGTGCAACTGTAGAAATGATCATACGTGTAACATAATATGTTGCACATATTTTGTTGATCAGTATATCACTATGCAGAATGAGTCATTCTGTTTAGCTTCAGTAAGTGTGTGATCTGGTACATCTACAGATATTGATGAGTGTGAACTGGGGATCCACACATGTGACTCCAACGCCATCTGCACTGACACACATGGAAGCTTCAGCTGTGCATGCATAGATGGCTTTGAAGGAAATGGATTTAACTGTGCAGGTAGTTTTTTTTTGTTTCACATGCTGTAACTCTGGTTACATTAGATATGAAATACACAGACATCAGTACATGGCTGTTGTAGTGGTGAGATCAGAATGTGTTATGACATAGTGCAATGTACAGTGGTATGTCCTCTTGCTCAATAGACATTAATGAATGTGAGACTGCAAATGGAGGATGTGAGCAGATGTGCAGTAACACCATTGGCAGTTTTGCCTGCAGCTGTGATGTGGGGTATCGGCTGGCTGAAAATGGCTTAAACTGCAATGGTAAGCACAACCTTAGATCACTAAAATGGCTAACCTTGTGTAACATACATGATAGTCTATAGTTGATGAGCAAAGTATTCTCTGCTTTACTAGCTCTCAGTTCTCCTGTTGTTGGGATGCTCCCCATTGTGCTTGTACCTGCCATGATAGTGATGATGATCGTTGCTCTGCTCTGTGGGGTCATCTTTGTTGTATGCCAGCTCAGGAAGAAAGAAAAATACATTCCTGTATCTCGTTCATTCTGTTTTTGACCGCATGATGTTGTTACATAGCCAATCCATCTGTAACTGATATATACTTCTCATTTCAACAACTCCAAACTGTACTCTAAGATGCACACATGTAGCAATATTATATAGGCATATGGAATTTGTAAAGTCACATGAATGGAAAAAATGCTTTTGTTGAAATTGCTAGGAGGGGTAAAGGTGGTATAACACCACTTTCACATGCTAGCTTGTTGTTGAACAAGTGTTGGAAAGTGGTGTTAGGTGTGAGGGATAATTATTTCAGTGAATAATTGGTACCTGTTCGCCTACCCAAATTCGCCCAAAAAGTGGCATTTCACCTACTCTTAAAAAATGATATGAAGGGCTCAGAACCAGAGTGGGCTAACCCAAAACAAATCACATCACAGTTGATATGAAGTAACATACCTACAAATGTTGGACATATCTTGTGGCAGGTGTACCTAGAAATGTTCTCTGAGGGATATACCTGGGTACACATTCTTTAAAGGGTAGAGTACAAATGTTGGACATATGGTGTGGCAGGTGTATCCAGTATTTGTTGGGCACATAATTATTCTGTTAACTGGGTACACATCCTGTAAGGGTACATACCTAAAAATGTTGGACATATCCTGTGGCAGGTGTACCTGGAAATGCTACATATATTATTCTTTAAGTACTGAAGTTGTTTTCAACTCTATTGAAGTAAAGCATGCAAACTACCTCAACAATAGATAGCCCAGGCAGCTTCTGAACCCTTCATATTTGGCCATCAAAGTGATGTCAATGTGAAATCGTGAAGAGCCAGCCGCATTTATTTAAATTCTTTATTTTGCCTCTTGGAGTGTATAGTAGCTAGTTCATGTACACTACGGCATTGTTTATTTTAATTCCTGATCAAGTACGCACACACATGCACACACAGACACACACACACACGCACACACACACACACACACACATGCACACACAAACACAGACACACACAGCAAATTAAAAATACAAGAGGTAGAGTAAAATCACAATGGTACCCAGCTGACTAGCACTACAATAATTCCTAAGATGTAGGTGCATTTTGAAGCATGATGTCAATTAATCTAGACAAGAATGTGGAGGACAGAGACTTGTTTTGGAGGATGTTTAGGAACGTGATGTTAGGAAGTTCTTATCAGTGATTGAGTACTTTTCATTTCTTTTTTGCTTTGTCAGCTGTGCTTACTGCCAAAAACATTGCCACCCTCAATACAAATAAAATTCCCATTTTTCTGAGATAGCTTTCATCTCACACATGCCACATACAAAACATTGTATTTTATTCACTAGTCTGCTTCTAAAAGTATATCTACTACTGAATGTGTTTATCAAATTTGTTTTCACATACATAATTATTGTGTATTGTTCATGCACTGATACACTTGTCCAATACATTGAACACACCTCATTACAACAATACTTGTAGTTACAATGATTAGTATTTGCTAATTACTTCATTGTTTCGATAATTATTACTTTTTGCAACGTTGGAAAGATCCTTCAGCCAGCTGAGAGCGTTTCTCCTCCAGATCCTGCTCTCTTATCAAATGCTCCAGCCACTCACATTCACCAATATCATCACCGTTGTTTACAGTCTCATGAATCAAAGAATGTAGTACAGCCCTCTGACATTTGCGTCCAAACTCAAACAAGCCCATATTGCAGTCATGTCTGCAGTAGGTGCTATTCTGCATGTAGAAGGATATCAGTAGCTCAATTGGAACACACATGCAGCGTACAACATGTACATGTCGCTATAGGCTCCATCACAAGCCTTCCCTGGCTTCAATTTTTTAGAATCAAAACTTGGAGCTGGAAATGGCTTGGGAAAAATGCCTATGTAGATATACAAGTAGGAAACAGCTTGTAAGACATACCCAATATGCAAGAGCATCCATGGCATTCTGTTTCATGTAGTAGTAAATATTGCTATCATTATCAATGGCCTCCACTAGGTAGTAATAGGCCACAATACGACAAAGTCTCCGCATGTCTTCGCCATCAGTCACTGTGACATTGAACTCCTCTTCAACAGTAGTGCTGTTCGATCTTAATGCTTCATACTGCATAGGGAAAGTACACAAATTATAATGTGCCTACTACAATTTTAAATGGCCCTAGTAACCTAACATTGACAGTATTGCATACTTTGTCAAACCTAACTTTATTAGCTCTTAATAACAGTAGCACCAAATTGTGATACGTATGTACATTCCATAGGCAAAATAATTAAGAGGAGTATTATTATACCAGTATATACACTGTGAGAAACATCAAATCTAACAATCCAGACTTCAGCTACCATATAAATAAACATTACCTGCATTAACTTACACTAAGACGCACTCCACTGTCCAGAATAGTTGCTGCGTTATGAACCTGCACCCTTTGCACAGTAGGTGCAGGCGGTGTAGGTGCAGATGTAGCCAGCATGACACATGCTGCTAGGCCAAGCAGTACAAACAAGATAGCTGAAGTGCAATCACTGAAAAGTCTGGCCATTGTGGAATTTGCCGTGAATAGCAATTGAGGAATGGTTTGCAGAAGATCAAGTTTGCTTGTGTTCAGTTGTCAGTTGGCTGTGTTAGTCAATGACTAGCTGTCTGGGATGCTCACTTATATATGAACTGGAGTTATGTCACTTCGGATATGGTACAGACAACCTCATTCTAACACTCTTTGTGAACTACACTTCTTCATTTTGGGAGTGAGTCTATAAAAGTGCATCATTCTAGCTAAACACAAACATAACAACATTCAGTTACATAACCGAGTCCGAGTTTCATTGCTGATTTTCACTCAGAAGTATGTGGTATTTCATTCATCAAGATATGATTCAAGAACCCTTAACAGTGATGTATGAATCAAGGTATAGGTGTGATGTAGTCTGTTTGTTGAACTGAATTGCACTTTGGCAGTTTCAACAAAATAGTTCACCCAAACTACATACAAATACCATGCTACATGAAAATAAGATAAACGTGTGGGTTTCTCAACAAGTGATAATAAATCAATTTTGAGCACGTTACTTTAGAATACACATAATAAATAATGCATGGTAGGCTGCATGGGATTTATGGTCAATAACCACCCGACTCCGAGGCGAGGAGAAGGGTGGTTATTGTAAACCACAAATCCCAGAACCAGCATGCATTATGTGTTATATTCTCCAACCTGATTATCCTTGTTGTTATTAGTTAGTAAACATACAAGGTAGTTTATACTATAAACAAGGTAAGTTATTAGTAAGCATGCAAGGTAGTTTACACTGTAAACAAGGTAGCTCATAGGAAACATCATTTTACAACTTCCTGTGGTATATGGAACAGAATCTACAACTTCCTGTCAGTATATGGAAAATAATACCCACCTGTTACCTCAGAAACATGCAAGGGTGAAGTGAAGAATATAAGTTGTTACAAAATTGATAGATTTTAACTATTCACTGACCATTGTAAAGATACTTTTACACCATCAAAATCAAGTTTGTGTTCTCCACATATTTTTTTGGAGAGTAATCTGTTGAAATCCTAGTTTCAGTGGTTTACCGTGTTTTATTATAATTGCAAAGAGCAACAACAAAATGTTGATACATTGACAGGCTTAACTATGTACAAGATCAGATTAGAGTTTGGAATTTTACTAGTAACAATAGCAACAGCTAGCTAGTAATGTAGAGGGCAGCAACTTCATCAGCAGCAAAGGCACTGGGTATTAATGTCAGCCTAGTTTCTTTATCCATTGGCCAATATATGTGTCACTGGCTTATGTGGTTTCTAGAAAATAAAAATTGGGAAAGGGTTGCCAGGAGTAGACTATCAAAACTTCATTCTATTTTTAACTTACAACAGGATCAAAGTAGAGCCTTCCATATAAATAACACCTTGTTTTCACCAGAAACTGTGCAGTGATGTAGTTATCACAGGTTCGTTTCCTGATGAAATTGGGGAGGTTTAAACTGTCCTGTTACTAGAACACACATCAAGCAATACTTTTCAAAGCTGTTCGATGAGCTGGAGTATTTATGGTAAGTATCACTAGTACAGTTGTGCTATAATTAGCACTAGTGCGCAGAATTTTACCTGTAATCAGAAGTATAGGTGGATTATTATTACACAGTAAAAAGGTTTAGGTTACTTCAACCATACTTTGGTCACCTCAGTTGCATTCCTTTCGTGTGTGTGACATGCAAAGTATAAGGAGTGCTTACAATTTGAACAGAGTGTAGTTGAGAAGCTTCCCTCTTTTGTTAAATTAGTATCTCCTTTCAGAAAGCCTATAAATCAGCACTTCGGGTGAGGTTTGTTGTTTCTTTGATCTTACATATCTGCCTCTGGAGAGTTCCTTGGTTGTATGGTTGTGGTAGAAATGCCAGAAATGTAGCCAAATAGGTCTTCTGAAAAGAGAGACTAGCTAATGTAACTAAAGAAGAAGCTCCTCAATGAACTTTCAAGAAAACCTATTTGGTAGCATTCCTTGGTCAAAGTGATGCAACTGAGACAACCTAAAAGTGTGGTTGAAGTAACCGAAGAGTTTTGAAGCTGTAATTGTTGTACATTTAATAATTCTGTAGCCTCTACCTGGAACTGAGAAATTTAAATAGCTCTGGACAAGAGAAGTATAATTTAGACTGCAAAAGCTGTTGGAGAGTTTTGTGCCTCAGATCTTTAGAAGTTACAGATGTTGTGGTTTTTATGTTTTCACAAAAATGAGATTAGTAATGGCAGCAGCTGCCAGTAACTTCCTAATCGCCGCCTGTTTAAAAAGTATGTCCTTAAAAGGAGATGCTTAATCTACTAATTAGGACTCAATCACAATCATAGGAAGACTGAAGTCATATTACATTCCATAGGTGTAGGAGCCAGTCTGGCTGGTTCGTTTTCAGACCACCTTTTTGGCATCTTAATTATCATCACACACATTCATGCATGTGTGCCATAGCATCTTCACCACGCCTATTCTACTAGTTGGTTAAAACGGCAATGTTGGCTTTTCTGAAGTATTGAGGTATTCTGGTTGTTTGAGTTAACTCTTGACTTACACAAAGGAATACTTTGTTTCAGAGATGCAATAGTTAAGTAGGCTAAGAAAAATGTTTTGAAGTATTCATTTTTGCTCCACAGGATGTTATACAGCTAGCAGCTAGCACACAAGTAGACCTTCCTGTTCAATGATCTCATAAGAACTAGGTAAGTGTTGCTAAGGAAATGATGTGAGGAAGTAAGAGTAGATGATATGGGTTTAACTTCCTATTTCCATGGTTACCAAACACAGTAATATAGTTCTCAAAACTATGCATGTGTGAATACTTTTATAACCAGTAGGAATTTACTGGATAGTTTGTGGCCATTTCCAATCTAATTTCGTGTGAATGACAACAGCCATCACTTCTAAAGGCCCAGAGATAACATCATAAACTTTCACACATTTTCCTCAGTCCAAACTTTACTTCACTAATCAGTGCTGTATTACTGCACAGTTTCAGGTAGGCTACAGAATTAATCATCCATATACTATTATGACGTATTATTATTCTCTGGAGAAAATTGTCCTGGAAGACACCACGGAAACAGTCTTCTGCAGACTGTATCTCCACAGGTCAGCTGTCAGGAACTTTTGGTGGAAGAGATAGAAGTAAGTTTACACATCAAGATTGGTAGTACTGCAGATCATGCCATTCTATCATGATCATGCCACTGCTATCATCACATTTACTTTAGAGGGTTTCCACCATTCCACTGTATGACTGCAAGCATCATAGTACATAAATAGAGTATAAGGAGTGTGAGGAGGGGAAGTGCATGTGACAGATGTGCAAGAAGCCGTCCTAGTGTATAGTAAGTCCTAGTGTCTCAGATAAAGCAAAAGGTGGTCCTATTATTTTAGGGTATCTGGTTTCATGGGATGTTTTGATAATGACTGGGGCCTAATGTAGATGTGGCATGTAACCAGCCACATAGCAATGTCTGTCTAAGTTGAAAAGTAACGTTTTTAGATTATGGTCAACCTTGTGGACCTGTTCCAACATTGTATATCGTATCTCATGACTTTTCCTTTCCTTGCTGTCGAACTAACTGAAATATATTTTTGTACATCTGAAATACTTGTTGTCTCCTGTAGCACCTTTTGTCTTACTGCTGTACCATCACTGAAAGAATCTCTGCTTATGCTTGCTACATTTTATTGAGTCATCACGCAACGATGTAGACACGGTCCAGTTTTCCCTTGCAATCCATCTGTTTTGACTATTCATCATGATCAGTGATGAATAGAGGAGCATGCATTCCACTACACTAAGAAACACTTGGGTTACTTCAACCACAATTTTAGGTTGTCTCAGTTGCACTGGTGTGACTGTTATCAAAGGAATGCTACCAAATAGGTTTTCTTAAAAGTCCATTGAGGAGGCTTTTAGTCTCTTACTTCAGAAGACCTACTTGGCTACATTGTTGACATTTCTACTACAACCACGCAACCAAGGAACTCCTCCTGAATAGGACTTTAAAAAACCCACAAACCTCACCAGAAATGCTGATTTATAGGCTGAAAGGAAATACAAGAAAAGAGGGAAAGCCTCTCAACTACAGTCGGATTTAATCGTAAGCATTCCCTGAACTTTATGTGTCATGCACACAACAGGAATGCAACTGAGCTGACCATAATAATTATGATAGTTGAAGTAACCAAAAACCTTTTTGCAGTGAACACTGACCACTATATAGCTAGATCAGCCAAACAGTACGTAGGCTCACTTTCATGATTTCTTGTCTGGTTTTAGCACCAGCTATATCACATTTCAGCACTTGGTTACACAATGCAACTTCGACTCACTCAGGTAAACAGTATAAATGGTAAACGAAATAATGCAACTTCAACATTCCATTTCCATTTCTTTTAAATGCCACAGAGTCTTCCTCCTGAGAGTTTAATCTGACGTTAGTCTGGACACTTTGTCATCTGACGTTAGTCTGGACACTTTGTCATCTGACGTTAGTCTGGACACTTTGTCATCTGAAATGCCTTGCTACATTTTTGGTTATAAGGAAAGACCAGTTGCTCAAATGCAATGAAGTCTGAACATGTAGTCGAATGTAAGGATCAGATTCACTTCGAGTGAATGTGACTTAAACCCACAAATGTATAGTGTTTATCATCACAAATAAAGAACCTGAATGTATGATAAGGTGTTTTTGATGATGACTATGGCCTAATATACAAAGTAATCTAGTCCCACATTCCAGTTGAGTGACTAGTGACAACCCCTTAATTAGATGCAATTGAGTAAACGTATGGACCTTATGTTGCCTAGGAATCACATACATAGTAGAAACCTGCTAGATGAGTGGTTATTCTTAGAATTATGTGCAGATTCAGCCCACACTCCAACCAATAAGTACTGTTAGGTAACATGAGAAGGATAGTCAAAATCACAGCAACCAAGTGCTGTTCTAATAAAGCAATTTGGTTTGAAAAGTCAGTACTTATGCAGTATCTGCTAAAGTGAAATGGTGTTGCCAGAAAAGGTAAGTGTTGTACAACTATTGTATTAACTAAGGTTCCTATAAGCCTTAATTCTAAAGTTCTTACGTAACAGGTTGCATTACTCTTTACAGCTCTGTCTTCTGTTTCGGCTGTGGGTCTTCCTCTCGCTGGTTTGACAGCTCCTGAATCTCCACACCTGCCTTAGAACTCTGATCTTCAATGGCCTTCAACTCCTTCTGAAGTTCAGGTCCAAACTTTTTGGCCAACTCTCTTAACTTTTCACGAGCACTCTCCTCTGTTGGGTTGTCCTCTAATACTTCATACAGCTTTTCTTGTGTGAGCTGAAGATGGTTCATGTAATATGTGCATACACTGTGTAGGGCAACCCATTGAGCATAGAATCGCACCGCCCTAGTCTTGAAGCCGTTTGAAGTCCAATGTGAATGACGCTTGTGAGCATCTATCTTCATTAGGGCAGTAATCTCTTTTTCTATCAGTGGCTTTCGTAGGGAATCAACATGACTGTGCATCCGCTCCCAGAACTCTGCTGCCCTCATCATTACGACTGACAGAGCCTTCAGACCACCTACAGAATCAGAATCTGAAATGTCATTGAAGTAAAGGCATTGAAGAGAGCTTTGAAGGGGTCAGCATCCTTTTTGAGAGCCTTGAACTGTTTACGCCTGGCATCTTCAAACAGCTTCCAGGACTTCAGGCGTCTGGACAGCCAAAAGGGGACGTCTTTTGGCGAACAATGACGTGCGGGAATTCCCGTACGTCACACGATCCTTTGACCTTATCACTCCTCCATGTTTGTGACTGACAGTGTTCTGGCCTAGGACTGAAGGGTGAAGCTAGCTACCGACAAATCGTTCAAGTGGCGAGTCGCGCCAGTTGGTTAGTAGACATTGCGTCGGTGGACTACAAAGAAACATGCAGATACCAGTCACGTTAGCTATTCTTTACTTTATTTCGGTTGTTGTGGGAAACAACGAGAAACAACTGCACTGCCCAGCGGATGACCCGTCTGCCTGCGAGAAAGCGGGAAGGGACCAGGAGTTGATTGGCAAAAGCAAGCTGGGCGATTATTCTCTGACAGAGCTGCCCACTGCTTCATCAGGCGTGGTCTTAGCAGAGAGAGAAGAGCTACTGAGATCTGTCAATTTTCAGGCACTTGCGAATGACTTTCGTCGACTGACTGTTTTGGCAAGTATCGCTAACATTGGTGCTACAGGTTATGGCGACGAAAATCTTCGGAATCACGTTCAACGAGTCGCGAAGGACGCGTCTACTCTGCATGGCAAATCGGCGGCCACTGTTGGGACCTTCAAAGAAACCTCTGACGTGTTTTGCAAGAACTGCGAGCTGCGTTCAACCATCTTCTAGATAACAACAGTGATGAAGCAGTAGAAATATTTGGAAGAATCGCTCAACGTGCTGAAGACATGGCCAGAGCAGCTGAAGAACTGCACAGTGAGTCAGAGAAAGATGGGCAGAGAACTCATCAGGTTTTAGAAGAGACCATGAGAGCAAAAGGAGTTGCTGAGGAGAAAAGACAACAGCTTGTGCAGAAGCAGAAAGATCTGGAAATAGCAAAGAAGAAACTGGATGAACTTCAGAAAAATGCTCAGGATGCTGAACGAAGAGCACAACAGATGGCTCAAGAGGCAGAAAATGCAGCACAAGAAGCAAGAAGGAAGAGAAAGAAGAAGAAAAAGGGTTGGGGGAAGATAACGCATGCACTTGGCAAGCTTGTTGGTCATGACAATACAAAGAAGTACAGAAAGAGAGAGGAAGCAGCAAGAGAAGATCAGAGAAGATTTAATGCACAGAAACAGAAGCAGCATGAGATATACTTAAAAGCCAGAGTGATGCACAAGGATTGGCAAAGAGTATTGCGGACAACCAGATAAGTGCCAATCTTGCAAACTCTGGTATTGAAGCACTACACAGTGCAGTTGGGACATTCAAATCCCTCTCTACCACAATGCTTAAAGTGATTGAATTTTGGAAGAACCTGCAGGTGCACTTTGAAGGCATGCAGAACCCGGTGGTCAAAAGGGAGGTGGAAGAAGTTGCCAACCACATAGAGGAAACGGGAGACCAGACCATGGATGTATGGACATCTTCCTCCTTCCAGGCTAGGGCTGTACGCTTCTACTCACAGTGGATGGCTCTACTTGGTGAGTGCACTCACTACATAGATGCCTCACGTCAGCTCAAGGATCAGTCAGTAGGATATCTTGAGGGAAGCTCAAATGCCCAGGAAGCCGAGGCTAAGATACGAAAGCTCAAAGCTGAACTCCACTAAAGGACCTGTATAAAATTGACCAGCTTTATAAGGGCAACCACAGTTGTACCAACTTTCCTCCACATATCCATCTTATTTTTGATTTTTCACCATGATTATAATTATGACTACATGCACCACTACCACAACAACTATAGATCAGTCAAACAGTTAGTTGATGCTATAAACCACATCAAATTTCATTAACTGCTGTCATTTCACAATTACAATTTTGATCACTCTGGCAAACAGCATATCATCACAGATAAAGCAAAAGGTGGTCTGTTATTTTAGGTTATCTGATTTTTCATGGCAGATGTTTTGATAATGACTGAGGCCGAATGTAGATGTGGATGTAATCAGCCACAATACCAATTGTACAACATCCCTTTATTACAAGATTGTTGCAGTAACATTTTTCGTTTTTATACAGTAAATTATTGCATGGGCCAATCTTTTGGGTATCTGTATATCTATATGGACATCATATACAGTTCACTACACCCAGGGTATACAGCCAAGGAGCACTGAGGTAATACTTCTAGTTGTGCATGTAAAATAGAGTACTCTAACATATTTCTGATGATGTTACTAGCCGATGGAAGTAATTGAACAGAATTAGTGAGAACGTATTCGAATGTACGCATTGGAAATATATTGTAGTTGCATGGTATTTTGTGACTATACCATTTTGTTTATCTTTTTCTTAGTTGAACCTCATAAGAAATTAGTACCCGCTATCATGTGAGATCAGGATTAGAGCTTTGATAAGAGCTGCGGGATATATCGTGATCCTATAATAGTCATGTGAGATCATGTGACAGTAACTGTTTTCAGCTACCCATACTTCATGCTATATCTCTAATCTTGATTCCATGCATGTGTCACAAAAAGCACACAAAACCTGAACAATTGGTCGTTCTCTAATCACTGGATTGGATTGCACTAGACTGGACTGCTGGACTATAGATTACTAGAGTGACCTTTTAACTGAAATTGCATGTACCACATGACCTCCACCTAATCAGATGTGCTGAATTGGGTGACATTTTCGACATTAGTGGCTAGATTGCCATGAAACAAAGGATGCGGAATGAAGTGGCCTTTGTCAGTACTTGTAGTGCTCTTTTACACGTTGCTTGCTACAGCCAGAGGGTGCAGTGGCCTCACTGCATGTGTGTACACCATAATTTAAACTCATGGTACACATGCATCCATCTAGCCTCGTTCCCAGGCCTTCCCACCGTCCAGTTTTTCGATCGCTTGCAGTATGCACTCATGTCATGAGTGCACACTGCTCAAGCCACATGGATGGACCCACTACATGCTAGTGAATGTACATGAGTGCACACTGCTCAAGCCACATGGATGGATGCTAGCCACGTTCCCAGGCCTTCCCACTGTCCAGTTTTTGAGTGCATACTGCAAGCGATCGAAAAACTGGACGGTGGGAAGGCCTGGGAACGAGGCTAGATGGATGCATGTGTCTCATGTACATTCACTAGCATGTAGTGGGTGGGGTGATGAGCCAAATTCAGCACATCCGATTGGGTGGAGGTAATGAACAAGTTAAATCCAGTAATCCAGTCTAGCAGTCCAATCCAGTGATTAGACATGATCTGAATGAGGTGACACTGACTGGAAGGTGTTAGAAGAAATGCAGCAGCTACACCTAGCTTCACACAGTTTGCAGTGATTACTACACTGTAATTTAAGATGCAGTATTGCGGTGCATAAAATAAGAAACTTGGCTGTTACAGAAGACACAAAGAATATTATTATTGTTGCTGATTGCCAAAAAATAGTTCTTGTAAGGCTTGCCCTGGATTCTTTGCTTTCATAAATGCTTCACCAACTAAAAATGCACGAACACCTTCAGCTTGCAGCATTCTAACCTGGTCAGGAGTGTGAATACCACTCTCTGTCACCAACAGTCGGTCAGAGGGAACATGCACCTTAAGGGATAGTGTAGTTTGTAAAGACGTTTCAAATGTTTTGAGGTTTCGGTTGTTGATACCAATGAGTCGAACAGGTAGTTTTAATGCACGTTCAAGTTCGTATTGGTTGTGAACTTCCACCAAGATGTCCATTCCTAACTGATGTACCAAATCAGTCAGTTCCACCAATTGTTGATCACTTAGAGCAGCCACAATGAGCAAGATACAATCAGCTCCAGCCAGTCGTGCTTCATACACTTGATAGGGATCAATTATAAAGTCTTTGCAGAGTATAGGCAGGGTGCAAACATCTCGTACAGCCTGAATGTAGTCTAGACTGCCCTGAAAATATTTCTTGTCAGTTAACACCGATAAACAGCTGGCACCATGCTTGGTATACTCAACAGCAATGGTCACTGGATCAAATTGCTCACAAATAATCCCTCGGCTAGGCGAAGCCTTCTTAATTTCAGCAATTACAGCTGGTTCATTAGCTTTCATGCTTTTCTCCAATGCCTGAATGAAGTTGCGGACTGGTGGAGCTGTTTCAACGTCACGCTTCAACTGATGTAGAGATTTTATGAAACGGTGTGATTGTATCTCTTCAACTTTGGTCTTGAGAATAACCTTCAGTATACCATCTGTGCAATCTACCTCACTCATGGCTTACACTGGAAGATTCAAAGAGAATAGCAAAAATACATTATTTCTAATGCACAATACAAAGCGGTAACACATATTCTTGCCTTCATACTGTAGGTTGCCATGTGTTCAGCTTCATGGCACAAGGGTAATGCTGTAGGCCACCCACATTCAACATTTATAACTCAATAGTTGACTGCAATGGTCATGAGCACAGAACCAATTTTTCGCATGTGGTTGTGTACAGGCTTGTTAATTCATTGATATGAACCATGCTGCATGCTATAGGCGGCGGAAGGTAGTTTCGCTGAGCTGATGAACGTACGAAACACACTTGTTCTAGGGGTGTCTGGGTGCATGCTCCCCCAGACAATTTTTGCATGCTCTAAGGTTAAATCTGGAGGCATCTTGGCACATAATGAACCTAGAACATAATTATATCAGAAATGTTCAGTCATCTGCTGATGCTTTGGAGAATTACTGTAAAAATATCATCAGTCTTCCTAGTTTGCTCCTCGTTGCTTGAATTACTGCCAATGAACAGTACCAACCACCGCAAAAAAAAAAAAGTTATCCCTTTCTCCATCCTTATTATTACCATAATGAAACAAGGAAAAGGGCAAAAATGCTAGTCGGTGCCAATACTCAAGACGTTAAGGAGTCAAATGGTAAGACATCAAATACATACAGTTTATACTTGCATGCTAAGCCCCCCCCCCCCCCCCCCCTCTTATCTCTCTGGGGGGGCTAAAGCAACCCTCCACCTCCCCCCGGGTTCCGCTGCCTATGCTACATGCTCTAGTTTCTATAAATATAAAGCTAGCCACCTTTCTTCAGTTAAGTACTTTGCTTGTCTCTGTTAGAAATTGTCTATCCGAAGTGGCCCAACCATCCAATAACTTTCCATTCTCATCCAATGTGTGTAAGGGAGAAGGGGGCATGTGCTTGTGTACTATACAACTATCATAGCTATCATAATTATGGTAAATGTGGGGGGCAGAATTTAAGTACCATGTGCAAACCTCTACAGGCATGATACAACGCTATCCGTAAAACTCTTATCCCACACAGCAATCACATGATGAAATAATTTCATCATTCATCATTTAGCATACACAAAACCTGTCACACTCTTGGAACTCAGTCTGTCGAATGGCACACGAGTTATTTCAGGTACAGAGGTTTTCAGGTTGCTTGTCAAACTGGACAAGCTGCAAGTGCAAAGTCTACTTGTTTAAACTAACCACTAATCAGATTTAACACTGTTCACTAAAGCTTGCTTGTGTAACAATTTAATTAGTGGTTAGTTTAAACAAGTGGACTTTGCATTTGGCACTGGCGTAGTTTGACAAGTAACCTGAAAACCTCTGTACACAAAATTGCACAAATTAGCTGTCTTTGTCAAACTGACACAGAATCCACATAATATGTTTGAGTTTACGCACCTATCAATATTATGCCCCACCACCCTTCACCAGGGCAGATGACAGGAATTATATGGGGCTTTGTTTAAAGAAGCTGTCCCTATACTCAAGCATTTGATTACTTCCTACACATTCCGATTTGTATACTGCATAGGACTAGATGTGTCAAATCCCCAGTTATCTCCTACCCACTGTGAGCGATTTGATTACAGGTTCTGCCCACGTATGGGACAATTCATGTTTTAAACCCCACCTTGACCTGGCTTCGTCCCCAGGCCCCGCCCAAAAAATCAGGAGAAAGGCCTGGTCACACTTGCTCATATGTGCTGAGTCAGCATATTATGTAACAATTACGTGCCTTACGTGATCAAGCCAGCTACGTTTGACATTACAGAGTAGGTAAACTGGTCTTGCCAAGGAGCGACCAATACAGGAGTTTTTGCAAGTGTGACCCAGAGGAGGTCAGACATGGTTGACCCTTGCTAATTCTAATTACTGGGGTCATCACTAATTGGTCTTGAATATTAACAAAAGCTTCTCTGGAACAGACTTTGAATCTTCATTTGAAAAGTGGGATCCCTCTCAGTAAAAGCCAAGAGAGTTTGTTGAGATATGGAAATCAATTAGTGCTGACCCTAGGTATTTTAATAAACAAAGGTCAACCACCTCCTCTGAGTGTGATCATGCCCTTTTCCCCATTTTTCGGGCGGGGCCTGGGGACGAGGCTAACCTTGCCCCACTATGGCCCTAGTGGGCATAATATTGGCGCTTTAGATATCCACACCACCTCAAGAAAGCCATGCCTGGAAAATAATTTGTGAGACTACAGTCATGTCTCATGATTACAATTTGGCTTACCACAGCACTCTGCCTCCGCTAGCAGAAAAATGGTCTGGGAACGAGACTAGAGTAGTAGAGGTAGTACGCGCAGTAAAGAAGTAATAATAGTCATGTGACAGCACGTTCATGCGTACGCTAGTCTCGTGACCAGCTGGAAAAACCTACGGAAAATCTAGTCTCGTGCCCAGACCCCACCCAGCTCACGCGAGGAGAAGGGGTCTGGTGTCACAAGTCGGAATGCTTGGGCTAGCTCCAGAAGCTTGGAGCGGCCAATGAAATCGCAGAGCAGCGTTTATTGGAATAATGCGGAAGCGAGAACAAGTACTTCAATCGTACCGCTCAAAGCGTGTTATGAGATTCATTATCCAACACTGATCAATTTGTAATTCTACACTAACAATTGCAAGGCTTCAACACTTCCGCAAGCCCAAGGATTCAGGCTTGTGACACCAGACCCTTTCCTCGTGAGAGGGTTGGGTCTGGGCACGAGACTACGGAAAATCCGTCTGGTACACCGAATTTCAGGTTCATTGTCAGAATCAGACTTCAACGGTATGCTTGCACATGCGCACTAACTGAATTGTCCACCTTTGACCTTTGAAACAAGATTCACATTTACGATGACTGTCGATGCATAAATAAATCTGTGGCGTTTAAGGTGGCAGAGAACCCTGTTACTTTCAAGGTCGACAAACCTGGAATCCAAGCTGATAGACTTCTTTGTCTTGTTAAAATTGTAGCGAATAGTCAGTTTTGTAGTCTCGCGTAGCCAGACTCTCGCAGGGAGGAGAGTCTGGTGAACTGCCTATATAAGACTTGTTCCAACACCCACCCCAACTGGGGTGGGCGATAAGTGCCTTCACAGCCACAGCGTTTACATTATGCAGCTATAATAGCGACGTGTCAAGTAAACGAAGCCTCACTCACACTAGATAGGATATCCAACCTGAAATATGAAAGTGTGCGCATTGATTCGAAAACAGTGGTTTTTATAAGAGCTAACCCAGGTAAGAAGGAAACCACAGAAGGATCGTGTTCGAATGTCAATTTTATTCAGAAACAGTGCACTTTTCCGGAAGTGGTAAGTCCCGCAAAATGGTACGTGACCAATATCAAGCCATGGGCCTAGTTATCTCCCAAAATAGTTACCCTCACAGACCTAATGTATAACTCACTGCCATGTTTAAAGTAGCCTCGCTGGCAGTGGTCAGTAGTCTAGGAACGAAATAATTTTACCGGTTACGGCGAACTTACATTTTTGGTCACGTGCCATTTTTCGGAATCTACCACTTCCGGAAAAGTGCACCGATCCCAAAAGAAATAACATGCGAACCCAATCCGTCTGTAGTTTCTTTCTTACCTGGGTTGGTTCTTATGAAAACCACTGTTTTGGAACCAATGTGCACACTTTCGTATTTCAGGTTGGACACCCTACACTAGATTATCGCGAAGCAATGTAAACTTTGTGGTGCGCAGCTACTTATCGCCCACCCCAGTTGGGGTGGGTGTTGGAACAAGTCTTATATGGGCAGTTCACCAGACTCTCCTCCCTGCGAGAGTCTGGCTAGGCGAGACTACAGTTTTGGGAGTCTTCATCCGTTCACTGTCCGTAAAATTGGGGATTTTCCCCATTTCCTGTCGGCATTGACATCCAATAATCAGTATATAATTAAGTTAGTTAAGACGTGGCCTGGCGGAACCCCTCATGTGGTGGTCGGAAATTTGAAGATAAGCAACAAAAAAAAAAAAAAAAAAAAAAAAAAAAAAAAAAAAAAAAAAAAAAAAAGGAGTTTACTAGAGTGCTGTAGTGTCAGTAGCTGTGACAGGGGCGGATCCAGAGGTTGAAGAAGGGGGAGGCACACAGAGTGTTTTTGGTGTGGCTATGCGGCGCGCGCAGCGCGCGGATTTTTATTTTCCGCACGTATAATGCACAGCGTTGTAGGGGGGTCTGGGGGCATGCTCCCCCATGAAAAATTTTAAATTTAGACCATATGAGAGTGCTTCTGAGGCCCTCGGAGACCACCATAAGCACACATCATTTATGGCAACTGGACTGTAACTGAGGCGATTCATCGTATGGTCGTTTCTCGGAGCCCTCTTCCCTTCGGAATGTGAGACACTGCCACAGAACTGTCCGACGGAGCTTCAGATTCGAGTGTTTTATGTTTGCAGGACATGAAGCAGTGATTCATATAGAGATGTGCGCTGTGTCGGAGTAGCTACATGCCCTAAGCGCGCGGTAAACCTCCGCGTTTAGCGCTTGCTCAGTCCTGAAGGGGGGGGCATGGGCCCCCCTGGATCCGCCCCTGTGTGAGTAGTGCGTAATGCCTGCTTGTGAAAGCAAACTTGTGTCTAGAAGCAGCAGAAAGACCACAGTGGCCAAGACTGTATTTGTTGAGTAGGCCCATGTCTCGCGGCCGTATGCCTAGCCTAGTTGGTGACCGTGGCCAGGTGCTTCGAGTGCTGGGCTGGGCTTTAACTAGAATACGCAATTTATCGTTGGTGCTACGCTCTGGTACCCAAGGGAGCTGAACGGTGGTTGTGTGTGGAACAGAGCCGTGAGTTGTTTAGCGACATAAGGGGGAGAGGTGGGGCTAGTAATGCTTGCTTCCACTCGTGAGTGAGCCCCTCCCGTAGACAAGCTGTGAATTTTTTGAAAATATGTGCATTCATTTTGGTGCAGTCAAAGTTGTCCATTGCAAGAGTAGTGACAAACATGAGTCTAGCCTGACTTTGAGAGTAGCTCTGAACAAAAGCCGGCACAGACTGATTTGAGATACATTGGTGGTTGGGACGCTACCTACAGTGAGTGTGTAGATGCGTCCATCGAGTGGCAATTTTGGGTTCATGAATATATTAATGAGCCACTAAAAAACCCTTTTTAAAATTAGGCAAAGCAAGATTGCCCTAAAGCAAACCCTAACCCTGAAACTAGGAGTAACCCTGGCCCTTACTGTAACCCAAGTTTATGTTTTTGTTAACCTCCGCCCAAAAGACTTCACCGACGCCTTAATACACAACGGTATCCGATCCTTCTTCTCTACACCCAAGATGGCAAAGAAAACCTTGTCCAGCCGGGTCAATCGGACTGCACATTCGTAGTCTCATTCCGACAACGGACTTGAAAACCGGTGTAAATGGAGCTTGGCAGAATCGCCGCTGGCCGGCAGGTGGTGGGCAGGGGCTCCCCCATTAATCAGCATTATGAGTAGTGGGCACGTGCTAACCTCACATTGTTGGCGGGCAACTAGTCAGAGCCAAGAGCAGTGGGTAGCTGTCAACCAGTCAATGAGCTGTAGATGCTGGTGTAACAGCAGGACCCAGCGAAGAGATGACGCAATAATCAAACAGCGGAGACAGTCAGCCGCTGTGGACAGGAGACTTCCAACGGCCGCGACTCCAACCACGATAAGATGCCACGCTAGGCGCTAGCTGGTATAATTTACACATTTCTATCCAAGTCGCCGCTAACAAGTCGCACAGCCACGAGCTCCAACCCCACCTTGGACTTCTACCCTAACCGCCTCGGGCCGCCTCCCCTACAATAATTTGCTCCAGTCGGTATTGGTATGTCTAGTAGCCTCGCTTCCAGGCCTGGGTACAAGGCTGGTATGTGTAGCTAATGACTCCAATTAGCGCACGTCATACTAAGCGACAAGGCTGAGCCTTTGGCCCACTACACGCGGGACCTTTTAGTCTCCAAGAGCCACAGCAGCATGATGTGCCGCATTACACCCACTAGACTAGGCCACAGGCCCATAATACCGCACAGCCTAACCTTTACAGGAACCATATCTCATAACCACAGAATGGTGTGCGGCAGAATAACTTCCAGGTCATATCTTATACCTACAGCATTGCACACTGCATTACATCCACCCATGAGACACCCCTCAGCATTGCACACTGCAGTGTAACTCCTATAGGCACACCTCATACCTATAGCAATGCACATAGGACGGCATCCACTAGGTTGCGTCCATGACCCGTGTCGCACGCCCTGAGCATTGCGTACTGAGCTTAGTGAGCTAAATATATTAGGCCATGTTACGCACCCACAGCACGGCATACTGCGCTAAATCCACTAGGCTGCATCACGTGCCCACAGTATTGCATACTGCGCTACATCTATTAGGCGGCGGCACGTGCCCACAGTATTGCGTAGTGTACACATCCACTAGGCTATGTCACATACTCACAGCATTGCACACTTCGCTACATACACTAGGCTATGTCACACACTCACAGCATTGCACACGTTGCTACCTTCACTATAGGCTATGTCACAATCAGCATTGCACACTTCACTACTTACACTAGGCTATGTCACATACTCACAGCATTGTACTCTTCGCTACATCGACTAGGCTATGTCACACACTCACAGCATTGTACGTCGCTACATCCACTAGGCTGTGTCGCATACAGGATTGCACACTTCGCTACATACACTAGGCTATGTCACATACGCACAGCATTGTGCACGTCACTACGTCCACTAGGCTATGTCACACACCCACAGTATTGCACACTTTGCTACATCCACTACACCAAGTCACAGGCCCCTATAGCATTACATACTGTGCTACATCCATTACGGCACTGTCACGTGCCACACCATTGCACTCTGCCGCACATATGCCAAGTCATGCCTCACACCTACAGCATTGCACCTGCAGTGGTTCCAATAGGCTACATTATGGGCACGCAGCACACCACAGCTTGACCACCCCCAGGTCACACCTCACACTCTCAGCATTACATACCGCACTGCATCCATTAGGCTGTGTCACAGGCCCACAGCATTGCATACAGCACTGCACACCGCAACTTTTCCCCTAGGTCATGCCTCATACCCACTGCATTGCATACTGCTCCATATCCACAAGGTCAGGTCACAAGTCCACAGCATGGCAGACTACAGCATATCCTCCAGGTTATGCCTCATATCCATAGCCCCGTACTCTGCATTATCCCTACGAGGCTGTGTCACGTACCCAAACCACTGAACACTGTAAGCATGACCCCTGGGTCACCTGTCAGACCCAAAGCATGACATTCTGCACTACATCCATTTGTGCTAGCATCGCAAACCACAGCATTAGCCTCTAAGTCATGCCTCATACCTATAGCACTGCGCGCTGCACTATTTTCGCCAGGCCATGTCACACGCCCACAGCATCACATCCTGCAGCACAACTCCCAGGTCACTTTCCATACCCACAGCTTGGCATACTGCACTACATCCATTATAGGCCATGTCATTCTCTCATGGCATCGCACAATGAATCACAACCTCGAAGCTTCGCATTGTAGCCATAGCTTTACATATGTTACAGTGTCTACTAGTGTACCCATAACATTGCACTACGTAGGCTTCTTTTTAGCCTCACCTCACGTCAATACACCACATCTTACTTGCAACTGCTTGGACTGCCACGTTTTCAAGGGTATCCCTTATCCTTACCATAATCAGGTGGCCCGAGGCAAACGATAGCCGCATGGCTGTGCTAAGAGCACACTGCACCTTAACTGCAAAGTTTTTCCAACCTTATCTGGCCCAATGCCTATAGCACACACGGTGTGCTCTATGCCGTGATAGTTGTTTACATACCAACAGCACCATAACTCGTCCTGGCTAATGTCTTCTGCATTCCAACCACCTTAGCTTGGCATTAAATCTTACATAATAGGGTATCCCCTACGTCAGCCACACCATAACCAGGCAATAAAATAAAATCATCGTCCAAGGGCTATGAGGGTATAGCCAATGGTGCCTAAGTCACCTCTGCGCCATCAGCTCATGGCCCTGTGGTAGGCCTTATCACAAGTTAGGCCAATGGCTGTCCCACAGAGTAGCCAAATGATGCTGCCTTATCATCACTGGTTGGTTGGGGTAGCTACCAGGCGACACCCGAAGTTGTCTGCTCCTGCATACGTGCCTCACCAGACTCCACAATGTCCATAGCGATTCACCTAACACGGGATCATGCTGTATGCTGGCTACACTGTAACCACTGCTGAGGCTTATGGAACCAAAGCAGCCTTGTTATGTCATGAGACACTGCACCATGACTGACAGCTCTTACGGATCACCTTCCTGTCATTACCAGGTATACCCAATCTACGCTTCACCAGACCTGACAGACTATATAAGGAAGGAAGTAGCACCGGCTGCACTACAGCCATCATGTCATATGTAATGCCACAACATGCCTAAGCCCCTTGCAGCACCATAACTGCCAGGTTATCCTTAAGCGCTGGCTGCATGAGATCTGCTAGGCTAGCTCAAATTGCATGCTACACTTTATCTGCCAGGTTATTTGTATTTCCATTGCACTACATTCGCCAGATGCAGTCGAATGCCTGCTACGACGCAAGATATCAACCACAAGTTTAGGCACAGTGCTAAATGCAAGGAGGTCAGATCGGTTATAGCCTCAGTTCGAATCCACAGCAGTCAGTACAGGCAAACATGCTCGAGGCTAGGCTCTGGCATATCATGCTCCAATGGTCTAGATAATATGACACTTCAGTGCTCACAGAATAACGGGTTTAGGCTTTCTCCACTGTGTCACTATGTGTAAAATTATACTCAAAGTTTCAAAATCACACAATCATGCTGGCGGTTTATCACATTCTCCTGTCATAGCAAAATCCCACTAGCCGAGGACAAGATGGAAGATCCAACTTGGATTTTTGGGGATTGAGCAAAATGGCCAAATGGGCAGTTGCTTAAAGCAGCTACAAGGCCATCTCGCATCATGTATCTCGCTCAAGCAACCAAAAGTGGCAACTCCAGGCAGAACTGTCCTATGTAGAATGTTCTGATCTCTCTATCGAGGCTAAACAGCGGGACCACAGGGTTCACTTAAACCAGCAGTATCGAGCAGACTTACTGCGGTAGGTTGGTTCCTAGCCATGTGGAGTGGTACCTTGATGCTTTGGGTCTGAGGGTTGGACCCATAGTAAAAGATTTGTGTGATAGAAGCATCAGGAGAGTTGTGATAACAGAGCAACGGTTGCTGTCACCCTCCAACAACTAGCTGCGTCCCAGGTCCTAGGCACATTGAAAAGGCATTCCTTCATATGATGCCCATAGCAACTTGAACCCCCACCCTCGCCAATACGACTGGCTCCGTGGGGGATGGTAGGGACACTGCCAACGGCAGTGAGGACTCCCTTCAATTTAGAGCCCACTTAGCCCAAACTGTACTTAGCTGTCTCCTGAGCCGGCACAGCTTCAGCATACTTCAAATGCCGCATTGGTGCAGGGTCTACTGCAGGCGCAGTGCGAGTGCACAGCTCAATTATTTAAGTCACTAGGACACTGGGACAGCTCAGCCTTGGATCATTACATTCAGATTCCAAGGACAGACATCTCATAATGCAAAGGGTGGCCTAACACTGGACTTGCGGCAAACCATTAGCAGCAGCAGGAAGTCTGGACAGCACTTACGCATTTCGTAGCTCTTATCTCTTCTATGTTGTACTCACAAGTAGCGCAATGTGACCTCAAGTTGACATATAACTGCACGTGAGTGTACACATGGAGCACTGATTGAGCTAAGATGTATTAGACACTGAGTATTTCTCTATTTATACTTTTGGGGTAAAATTTGGAGGGCTCTTCCCCCCAAAAGGAGTACGTGCTAAAAGCTACAACAGTGCCACAGGGAGCTGATACTCCCACGTTGGAGTCAGTATCTCGTGCCGTAATTTGCAGTGGCTCTATGATACCTTCACAATGGGTCCGCTGGCCCACAGCAAGCAGAGGAGTAACCTTGGGTAAAAACCCTGGACCGCCGTCCCACAGCAAGCAGAGGTACTTGCAGCGACTAGAGGATATTTATCCCTATAATGGGGCCGCTGTCCCCACGGCAAGCAGAGGTACTTGCAGCCGCTAGAGGATATTTGGCCCTGTAATGGGACCACAGTCCCAGAGCAAGCAGATGGTGCTCAAGAAGCATATAGTCACAGCCCGCAGGCTGGAAGTGGAGACGCAGCTCCCCTTTATAGCATAAAGGGGGGTCCCTGCACTGTCCCTGCCAAAATAGTTTGGACTGTAGTTGGGCAGTTATGAGGTCAGCGGTTAACGTATAGTCTCGTCCCTAGACCAAATGTTTCGCGCGCGCCCTGCGGACTTATCGAAAAATAAGGTCTGGACACTTTCACTACGAAAACTGGGGCATGTTTACATACGGCGTCAGTAAAATGGGTAATTGTAGGTGTTAATTACATTATCAGCTACCAGCAGCGTTTGCTTTGGTGCCAAAAAATTTGCAAGCTGGCTATTTGTGATGATGCATAACGCAATTTACTTTACCTGAGCAATCTGATTGGTGCGACAACATGCTGATACGCTTGTATGATTACGCCCCAGTTTTACCAGTGAACGTGTCCAGACCCTATTTTTCGACAAGGCCGCAGGGCGTGTGCGAAAAATTTGGTGTCTGGGGACGAGACTAGGTAACGTAATGCAAGGGCTTTTCTACTTACGACGGAGTTATTTGAACGTGCCAATCAAATTGTAGCATGTCCAATTACTCGGGCGGCCCACTGGCGCACTAGTGCTTGTGCGGATGCTAATTGGTGATAATTGAAGCCAATTAGAGGCGAGAACTTCCATATATGGTCAGCGCTGGCCGCATTCAAACCCTGCTGACGTGTGCAAAAGCCCCAGGATATAATATTGGGTCACTCTAACAGTGGGAACGGGAAATGGGAAATGAGAAATGGGAAACGAGGAAATGGGGAAATGGAACGGCAACGCACAAGTTTTGTAAAAGAAGACAGTGGAGCGTACTGTTGTGCAAAGTAGCTAAAGTCATGATTAACTAGAGGAGGTAGGCCTATAGAGTGCTTCTAGAGAGAAAAGAAGGAAGAATAAATCAGCACTAACAGTAGCACGGAAATAGAACTGGAGTGTGTGCATATATCTACTTTGTCAGACAGTAAATAGAATTGTATAAAGCGGTTGTACATTCCCTCCTCCACTCAGTGCATGCAAACTATAATTCACAGATAGTAATTATATTCTCTACAGAGCCAATGTGTGTATCCACCGAAGAATGACTGCAACAGGCATTTTGTGAACAGTACAGTCATACTGTTTTAATTGGGGCGAGCCTGAGCGAGCCCCACACTAGCGGGACTGCATTGCGCAGATGTATGTGTATACGACCGTACGTGCTTGCGGCCATATACCGTAAATTTTAAATGTGTGTTTAAATATTTCCCGAAAATTGAACGTCCTCATGCACTTGGTAAGTAGCCTCAATAGGTGAATGCAATGCTGGGCTACTGCCAGAGTGCAGCGTTGGCAACCATCGCGGAGACGGCTCAAGATTAAGCACGCACGGCACCTTACTTCTTGTTTGTCACAGCAGCTACGGACTGACCATCAATGGCAGGCTGCTCGCTGACCATACAAAATTATAGACGCAGGGTTGAGATCGCTTCAGGTAAGGGTCATGCATAAACGACACTCATAAACGCTAGCGATTCAGCTCATCATTTCAGTGTGAAGCTTAGTCTATTCATGTGCATGTTAGCTGCTTGCTCAGGCTCGCCCCCACAATGTTCTATATTTTCTAGTAATAGTGCTGTATGTGAGACAAATATATGTATATCCATAACAATGCAAGTGAAGAAGCTTCAAAATGACTCCTTGTATGAAGTTGGAACAAAGTATGGACAATTCACAGATTCAACAAACTTCAAGAAATGGCTAACAAGCTGCCAAAAATGAACTTATACATAGAATTAGCTTGCAGACCGTGATGCAATGCCCTTTGGTGCCAACTGTCAGGCAAAGATGATCTCTTCTTTTGCGGAAGTGGGTCGGGCTTGCGAGTGGAAAATGGAATCCAGCTTTCTTTATTAGTGACTACTCTGAGGCTGAGCTACTTGCCTGTTTCCTGAGAGCAAAACATTCGTTTTTCACACCGAGCAAGCATGGGAAAGGTGGACAGAAGATCACAAACATAGTCTCACCAGTGAGCAAAGAACTTCTCCACTTGCTGAGGGACTGTGCTCATGCTCCTCCAGCAGGATACACTATACAAGCAGGCGGTAATCAGACTGCAGCAGTCACAGATATGGAAAGAGAATCAAGCAGTGCAACAATGGCTGAACAACTACTGGCTCAACATAGCAGAGGTATGATGATAGCAATGTTTAGGCCATACAAAGTTAATTTCCTGTTTCTGGTCTTTACTTATTTATTTTATATTTATCTATCTACTTTCTCTGTATAATATTGTAGAGCAATTCACACCGTGTTTGTTCCCTTCAAAGGAAGATTTCTGTGGAACTGAAGGTCTTGGAGTTACTTGCACAGACTTCTGCTGAGCCAGCTGTACTGCTCAACCTTCTTGGAACGTTTTTAGGAGTGAAAATGGTCAAAGTAGCAAGCCTTCTGCATGGGGAAGAGAGCTCCCAATATCTGTCTGTTAAAAACAGCTCGAAAAATAAAGCAGAAGTACAAGCGCTTGACGGACATGGCTGCTTCCTATTCCTCACTGGAACCTATATACTAGTAAAAGACCATTAAAGCGGGAGAAAGCGGCAAGACTGGAAACAGCAGCGTGTTGGCATCAAGGCTGCAAAACTCAGGGAAGCAGCAGCAAGTGCACCTCCATTGGCAAGTACTCCAGCTACTATGGAACCAACACTTAGAGCAGGTATGTACCACTACTTAAAAAGGTGCTTAATAAACAAGTAATACCGGTAGTTGTATCCCGTTTACATGCAACTATGAAGGACTACCCTGCAGGGATATATAACAAGATAACTCATTACCTAGCCAACACCATGCACTGTACAAGAGATATGAGCAACATTCTTATATGTTGCCTAGGTAATTAGCTATACACAAGGTATGCACATGGAGGTTAAAGTGTGCATGTACTGTACTTTCAGGAAAGAAGAGAAAGAAACCATGTGGTGTATGTACTGGCTGCTTATATGGGAATTGTGGTGTGTGCAAGTTTTCCCTTGATATGCCTGTGTTTGGTGGTCCGGGTCAAAGAAAGCAGAGATGTATAAAGCGACGATGCACCACAGGTAAGTTGAAATTAATCTTTTCACTGACTATTGTGTTCGGTTGTACAACTCAGGCTCCGACACTGCTCAGTGTACAAATGGACAACCACTCCAGCAAAAAGAGGTATGCACCATATGAGTATCCATAGACTATGCTATGTAACTTGTTACCTTCTACACCCTTAGGCTGATGAGCCAATGTCAGCTGCAGCAGCATTGGGACGGAAAGTAATTTCAGTCAAAGGGAATGAATGATCCAGGAGGATTTTCACTTAACAGGCCTGTCTTGAAGCTGCTAGACTCTTTATATAGCTAGCTTTGGCTCCAGTTCATTTATTCATGCATTGTTTGCATTTATACACATATCACATGGTTTTATTATTTCCATTCTCAAAGTGTTGTGAAGAAAGTGCATCCCAATGTGATGTCGTGAGGCTCACTGATTGACCTGATTAGCCATGTCTGTCCAAGGCCCCGCCCCCAAAATTGGCATAAGATTCTTGCACGTTCGATCTTACACTTGTGATTATGTACCTATCAATGTTATGTCCCACCCACCACCCCCACCCCCCAAATTGGGCTATAGTGGGGCAAGGTGGGGATTTGACTAATTAAAATATCAATTGCCCCTATAGTGGGGCAGACCCTGTAATCAAATCCCCTCCAAAAAGATGGGAGATTACTGGGGATTCAACAAATACAGTTTAACTGTGCAGTCTAAGGTAATCAAATTCCTGACTATATTGGGGCAACCCCCCATATAATCCTCACCAACTGCCCAATGGGGGGGGGGGTAGCTAGTGGGGCATAACATTGATAGGCACATCATAATCACTAATCAACATGATGCATGCACTGCAGCATGATGTGCTGATGAAACCTGCACGATCAGCTGACACGCGACCAGGCCTGAGAATAGGCAGGCCTAGATGTAACGCAAAAGGCTCACTGGTACTGAATCTTCTTGCAGTGGCCCTGTTTTGTTTACTTAGTTGATAATAAACGTATCTTTATGTCACAAAATACTGAAGTGTGACTGTATGATTTGTCTTACAAACTTGGCATTCATGCCTCACAACAGCATTCATTTGTCATGCAAGGTCTGTAACAAATTGCTCCCCTAAAGCTATTACATATTTTCATGCCTGGAACGATTCATCCAGAGCAGAAGTTGGCTAGCTGCTTCAGTGGGGAGGTTCTTGTACGTGGGCTTTCTTTGGAAGATGCATTACTCTGGGCACAATTGTGTGCTAGCCAAAGAATTGTGTTGTGGTTGGACCCATACACTGGTCGACTTGGTGTATAGACAGTATAGCTAGCTGTGTCATGACATCCTGATATCTGTGCCTGTCTCCTGGTCTTGCTGATGGTAAACATCTCATCTCACTGCCAGTATGGTTGTACATGTATGAGGTGCATTTCTATTAGTGTCATTCTGTTTACCATGTGTACAAGTGCTGTGGATCACCCCCTAATGTGAAGTGGAGTGTAAACAAAGCTATTAGGCTGTTTGGCTGTGTTAAGTTTGTAGCTACTGGATATGACTAGATATTGAGGCAGGACAGCAGAACATTTGGACTTCAGTGCTTGGGTAACATAAATATAGTTATTTTCCAAAGGCTAATGATACTACCTATATTGGGTCAGCTATCACTGCAAGAGCCGACACTCAGACACCTTGTGCGAAGGGTGTGGCTCGAGCGTGAGACTACAACATGCCCTTCTGGGTCATAGATTAATAACCCGTACCAGGATTGGAAACGGAATCACGTGAGCGCATCAGCGCCGTACGTTTTGGCGGAATCTCGTTATGTACAGACTTGCTCATGAGAAAAAAATTACGGGTTTACCCCAAATTTAGATTTTAACCCTCTCCCTACCAGATTTAACTTCACCGAATTTCTGCCTACAAGCAAGAGTATGCAGCACATCGAGGGAGAAGAGAACAAGTAAGCATGGTATCAGTATAGTATTAAACTACCTAGTCAGTATTGAATATCAGAAAAGGGATGCATTTCTGGCAGCTTTGTAGCTAGGGGGAAACAGACTGACATTTCAGAGCAGCCTCCAGCAGCACAGAAAAAAGCTTGACTCATATTTTCCATGAGCCTTGACTGGTCAACACTCTTGTGTTTGGTGCACAATTAGTAAACCTGCTGTGCAATGCTGTGGTGTGTGTTTTTCCGAGACTATTGTTTATGAACACGATAGAGTGGACAAAATAAGAGTTGACTCTACATGGCAGCGTGTTGCATATGCAGACATTTTGCATGTGGGATCAGGGCTCTCAGGTTGATCTACTTGTTCACACTAAGTCAAAGCTGTGCATGCATGCTATATAGCTGCCATGTTCGATGATAGAACAAAGAATCCAAAGGAGCAAGTTGAACACTGCCTCATAAGTGCCAGGAAGATATATAGTTTGAGGGGATAGTTTATCTGTCAGTGTAGCCACACACTACAAGCTCTGGGCAGGTAAGGCAAAGTGGTTACTGAAAAATACAATCATGCATTTATCGAAAAAGTGAATATCAGTCAAATGCAAGCTTTATCCAGCTTGGAGATGATAGCACAGGATTACGGATGGGATGCCTAACACTTAAAGTAAAATGTATATACCCAGCCTCTCTTTGATTATGCTGTCTTTTCCAGTGCTCAAAGAGAGGGATGCTAGGGGAAGGTTCATCTGTGCGCAGTGTGTCCTGAGTCCTCTGGTGCTCTGAAAGGGGTGCTAGGGGAGAACTTGTATATGTAGTCTCTGAGAAGGATGTCTGTATTTACTGCTGTTTGAGTTGACCTTGCAAAATACAAGCCAAAAAGCTGTGATATGAATATAATTATGTGGTTATTTAGCCTGTAAAGAAGTTTACCACATAATTATATTCATATGCACAGCTTGTTTATATTTTGCAATGGTGGGGAAGTGTATCATAGTCTCCTACCCAGGCTCTCCTCACACCCTGAGCTTGCAGTGTGAGACTGGTTTCGTATACATGCAAGTGCAACAGTATAGAAATGAGAATTTTGCTTGATATGTAAACATAAGAACACAGCATTAACGGTGCAATCGAACTAGGTAAGGATTTTAAGTATATTAAGACATTGCAGAAGGTATGCATAATTTTAATACGTGCATGCATAGTGAGGGTTCAATTTGAAGCTCTAAAGCATGCACAATTTCATAATTTCTGGATTACAGAACTGTAGGATAGGTGGGCTAATGTTTGATAGTATATACTTGAAATTCAACTCCAAACAGTCTTCTACCAGACATGTACTACATCTGTTCAAGCATCTATCCTCGGAAAAAGGGTTCTACTAGCAGACAAGTCTGATAATCATATATTATATCACATCGCTAGCCAAATTTGGCAACTGCTGCAGCATGGTATGGGTTCATAGGCAAGGCCAGTGGAAGGGCAAGTATTTTAGTCTTTACTGTTCGGAGGAGGTGGCAAGGAAGTTACGCGTTGTTTTACAATGTATTTTCGGGCGTGATTTTCTATCCCCGCGTACTACAGTAGCTTCGGGTGTCGAAAACTATCCCAGCGCCAGCATGTCTTGTTGCTCTGATGATCTGGCACAGTTGCTACCTAGCCTCGTTCCCATCCTCCGCACCTGGGAATGAGGCTAAGTTGCTACCCTGCTCAGACCTTTGAAGTCTGAGTTCCGAAAATATATCAGTCTGAGAATAAATTTTTGCCTCTAGCATAGGAACATTACCACATTGAACAGACGTAAAATAGCTTCATTTTTAAGCCTGATTTCATCACACAGCGTTGACAACTTCAACAATGTTTGACCCTTGGTGCAGTTAGATTGCAGTGTACAGCAACGTAGTGCACAAATGCACACCACAGCATTGCACAGCAGGTTTACTAATTGTGCACCAAACACAAGAGTGTTGGCCAGTCAAGACTCATGGCCTGATAGAAATAGAAAATATAATTCAAGCTTTTTCAGGCTGTGCTGCTGGAGGCTGCTCTGAAATGTCAGTCTGTTTCCCCCTAGCTACACAGCTGCCAGAAATGCATCCTTTTTCTGATATTCAATACTGACTAGTTTTATTGCTATACTGATACCCTGCTTACTTATTCTCTTCTCCCTCAATGTGCTGCATACTTCCTGGGCAGAAATTCGGTTGTTAAATCTGGTAGGGAGAGGGTTAAAATCTAAATTTGGGGTAAATCCGTAATTTTTTTCTCATGAGCAAGTCTGTACATAACGAGATTCTTTTGGCGGCACCCATCCGTGCAACGCTATGTGATTGCGACTGGTGTGGAACGGTTGAAACAAACGGTGCAGGTAGCAGCTCTGAAGCGGAAATTTCGAATTATCTGTGGATTTTTCGGCACTGTCAGAGACTGAGTAAGTTACTCATATAAACTATATGTACAATTAATAGCATGGTTTCGAGTCACGGTAATTTGGGATTGATAGCACGAGTGAATGGCTATTAATTGCACGAGGCGAAGCCGAGTGCAATTATGCCAATTATGAGTGCTATTAATCCCAAATTGTACGAGAAAACATGCTATTGATTGCTAATCATAAACCTTGCCAAGTTGACAGTACACTACATTAAGTATGAGTATGTATGAGATAGGCAAGTTTATTGTATACAAGTTTACAGTACACTGTATAGTTTACAGCAAATTGTTGTTACTTACAAGTTTGTAGTACATTAGATAGTTTACAGCAAATTGTTGGTACTCACAAGTTACTGACCAATCAGTGAGCTATTACACTTTTGCACTGTTGACAGTCTGTTTTTCAACCAATCAGAGAGCTATTACACTTTTTCACTGTTGATGGTCTGTTTTTCAACCAATCAGAGAGCTATTACACTTTTTGCACTGTTGTTCAGCCAATCAGTGAGCTATTACACTTTTTGCACTGTTTACATGTACAAGAAAAACACTATTTATTTCACTGTTGTTAATGGAGCTTAACTATGGACTTTGATATAGTCATATGATTAGCGTAAAAAACCTACGTACTTTCTGTTCACATAGCAACAAGTCTATATGTTTGTGGGGGAGTTTCTTTCCAGTCCGCTACATGTAGGCATTGAAATTTGAATCATTAGCTTGCACTAGTGATGAAGTTTTGCAAATGATGTACAGTGCCATCCCTACAGGGTAGTTATTAGTGAGTGATGAGTACTCACGGTTAGTTTTGGTGAAGCTGACCACGCAAGGGCTGGAAGCAACAGGTGCTAAAGTAATGTACAGCATAGCTGTGCATGATGACTTGACGTACAGCATTCATGTGAGAGAAAAGCCTATGAGTTTGAACAACACAACTGCATTGAAGGATTTGCCAAAAACTATATCCACAACCTCAGCTCTGTCTGAGGTAATGAAAGCCCTTGATTCAACAAAGCTTTGCATTGGAAATCAACACCACAAGTACCATACTTTGCGAGGGTGGAAAAAGGGATCCTTTTTCAATCAAACAGGTAAGCTGCTGATAGTTGAATTACATGTGCACACTGGCAACATGTAGTAGTCACAAGTAAACATTTTGCATGTATAATCAGCTGATTTTGAACAAGTTGTAAATACATAAGCATATTTAATACATGCAATGTCAGATCTACCTTAATGTTACGTTTGTTGTAGTGAAGCTTCTAAGTGCCTAACGAAACCGGAAGCGTTGCACAGATGGTGGTGCGTAAATATTCCGTTTCCAATCCCGGTACGGGTTATTAATCTATGATAGGGTGTGGCTTTGAACTCGGGGGTGGGTCTAATAATTACAGTGAGCAGAAATGGCATGGCGCTAAGTCAGAAGGTTGCGATTGGTGTTATTCTGAGTGTAACAGTTATAGCTTTGCTGTGTCTGTTTTTTGTTAGCCGGACAGATCGTAATCTAGTCACTATCAGTGATGGGAGCCTCTGTAGTCCGCTACCTGTCCCTGGAAAGGTGACAACTGGTAGGTTAATACACAAAACGAATGTGTCCAGCGTGCTCAGCCGGTATGCCGCAAAGATATTCTCCAAACCTGAAACAGATCTTGAAAATGAAAAGTTTACCATCGTTATGACTACCTATAAGCGCAATGAGATCCTTCAGAAAGTGTTGAACCACTACTGTAAGACTCCTCAACTGGACAAGATCATTGTGATATGGAACAACGTGGGGACACCGGTTCCAGGTTTTCTTCTCGACATTTCTACTTCCTGTGCAGTGCCACTAAAGTTTATTGAAGAAACAGAAAACAAACTCACCAGAAGATTCAGGCCAAGGCCAGAGATTGAAACAGACTGTACGTATGTGTGATAATGGATATTTGGTGATTGGGATAGCCCCAATTGCAATAAAAGCAGCCAGTGCGGTATGCATGGGTGCTAGACTTCCAACAAACTTTCCTGGTTTTCAGGGGGTTGTATTTAATTAATCACTGGACTGGATTGTGGACTGGGCTGCTGGACTGGATCGACCGATGGACTGGATTGCTGTTAAAATTAAGTTGGGCATATCTTCTATAGCCAAGCAATGGGTTGAAGTTGGTCACATTTTTGAAGCTTACTATTCACCTAGTGGCTGCCAAATAGCTGCCAAACAGCTATTTCAAGGTTAATGAAACAGCAATGGACACTCAAGAGATCCTGTACTCTTTTATGTATGGTTGCCTGGCATTGCCAGTGGATATACACTGCAAAAACACTTAGGTTACTTCAACCACATTTTTAGGTTGTCACGGTTGCATCAGTGTAATAAAGGAATGCTACCTATTAGGTTTACTTGAAAGTTCTTCTTAATTGTTTAGTTACATTAGCTAGTCTCTCTTTTCAGAAGACCTATTAATTTGGCTACATTCCTGGCATTTCTACCACAACCATGCAACCAAGGAACTCTCCAGGGGCAGATGTGTAAGATCAAAGAAACAACAAACCTCAACTGATATGCTGATTTATAGGCTTTCTGAAAGGAGACTAATTTAACAAGAGGGAGAAGCTTCTCAACTACACTCTGATTTGAATTGTAAGCACTTTACGTGTCATGCACACAAAAGGAATGCGGTGACCAAAATGTGGTTGAAGTAACCCAAACCTTTTTGCAGTGTACTGGATGTGATCTCAGCATGCACACACACTAAGCTCGTAGTACAATGGGATGAGTTCATTATCCATTATTATGGCTATAGTGTACTATACACTTGTGTACATTCACTATCTAGCCAGTGAGTTGATAAAGTGTAGCTTATAACAACTTAACAGAGAAGGCAGAACATGATTTCAAGTTGGTATTAAAAATAATAATTTGCTCTGAAGACATTCCAAGCACAAGAAAGGAGAAGTATAAGGTACATGTGAGATGCACAAACTAGTAGTTCAGTCCAGCAATCCAGTCTACAATCCAGTCCAGTGATTAGATACAACCTTTCCAGGGCCAGATATCTTGGCATTACACCTTTTCTATCTGGATTTGGAGACCAGATTGCAGACTGACTAGTGCTCAGAACTGGAATGGGATAACAATTAGAATTGGCTATAATTATTGGCTTATAGCCATTGATTGTTTACTACCAGTGGTTTTACTATACAAGTCTGCAGTCGGTATATATAATAATTTTGCAAAAGGGGACAGAGCTTGTTGCTGTGCAATCAGTTTAGTAAACTTAAACCATACATACATTATAACACAGATAGATAAAACAAAAGAGCATCCTATGATTCATACATGGCGACAGTGTACACCAAAAGAGTAGCAGGATAATCAGAGGGTGCTAGCTGTAGCCTGTACTACCCTGTGTTCCTATTTATACTTTACCATAATTTAGTCCCATCCTCTTTTTACAAAGAGTATAGCAACCCTAACTGTCAAGAGCACTATAGCAATCTCACAAATGTACACTAGGTTACGTCTAATCGCTAGACTGGATTGTGAACTGGATTACTTAATGGAACTTTGAACATAACTTGTTGATATTACATGACCTTCAATCAAGTCACATATTCCAACTATATAGGTTAAACCGAAGAAAACTTGAAAAGGTAGAGCAATTGAGGCAGCATGTGACAGAATGCAAGCCCACAATACCAGTGTAAGGTAAATGGGTCCAGTAACTCCAGTTATCAAGCTCTATATTGCATGTAAATGCAGTTTTGAAGTGCAAAATAATGTAACCTTGTGAAGTGTTAGAAGCCTGGAAATAGACAAATGTGGACTTACCTGCTTGGGTCCAAACATATTAGTAGCAAATGTAGTTGCTATATTAAGTTGCTTTTGGTGCTGTTGCATGCTTAAGCTACTCTTATACGAGCAAAGTAACCGCACCCCAAGATGCTCACGGAAGGTTAGTGCTGCAGGTTTACCTTGGCTCGAACACTTTAAAGTTCAGTGCTATATGTAGGTAAAATCTTTGTTAGTAGGCTTTAGGAAAAAAAGTTCACTGCTACTTGGCTACAAGACCTGAAGTAGAAGGCTTAAAGAGATCAGGGTTTTGTACTGCAAGTTTAGCTGAAGTAGGAAGACTTATTCAGAATTTTGTGGCTTCTTAAAAAAAAAGCTTCACCCTCAAGGGAGGAACCAGACATCAGTTTATCAAATTATGAATAGCGAGGCACCCCTTCACCTGCTTTATACTCGCGCATTATATACGCGCGCGCGTAATATCAGCCAGAAGCACGGTAGCGCGCTCAATACACGCAAGGATTTTATACGTAGTATATTGAACGTGTGACGTCACGTAAGCAGAAAAATCGCTTGCTGTGAGGGGTGACAGTGGTGTAACTGGTGAAGGGACTCGGAGAGTTGTTGGTGTACCAAAGTTTCATTCCTGGGGTAAGTGCTCCATGCCATTAACGAATATCAACTCAGATTGGATGTCCAACGCTTCCTCTGGCCTGTGTATTTATATATTAGTTATTTACGCAGTTGCATCTTGGGGTGTAACTTCCAGTGGCATTGCATATGAGCTCACAATGTACGGAATGACTTTGTGTCTATGTGTGCTTGTATACATTTCCTAGCATGACAAAGTGCAGCTTATACAATTATAGGTAGCTACAGTTAGCATGTGGTCTAATTCAGCACATGGACGTGGTTGGCTGGAGTTCATGCGATACAAACGAATTAAGTGCAGTAATCCAGTCCAATAGTTCAGTCCAGTAATCCTGTCCAGCAATCCAGTCGTTGATCCAGTCCAGTGATTTTGTCTTGACCTGCAAAGTATGCAAAAACATTGTGGTATTTAAGGTGGCTGGGAACCCTGTGTTTTCAAGGTCAACAAACCTGGAATCCAAGCTGATAGAATTCTTTGTCTTTGTAAACTTTTAGCGCACAGTCCGTTTTGGGAACCTTCATCCGTTCACTGTCCGTGATTTTCCCCATTTCCTGTCGGCATTGGCATCCAATAATCAGTTTATAATTAAGTTAGTTAAGATGTGGCCTGGCGGAACCCTTCATGTGGTGGTCGGAACTTTGAAGATAAGGTTAGATCGACTTAAAAAAAAAACAAAAAAAAAACAGAGGAGTTTTAGTAGAGTGCTGTAGTGTCAGTAGCTGTGAGTAGTGCTTGTGAAAGTCTAGAAACAGCAGAAAGGCCACAGTGGCCAAGACTGTACTCACTGGGTAGGCCCAGGTCTTGCAATCGTATGCCAAGCCTAGTAGGTGACCGTGGCCCGGTGCTCCGAGTGCTGGGCTGGGCTTTAACTAGAATGCGCAATATATCGTTGGTACTACCCTGCCGTAGACAAGAAAGCTGCAGAGGAGTTGTGTGTGGAACAGAACCGTGAGTTGTTTAGCGACATAAGGGGGAGAGGTGGGGCTAGTAATGCTTGCTTCCACTCATGAATGAGCCCCTCCCGTAGACAAGCTGTGAATTTTTTGAAATGTGCATTCATTTTGGTGCAGTCAAAGTTGTCCATTCCAAGAGTAGTGACAAACATGAGTCTAGCCTGACTTTGAGAGTAGATCTGAACAAAAGCTGGCACAGAATGATTTGAGATACATTGGTGGTTAGGACGCTACCTAGAGTGAGTGTGTAGATGCGTCCATCGAGTGGCAATTTTGGGTTCATGAATATATTAATGAGCCACTAAAACCCTTTTTAAAATTAGGCAAAGCAAGATTGCCCTAAAGAAAACCCTAACCCTGAAACTAGGAGTAACCCAGGTCCTGACTGTAACCCAAGTTTATGTTTTCGCTAACCTCTGCCGAAAGACTTCACCACCACCTTAAAGTAGTAATGAGTAATGATGAGGTTGATAAGCCAGCAACTGATAATCCATGCACTAGCTGATAATTGTTCACACTCCAGAATGGCTGGTAGTCATGTGTTTGTCTCACATGCTCTTTGACTGCAGGTGTTGCAATAATGGATGATGATAGACTCATAACTGAGCTTACTGACTTTGTCTTTGGGTTTAGAGTATGGCAGGTAAACCTGTTACTGTTCACCTCAGTGTTAGTTATTTAGGAATTACTGTATTATAGCATGATGTAACTTTTGAGATCAGGGATTCACCCAGGAATCAAACCTAGGACCTTTTGAATTGTAGTTGGACCCTCTTACAACTGATCCACTGACCCCAGTGACAAACAGAGATCCCCTAGTGAGGTAGTACGCAACACATGTAAGAAGAAATCGACTTCCTGGTGTGTAATGATGTGTTTCCTCGATTTTTGTTACTATGTGTGTGGATTTATTGTATTTGTGTAGTGGCTAACATGAACAAGTTGATATTATCACCTAAAGTCAGTTGATTTACTTACAATTGTTCTTTTCCCCATCACTCCAAACAGCAATTTAGGCAGCGTATTGTGGGCTATGAGCATCGCATGCATGTCAAGCAGGCTGATGGCAAGTTCCATTATGGACCAGACTGGCAACATGGTGGAACACCTGTGAAATTTGGCTATTCCCTGATGGGTACAGGAACAGCTCTAATGCATAGGACTTACCTGGAAATGTACCATGACCCTGAGATATTGCCAAAGGGTATGATTGAGTACATCAATCAGGTCAGGAACTGTGAAGACATTGGGATGAATGTGATGGTGACTAAGTTTCTGGAGGATGTCAGCTGGCCACAATGTTCTGCACTGTCTGTGGTGGCTCATGGAAAGATCAAGAATTTGCAAGATGAAGCTCGTACGCATGCAAGTCAATTTTTAACCTGCAGGTTTTGTTGAGAAGTGTGCTTTGTGGTTTATGCCAATCTTGTACTGAAATATCTATATACTATGGCAACTCCACAATAAAGCCTAAACAATTGCTCTACCTCAAGCTCGTTTACTTTAGACTCGAAATCAAATACCACTTTGATCAGATCTGCTATATATAGTAAGCTAATGCTTTTATGTCTATAGGCAATGTATATGGTGGAGTGTAGACACAGCAGACGGTAAGAATGAGCTAAATCTGCCAGACTAGGCTAATGCTTTTATGTCTATATCATAGGCAATGTACATGGTGCAGTGTCACCAATGTCTTACTTAGTTATACAGTACTGCACTTGTAGACACAGCAGACAGTGAAAATGAGCTAAATTTCAAGCAGAATAATATTGTTATGAAACTGCCTTCACCTGCAGCTAGCCACATTGCAACAACAAGACACCCAAGTACTTTGTTTCTGAAACAGATTTGTTCCTAACACACCAGCAGCTATAATAATTGCCTGTTCCACTAGTCTTATAGTATCTCTCTTGCAGCCATTGCACATGCAAGGACTGTATTTGATTGCAAGTATAACAAGTAGCTGTTACAGCTGTCTGAATTTGTACGGGGCTCTCAGTTGTTAGTGTCTACTGTCTCTCCCCCTCATTATTAGATGAAGGTTTCAGAGGGCTTTCCATGAGGCCACAGCACTGCATCCAGCGATCAATGTGTTTGAACAAGTTTAAAGAACTCTACAATGGACATCTTCCTCTGCATTACACACATGCTAGGGTAACATATGAGCCTCCACTTACTTAAATACACTTTCAGTAGATTTTGAATCTGACCGTCCCCTTTGTGTTCTGTTTGCATTCTGTTACTCTCCGTGTTTGAAATGCTCATTATTTAGTATGTTTGTGATGGTGTTGTATATACAGTGGAACGTCTCTATTGCAGAACCCTTGGGACCAAATTGTTTGTCGTTTTCACTGCATTGCAATGGTATAGTGTGGCTAAACCATGCAAATACTTTGCATTACTGGTACATCCTAAAATGATACTAAAATCTGCCTTGCACTCTTACACAATTGTTGTGTGTACTACATGCCAACACACCAACAGTGTATTATAGGACAGCCAAACTTGATTGCACATCAGTACACAAGTTCTAAAGGATCTAAACTGCTACTTTACTATCATGTAAGTGGTGATGGTATGATCTTGCCACACATTGCTCATACTAGTCAACATTAGGCATTGTATTTACAAAGAACTTTTACCTTGAATAGTTACATAATATAACTTGATCAGACGCCATATTCACACCATCCTCGAATTCTAGCCGTGCACCGATCAGAATCTCTGAGCGAATAAAATGCTGCCTAGTGAGACTAGAGTTTAGGTAATGCACTATTTGGCTTAGCACAGCACAAGGAGATCCAACCAATGTGTGAGTTTGTGACTGAACATGAGACATAGCATGAGTGCACGTGTTGAATATAGTAATATCATTGTGGCTCCTGATCATCTGAGAATCTGGACTTATGAAATTGTATGCATTCATACCACAAGGAGGCATCATGTAATACACACAAAAACACTTATTCAGAAAAAAGCAACATTTCTTGCGTATTGCTAAGAGGAAAAGTGGACTTCTGTGGAACTCAAACCTCCAACATACAGGTTATCACCTTGGTCTTAGATGGCAGTAAACAGACCGATTCCGAGGGCGTAGCCCGAGGACGAGGTTTGTTTACTACAGCCATAAATCCCTGACCACCTGTGCTATAACTATTATATATCCCACCTGATTGGTCCTTTGTTGTGTTATTGTAAACACATCTGTACATGATTGTGACATGTTTCCAGTAACTAATATTATTTACAAATCTGTACTATAGTCTGACAATGTAGTAGACTGTAAACATGGAGAGGGAATTATGAGCCATAATTTCCCTTGTAGGCCTCAGGGAGGGAAATTATCACAGTGAACCCCCACCTGTTGTATAGGCAAAACTATACTAGGTGGGATATATATGGTTTTAACTTCCTATTTCCATGGTTACCACACATAATACTACAGTTCTCAAAACTATGCACGTGTGCATACTTTTAACCAGTAGGAATTTATGTGGCCATTTCCAATCTAATTTGTTGTGAAAACAACAGCCATCACTTCTAAAGGCCCGGGGGATAACATCATAAACTTTCACACATTTTCTTCAGTCTAAACTTTACTTTACTAATCAGTGCTGTATTACTCACAGTTTGATGTAGTCTACAGAATTAATCATCCATAGGGTAACATTATGTGTATTATTATCTCTGTATGGAGAAAAGATGTCCCGGAAGACACCACGGAAACAGTCTTCTGCAGACTTCATCTCCACAGGTCAGCTGTCAGGAACTTTTGGTGGAAGAGATAGAAGTTCACACATCAAGATTGGTAGTACTGCACATCATGCCATTCTATCATCACATTTACTTTAGAGGGGTTCCACCATTCCACTGCAAGCATCATAGTACAATAAATAGTGTATAAGGAGTGTGAGGAGTTGTGTGTCGATTGGGGGAGCACCAACACCGCTGGCACATCGATGTTCATGATGTGAAAATTTCCACACATATATAAAGTGTGAAGTCTAAAACATGATGGGATATGGGGATGGGGCATTTCTGGCTTAAATGGATGGGGCATTTATGACTTAAATGGGCGGGGCATTTACGACTTAAATGGGTGGGGCATTTACGACTTAAATGGGTGGGGCATTTACGACTTAAATGGGCAGGGCATTTCTGACTTAGCTAAATGGGTGGGGCAGTTATGGCAAAGTATGTCATTGTTTTTTGGAAGATATGCTCAAAAAAACACTGCCCTTCAGGGGAGTACCCTTTCCGGTCCTCGCATGACCACAGGTTTCGGTCCCTTTGAACTCCCGACCCGTGGCCTACTGCAGAAAGGGCGGGACCACTCCCCGCCTAAGGCTTGCTTTGAGTGAGGAGCCCAGCTCTCGGTTGGCATTCACAGAGCGATGAATACTAAGCAAATTGGGGGTGGGGCTCAATGGGTGGAGTTAGTTATCACATAGATAATAGAGTCGTAACCGGGATTGGAAACATCCCAATTAACGCGGCCACTCTGCGTTACCGGAAGTAGTACTTCCGGTAACGCAAATAATAAGGCAAGGTGAGGCGGTCCGGAGCCATGAAACCAGTGCGTGTTTATCGCGTCGGACGCTCAGATGCAGTGGTTTACATGCAGCTGGAGTAACTACACTACAGCTACAAAAGATGGAGCACGACTAGAGAGGCTCCTCATGCATGTACACTGAAGTTGCAAGAGCACATAACAATGGCAATGCACTAATAAATACACACACTAATACACTATACAGTTGTACAAAGAAACTGCTAACAAACTCTTGAATGTTGAGTTGCCATGTACACAACCTCTTTGGCACTGAAAACCAGAGAATTGGGTCATTGAAGCAGAGTCCACTGGATCAGTCATTGAGGGTGAGTGAAAACATAACATGGGCTTGGAATGCTGGGAGAGTAGCGATAAGTTTGCACCAGACTTGGTGGCTAGATATCAACTAGCTGTCATGGAATTGGTACTGTGAATGGTAATCATGACTGGCAGTTCCCTGCAGATACGGAGTAAGATTGTGTTTTGTGCTTCATTTTTCCTCTCTTCTCTCTTGCCAATGCATGCCCAACTGAAATTTTCTCCCACCCATATCTGTAATGTGTACAGGGAGTGCATACATGTAGCCAAAAAAACTATATAACTGTTACACAAAGACAAGAGCTAGTCTCGTACTAGTCTCGCAAGCCAGACCCACTTCCGCAAAAAAAAGGGAAGGGTCTGGTGAACTGTGTACACAAGCGAAAGAGAGCTAGGACACATTTTCCACTACTGCAGGAGTTGTAAAAACACTTTGACTATACTTCTCAGAGAGCGTGCTTACTCCGCAACAGGTAATTCAAGAGTGCATTATTTGAAATCTGGTTATGTCATCCAGCTAATTGCATTCTGGTGGGACACGGCTTGTGTATGTAGTTCACCAGACCCTTCCTTTTTTGCAGAAGTGGGTCTGGCTTGCGACACTAGTCTCGTACCCAGACTACTTTTCAGCGGGCAAAAAAAAGTGGTCTGGAAACAAGACTAGACAAGAGCTAGGCCTACATCAAAAATGAAATGTCCATAATCTCTCCCCCACAAACTGCTCCCCAAGAAAGTTTATGGCATTGTGTAATATTACCATGCAATACTTCAGACTCGGAGCTTTCTTCTGAAACGTTCTAAACTAAAGCCATAAACCTACACTGAGAGCAACTGCTTCACAAACTTCTTTACGTACCGTAGGCTAAATATGGCAGTATAGTTTCTGTAACTGAAGGAAAAAATGTTTCTAGCATCACAAACTATTACTATGCAATACTTCAGACTCGGAACTTTCTTCTGAAACGTTCTAAACTAAAGCCATAAACCTACACTGAGAGCAACTGCTTCACAAATGATTAACTAAACAGAGGCGCTTGTTTAAAGCTTTAAAATGACTACACCAGAATCATGAGAATCATTGAACTATCAGACACAAATTTTAGTTCTAATTGTAGCGCAACCCTTCCCAAACCGCATAGTACCCCACAAAACTCACCAGCTTCAGTACACTTCTCGCTTCTGAAGCTTTTTTGCTTGTCGGTCGGTCGCTCCTTCTCCCTCAAGGCAACCCACGGCTGCAACTCTGGACTCTGGACTGGACTCGTGGACTGGACTATGGACTGGACTATGGACTGAGTTTTGGACTGAGCCGCTTGATGTTACCCGATGTAACGGTGTGTAAGTTGTTGTTTAAAGTGCCCTGGGCTTTGGCAAAGGCATCTTAGACTATGTGACAATATATGCATGCAGCAAGAGAGTGGCTGTGCATGTGGGTCAGCATTGCAAGGTCCAAGACCTATTAGTGTAGTCTGTATTCATGCAACAACAGAGTGGCTGTGGGTGTGGCTCAGCGTTGCAAGGCTCAAGAGATTTGCTTAGGAGCATTGTAGGTTATGGTAATATGGCTGTATACAGACAACAGCATTCTTATAACTACCTTGAAGGTGGTAAATATTGGTCTGTGAGTGGTATAGTTCATTTGCTGCACAGTTCAGCCTCACCATCAGCCCATAGAAATTGACCCAGATCCTCAGAGATCTTGGTAAATGTTTGTACTACCTCCGCTCTTGTGAAATACCAAGAGATACTCATGCATGTCTAGGCTCACTTGAACCATTCTTGAGACAGAACCCAAGTCTCAGGTAACCTGTTGTCAATTAAAAGTGGACATTTACATTATGTAAATAATCACAGAGAGTAACAGAACCTCTGCTCTAGCTTAGATAACTGATTCGGAGTGGGAATAGTCATCGTGGAGTTCCGCGGTCCACAACTCGGTCCAGAACTCAGTCCAAATATCAGTCCATAGTCCAGTCCACGAGTCCAGTCCAGAGTCCAGAGTCCAGTAAGTGTGTTTATAATAAACGCGTGATGCTGGCCCTTTCACTTATGGATTTGACATGCTTATAATTGGGCCACTTAGAAAATGATAACATATTAACAGTACTAGCATTGCAACAGCAGCATAGGTAATAGTATGTACTATAAGCAACATAATTAGTTAAAGATGAGAATGTTGTAAAAAAAAGTATGAGTCAGGGAATCATACACAGCAATGTCAGTTACAGGGTTTTCAAACTGTTAACTTTGGTTTCAAGATCACAACAAATGCTGCTAGCATCTGGACGTAGATCTTTATCGTGCTGAATGCAATCATGGATAAGACTGCAGAGTGGATGGGTTTCTTCAATCTGTGTGACAAGGCTATCGCGTTCAGCTTCACGAGAAATGTGACTAGATTTTGTCACTATTTGAACAAGTACAACCCCAAATGAAAAGATATCAAGGCTGGTACCATAGTCTTTAGAAGCAATCTCTCGAGCTTCCGGTGGTAAATGTGCCTCGCGGTGGCCAAGTGTAGTAAGTTTCCTCGAAGAATCGGGGTCAAGTATTCTTGACATCCCAAAGTCGGAGATTTTAGCTATCGGAGCTTCGTCGTTGTTTAGCAGCAAAAGCACATTGTCGCTGCAAAGATCACGATGAATGATGCCATTAGAATGGAGAAATGTAAGTGCTGAAGCAATATCAAAGGAAAGACAAGCCTCAGTGTAAAACAAATCAGGATTGGAAGAATTTTTCTTGTCTTCAAGGAAGTGTGTCAAACTTTCATCCATGAGTTCCATCACAAGGACTGGAAGGTTGGATCGTGGTTCTATACAAGTACTCAGATGTGTCACCACATTGGGATGCTTAAGCTTCTCCAAGATCTTGCATTCTTGCTGAAACCTTGTTAATGCTTCAATTTGAACTGTGGCCTCAAAAACGTGGCTCAGAATTTGAACAGCAAGGGGATTCAATACTTTTACAGCACACGGCTGTTCGGCTAATTTTCCTTTATAAACACTGCCAAATGCCCCACTTCCTAGAGCCTCACGGTGGATGATGATGTCATTGCCAATGACACATTCATTTGCAGATGGCTGGCTTGTGTTGTCACTTCCACATGCTCCTGCTGGAAAAAAAAGTACAAATTAATAGAATCTGGTTATGAACTTGAATTGAAGCCTTCTAATGTAGGCACCCAAATGTGTTCAGTTACTTGGTTGTCCTTGTTTCCGAGATAAAACATAATTATAGAACTAGAAAATCATACTGTAACTATCATCAGGACATTGCAATCGGTAGCCTCATATATATATACCCAGGCTCCGTTTATCAGCAGGGGAGGAGCCTGGGTACGAGGCTAGCAATGGGTATCAAAAATCCAATGCCGACTATACGGGTACACAAGTAATGCACCAAGTTGTCAATACCTTTTCAGTTGAACCCCAGTGTACCAGCAGTAACTAAGTTGCCTACCATTTAACAATCCGATCAGCTAGCTAGCTAAAACTATTTCAGAGTCCATCAAGAAGAGATAAAATTAACTAAAATATGGGAAAGATTTAGCCATCTGCATTCAAGTAAGTGGGATCTGGTGAAGTTGCACACATAAAGAATACATACGTAAGAAATATGTACTCAGAAATTTTGCATGCTGGTTCATTGCTGCAGCAAAAGCAGACAGAAGTCTATCGTTACGCTCTCTGAAGCTGCATCTACAGCTAAGGGTATAAGCCTTCTGCTTGCATTGGTGATACTTGTCTGATCGCTGAACCTGCCATTAGCTGTGTATCTCTGCAGTTGGATAGTTAGCTGAATCAATGAATCCTATGGCTAGTAATTGTGAGTGTGATGATTGATGGTATGTTTGTGAATTTGTATCATAATATTCATGAATTCAAAACTAATCAGAGGTTAGTTTTAAAAAATAGTGATACATGGAGGTGTTCTTCTGCAGTATCAAAATTATATAGCTACTCCGTTACGCTAATATATGACTCAAAATTTCACAAACCTATTAGCCATGTGAGCTTCTCTGCCACATCTTTCAGTTCTGGTTGCTCTCTGAGCACTATGAGTAGGTCCTGGAACTTGCTTTGGTCAACAACGATCTGGTCCCTGACAGCACTAAGCAGCTTCGTATTTTTCTGCACAGTGGACAGCTCCATTGTGCTCATTTTGTCAACAACCATTTCTGATAATACACCCTTGGAATAGAGCTGCCACGCAAGTAGCTCTGGGTTTTGTATTCTTGTCATGAGATCACCAGAGCACTTCCGGAAGGCTTCTGACTCTACACTCGTCCCCTTCTCCAATTCAAAACTTCTTGGAGGACTGGGTGTATGTGGAGCTGGAAATTCTGGTTGTGGGCAGAGCAAATTGAAATGCTGTTTAAGAGCTTGGAAGGGACCATTCAATCAATGATTCAGTGCAAAAGAAAAAGGACATGATTTCATATCGTAGTGACAATTATTGTACTCTAATGACGCAAAACTGTTGGATTTAGGCTACATGAATGGCGCTGTGGATGAAGTCACGATGGGCACTCATGTTCAGACTAAGCTACTGGCTAGACAAAATTGATTATTGTTACTAATGATTATTAAACTTCTAAGTTGCCTGTTCAATGTTAGAAGGAACATAAGAAGCCCTGTTGACTGCCAAACATCTTCAGCTTTGGAAAAAAACCTTTTTTCACCTATTGTGCCCATTGTGACTTTGTCCATAGAGTCATTCTTAATGCTTGTATCCCACAATTCATGACTTAAAAATGCTAGTGAATTCTTGCTATCACACGACTGGAATCAAGGGGTATATTCAAACAACAAATGCACATAAACTGTGTAGTTGATGTTGAATAAGCCTCATTTACAACGTATGATTTTTTCTCCTCCAATGTACAGCCTAGACAGTTAGGTAAATGTATGCAGTTAGTCTCACCAGAGTGGACTTCACTCAAGTGTTGCTCCAGAGCTCCAAGCTCTCCACTCCACTCACAGCCATCCTTGGCATGTGTGCATAAAACTTGAAGTTGGTTTAGGGCACGCTTCAGGCCCTTATTTGGAAACACTTCGAAGTTGGGTTCCCTACATACTGGGCAGGGATCGTGCTCAGCTACCCGTTCAAAACACGAGCGACAGAAGCTGGTACCACAACATGTAGATTGGTATGGATCACGAAGTACCAGGCAGCATATTGGACATTCTGTTTGGAAAGCACTTGTAGGTGGTGAGACAAAGGTGCAGTCATATCCACCAAGCATCACCTATAATTGATAAAAGAATTTGTTGTGTGAAGTAATACCGAGCAAGTCTATTACTGTAACCTTGTTTGCAAGCTTTGTGACATTAAGAGAACTGAAATTTTAAACAATGTCAAAGTAAGTTTATTACCCAGTCATACTATAAGTATCCTACATACAGCCTGGAGGGCTGTGTAAACATTCATGCTCCTCCCAAGCTTTTGTCGCATAATGTACTTTTGTTCCTATAGGCAACACAGGAGACCTCTGAAGGATAAGTTCTTCAGCTCACCTTCTCCATGCTTTTCTTTCCTCTCACTCAATGCAGTACCAAACTGAACTCATATGTTGGTCACAATCTGCAGTTAAAATTGCATTGTTATGATGATAACATATTCTGCACTTACATATAGGTATAGGAAACAAATCAAAAGTGTAGGGACCATGCTGTACCACACAAAGCATTCAGTTTAGAATAATCCCACCACGTAGCATAGTGGTACCTTTAGATTTTTTCAAGAGTGTATGTTGGACAGTTGCAGAATGAGTTTAGAATTTTTCTTTGTCAGACAAGAGACCACACAGCTTTTCATGGCTTGCAGTATAATATTATAGTGGTCAATGCATATTTGACAAAGTGCATCTTCTTCATACCAAGGCCACCCCACGGGCAAGATTTTGATCACTTTACAGTGCACTGTAAGCAGCAATGTATATGTACAACTGGATATGAGACCACTGCATGGAGGAGACTGCTGCATGGAGGAGACTGCTGATCGAGTACAAGTTATGAATATTAATTAATCCACAGGCTAAAAATGTGTTTCGGCCGGCTGCTACAGTTTCTACACGACAGAATAGTACATGTATAGTCGAGTTCACAGTTTGTTAGTGCTGTGAGAATTATGTGCAGAGATGAACACTAAAATGCTTTACTGAAGTTTGGCTCAGCTGAAAATAAACGCATACATGTTTGATGGTATGAGGCAAAATAGCCAGCAATCAATGACTTGAGCTGACAGTGCTCTGATCTTGAACAATGACTACACAGCAACACCCACCACTTCATATCTGCATGAGTGATATTTGAATGCTCCAGGCAACACCCAGCAGCCATCAGGTATGTGCAATCAAAACTCCATTAGGGTGATCTACTGAAAAACTGTCCCCGTCAGGAAAGAAATCAGTCATGCTGAGTGGTGACTCTAAATGCTTTAGATTCAGAGAGACCACTCAGCATAGATTAATGTTTGGGTCTGTTCAGTACTGAATTTGGGAAAAAGTAGCAAGTATAGCCAGCTACCTGTTGGGGTGTTTGTAGTGAATTAAGCACCAAAACTACCAGCACTTACTGCGCAGATATAATTGGCTCCTGCCTGAGAAAAGTACAATACCTGCCTCAGACACACTTAAAGTCAAGTTACTGCAGTCTCAACACATGGTTATCCATTTGTAGGGCTCTACCAGTTGGTTAAGCATGTGTTTACAACTTAAGTACATCAAAATTAGTTGGACAGCTAGCTAAGATTAAGACAGCCCACTAATATGCTGTTACATGGTTACATTACAAGGATCCTAACCCCCAATCTGAAGAACTGGCTACTGCGTGAACAGAAGTCTGCATGGCGTTGTAATAAACTTAAAAATGTAGACTGTACCCAAGGGTGTATCTATCTGTGACAAATAATTCATGGCTGTACATATAGTCGATTACTGCAGTTTTCATGAACCTTGCACTATGCAAACAGCAAACGGAAGACGGCGGTTTTATAATTGAGTAAAGAATGTAATTAAGTTTCAATGTTGGGCAGTTTGCGTGCATGGTGAACATATCTTATGAACCGTGGCGAAGCAAAGCGCACAATCCAGACTTAAGATGGAGAATGATTCATCAAAGGAAGGTACTCAACTACAGCCCAAGGCTAGTGAGTAACAATCTGGGTGTGTCTGTTTCTACTGTGAGAAGAATCAAACGGCGTTTTGATACTGAAGGAAACATGGAGAAACGACGCTACCCTAACAGGTCTGGTTTTGGTCTAATTACTTTCACTATAACAATCCTTTTGTTTAGTTTGTGTCTTATAAAGTGTGGTTTAATACCTTGGCCCTAATACCTGCCCCCTCCCCCCAAAAGCAAAACAACAACTTTCACTTCAAAACACTAATTATCCCCTCCCCTCCCCACCCCTCCCACACTTAGCAACAACTATACTAGACGTATGTAATGTACAGCAACTTTACATACGGTTACATAGGTTGCATATAGTTCACATGTAGCCTGTAGCCTAATATGGCATGACATTTTCATTCATTTGTTTATATTGTATGATATGAAATTCATACCTCTGTTTTTTTTGGCCTGTTGCCCTATATGGTATGACATTCAAATTTCTTTCATTCATAATCAAATTCATACCGTTGTTTATGCTCTACACAATCTGCCCAAATATTAGCTAAGGCTCCAAAATTATACACCAAGTGGAAAGAAAAAATATATAGTAATGAATGAATGAATGATGTTTAGAAAAGCCATGCATATGCCTACTCTTCAGCCTTTCTTTCCCAGGATAACAGGGCCTACTCAACTTTCACCAGGTAGCTGGAAGCAGTTATCATTCAAGTATCTACGGTTCAAGCGCTATAAGGCTGAGAACTAATCCATGGCAAATGCACAAGGTGAAATATTTGTCACCAACAAAGGTGACCTACAGTCACACAGGATTTCACAATGGCCAAGCTAGCTACTTTAGCATGAAGGTACAGGTATTTGCAGAACCTGGGCATATCCGCAAGTTGCAACTCTTTAGCCTTGTACAAAGACTACTGTATGTACACCATTCACAAGTTACAAATTTGACTACAGAGTGGTTACCCTGGTTGCATGGCTTCACTGTAAAAAGGAAAAGTTGTTTTGACTCAATGTGGTTACCTCAGTTTCCTCTTACTTGTCTGCATGATTAAACACAGTGGAGTCCCACTACCTGCTTTAGATTCCAAACAGACTAAGAACTTGATTTGGCTTTCCAGAACATTAGTAAATGTCATGGAAGAATACTTTGCTAATGAAATTGTCCAATCATGTGGAAAAGGGTACGAAACTGAGGTAACCAAAATGGGTTTAAACTATCCACTTTTTCTTACAGTGAATTCCTTTGCTATCAGAGACAACAATCATTGTATATAACTTTTCCCAATCTGTTTCTGCACATGGCCCTTGGGAACTGCCAGACCTTTGTGTACAACCTTGATATCTATTGCAACGTACCCCAGGGCCCTTGGCAGGTTGGGAGTGGTTCGGCTCCCATCTGTCTCTTACAATTTGTTTCCAAGCGGGCTTGCCTTCTCAGCAACTACAAAGTCTTCTCCAAAAGTGCATGATGAAGGGAAATCCCCTTATGGGCTAATCCATGAACCTTAATTGATCTTTGAGCTGTGCGTGCTGGATGTTGCACATGCATAACACATATTGGCATACTGTGTGTTAATGTTAGCATACCGCAAGCACATAGCCTCGTTCCCAGGCCCCGCCCAGCTTTCCATCGCTTGAAGCGGTAGAGGGCTAGCCTCGTCCCCAGGCCCCACCCAAAAATCGGGAAAGGGGCCTGGTGTCACTTGAAAACTTTCTCGTATGTGCTGAGTCAGCATATTATGTAAGAATTACATGCCTTACGTGATCACGTGGTAGCCAGCTACGGTTGACAATGGCATTACAGAGTAGATGAATAGATCTTGCTACAGGGCGACTACAGACAAATCCTGTGAGGCAAGAGTAGTAGCCTAGCAAGCGTAACTACGCTCTAAGTTTCTGAAATCCGAGGTTTATGAAAAGTCTGCTTGCCTCGTTCCCATTTTCAAATGGTCTTGGAACGAGTCTACTACTTTCACGTGTCAAGAATTTAGTAATTGGTAATGGACGAACGTGATTCCTCTACTCCAAACGAAGACTGCTGACACAGCACATACGGGAATTTTTGCAAGTAACACCAGGCCCCTTTCCCGATTTTTGGGTGGGGCCTGGGGACGAGGCTAGTAGAGGGCCTGGAATAATTCATCATGTGAGTGACGTAGGGTAGGGTGTCCAACCTGAAATATGAAAGTGTGCGCATTTATTTCAAAACAGTGGTTTTCATAAGAGCCAACCCAGGTAAGAAAGAAACTACAGACGATTGAGTTCTCATGTCATTTTCTTTCGGACTGATTGGTGCACTTTTCCGGAAGTGGTAAGTTCCGAAAAATGGCACTTGACCAACAATTCAAGTTCACCGTAACTGTTAAAATTATTTTGTTCCCAGACCACTGACCACAGCGAACAAGACTACTGTAAACATGACAGTGAGTTATACATTAGGTCTGTGAGGGTAAGTTTTTTGGGGGATAACTAGGCCCATGGCTTGATATTGGTCACGTACCATTTTTCGGGGCTTATCACTTCCGGAAAAGTGCACTGTTTCCGAAAAAATTGACATTCGAACCCGATCCATCTGTGGTTTCTTTCTTACCTGGGTTGGCTCTTATGAAAACTACTGTTTTGGAATCAATGCGCACACTTTCATTGGGGCGAGCCTGAGCGAGCCCCACACTAGCGTGACTGCATTGCGCACGCATGTGTGTATCTATGCGCATAGCTATATATATATGCTTGCTTGGACCGACCACTTACCGGAAATTTTAAATGAGCGCATTCAAATATTTCGATATCGCGATATCGTAAAGCATGTGAAGGCCAGTGGAGGGCTACTGTCAGAGTGCAGCGTCATGGACCCGGAGCGAAGACGACTGAAGTTGAAGCACGCGTGGCACTGGTTTTTGCTTCTACCGACGACGGCAGGCCGCTCACAGGCGGTGCAAATTTAATATGGACGGTTGTTGACTACTCAGAAACCAGTAGTTTAGTCGGTGTAAAGCTTATTCCATGCATGTGTAGCCACGTTAGCAGCCCTGGCAGGTCGGTTTCAGGTCAGGGCCATGCATATTAAAACGGCACTCATAAACACCATGAAATCCAGCTCATGATTTCAGTACACTCTAAGAAGAGATTATGTTGTTTTGACCTAAAATTTGTTATTTTAGTTGCATCAATGAACAGTTGAAATGTGCAGAGATAGTTCGGTGAGTTGGTTAAGAATTCCTGTATTCCCATAGTAGCTTTTGGGGGGGGCAAATACATAAGTGGTATCATCTGTAAATGAATATTTGTAGTCCATGCTCTGGGATTTTGCATTCACTAAACATCTGCGCCTTGGGAGTTTGGAAGATGTTACTAAGTGACATTTGTCACTAACTCACAGCAGCTAACATCTTATTCACATGCACAACTGAAATAGTATCCTTTGGGTCATTTACTGTGAACAGCCCTGGACTCGGTGTGAAGTTTGACAATGTGCACACTCCATCAAGAGAAAAAGAAAGCTGATTCAGACTCTCCTCTCCACCAACCAATTTAAAATTATACAAAAACAAAAGATGTTTACTGAATGCAAAATCCCCAGAGCATGGACTACAAATATTCATTTACAGATGATACCACATATGTAATTGTCCCCCAGAAGCTACAGTGCTCTAGGGAATACAGGCATTCTTAACCAACTCCCAGAAGTATCTCTGCACATTTCAACTGTTCATTGATGCAGCTAAAATTTTTGGTCGTAACAACATAATCTCTTCTTAGAGTGTATATATATAAAGCTTGGTCCATGCATGTGTAGCCAAGGATGGAGAAATTGCTGCAACTTGTTGGCATATGCGTCATCAGGTTTGGCTTATTACGCTCATGTAACAGTAGACAGTGACAAATCCTGCTGTGTGCCATGAAAAGTTAATACGACATTTAAAGCAAATCAAAAACCATGTTAAAGCCCCCCCCCCCCCTCCCCCCCGTGAATGGTAAATGGATGTGCACGTAGGAGGATAATTGACTTGATGTACTACATCACTCATCAGTGACATAATATCCTGTATCAGCTTGCTCAGGCTCGCCCCCACAATGTTCTACATTTTCTAGTATTTCAGGTTGGATACCCTACGTAGGGGTAGAGAGAAGGGTAGAGAGGACTTAATTGAGCGTAGGCGGGTCGTCGATGTGCCCACGCACGTAGTTGATCAGTAATCAACAGTACACGTAGCTGTTTTTTTAGTAGGAGCCCGTTTGTCTAGGCCAGCTTCTTTGGTAATAATCGTGTCATCCATTTATCACTCTCTTGTCTCACTCATTTAATTTTTCTGTACTGTTCGCGTAATTAGAAGTGAGTTATTAAAATTTGAGTAAGGTGACTAATCTCCTGAGTCCTGGTATCTAGAGCTGGCTCACTCACCGTTCTGGCAGTTTTTTTTTTCGAACAATAAGCGCAGAGAAAACTTCAGCAAAGCCTAGGAAAGGGCCGCCTTGGCGTTTAATAGCGCCTTGAAAGCCATTCTCCGGGGTGTACAGCGGTCAGTTTGCCAGGTAAGCGAGTAGGTTAGCGTGATTTTCGAATGTACGGGTCTGTGTAAGCTCACCATAGCTTTCTGTACTGCCAGGTAATGTAGCATAGTGCCGTCTAGTCCCATTCTGTCGGCCATAAAGCTATCGCAACTGAACGAATGTATTCTGTCCGTACAGCATGGGCGGGTTCATTCGTTCGCCCACATGTAATTAAGTTCTCTCTACCTATGACGTTTCTCACGTGATAAATTTTACCAGGCTCTCCCCTTTCCTTTCGATTTTTCGTTCGCGCGCGGGGAGAGCCTGGGAACGAGGCTAGCAAGCACATACGTATTTGCATGTTGTGTGTGCATATGGCATATTGGCATGTTGTGCATGCATATGGCATATTAGCATGTTGTGCATGCATGTTAGTTTGTTGTGCTTGTATGATGATATATTGTGTATGCATGACGGGATAATGTGCATGCATGTTGGCATACTGCAATACATGCTGGTATAGGACATGTGCATGCATGATATATTGTGCTTACATGATGGCATGTTGTGCATGCATATGGCACGCCGTCTGTAACAAAAATAATAGGCTTAAAAGAAAAAGAGAAAGGAAGAACTGTATTCCCTGGCCCTAGCCCTAACCCTAACCCTAGCACTAACCCTAAACCACTCTTCCACTAGCCACTTCGAAGGACCAGTACACTATACTGCATGTCTAATATGCCTCCGATACAAATAAGTCTTATTCTGGCCCTAAATAAACCCTATTCTGGTCCTAAACAAATAAGTCTTATTCTGGCCCTGAATAAGCCCTATTATTTTTGATACGGACGGCGTGCCATACATGCATGTTGGCATGATGGCATGCATGTTGGCATGGTGTGTCCATTGAATGCTATAGACATGTCAGAAATGTTGTGCATGTAAAATATTGACACAGATCACCCCCATATTCTTGTTTCCTCCTCTTTTCCTTATTCCAGGATGAGGAAAACTGGAGGAAACAACAAGGAAACTAATTTGCTTCTAATACCAAAGTAAACTATGCAATCAGGGTAACCACTCTGACAACCAATATGTTTTTACAGTGATATATATAGCTACAACTTTCTGGTTGCAGACTACCAATACAGTACAGTACAGCACAGCACACTGAGCTACAAGTCAGTTTGACACTTCAGTGAAGTGTGCACTTAGCTACTGGCTTGCCACACTGCACCACATCCTGTGCATCCACAGCGCTTTTGATGGTAACAGCGCTTCTTTAGAATACCGACCGATGTCCCCCAATAGCTTTGCATAATGTTCTTAGCTTCTACACAACTTAGATGGAGACACATCAATCTTCTGCTCAGCCTAAAGTCAATATATAGAAGTCGGCTGGCTTTGTTTATCATCTCACATCTATGTGGCTACAATTATCACCAATTACCACCCCCAGGCAGTTAGCATCATTCTACATGCAATGGCTACCATTTATGCATTTTGGTGAGAGCTAGATAAAACACCTAGATCTGATTCCCTGTTACTGAGTGTAGTTACAGCCACACACACACACACCAGCTATCAAGTGGATTTGATTCCCTATTCCACAATGCCCTATTGTATAGCTAGGCTTCCACACAAGGTCCTTAACAAATCGTAAATAGACAGAACAAGCTGGTTTGTTCACCGTAATCAAGTCACATATAGACAGGACATGCTGGTTTTTCCACCTGCATTTCAAGTCACCATTTTCTTTCCACTTGGGGTGCGGTTAGCCTCAAAAAAAAAATTTTCAAAAACAAACAAGATAAAAAATTGCCGTTTTGCCTTTAAATAGAAGCGATTTTCGTGTTTACTTACTTTGTAAAAAATTTTTCCCTTTTTTTACCGAGGCGATTGCCATAATAGTATACTACAGCCATGCCTCTGAACGTCGAATATTCGCTTTACCTTTAGGCCAACTATCGTCGCCAGGAAATCGCTTTCTACTCTGTACCATTGTCGAGTCATTACACATTCTTGACTGAGCCCTTCTTTTAACACTCCGCAGCTCGGTGTTTGAAATCCGGTACCGAAACGCTTCCATGATAAAAGATAAAAGTCTTTACAACCGGCTGGGGTTAGACGATTATTACGTATTGAAATTACCACTTCGTGACGGGTTTGAGCCTAAAACCATGCAATATAACATTATAGGGTCACCATGGATAGAAATGCGAGTGATGTGCATATAAAATTTATGCGGGCAGCTTTCCTTAAATACATTATACATATATTGCCACTTGTTGTCACAATTGCGAATGCAAACTCATATTCAGGCGACGACAAACATCGTAACTTACCGCGCTTCTTGCTGTAGATCTAATAATACTCAGCTGAAATTGCACGGTTTCGTTTCGTGTATTTTCCCCGTGCTTGACTAATCGTTGGGCGAGCTTGGGCAATTTTTGTTTAATTTTACGCGATAACACGTGCACACCGCATGCGTGTAAGTTTGTGGCACTTACCGTAAGTTTTAATTTACAAAGATCGAACGTTCCAAGACGGTTTTCCGATAGTCTGGGAACAAGACCAGCGCCATTGAGTTGAAATTTATATTGCAGGGCCAGCCACAATTAGTGAACCTTTCACGTGGTGGTTCCAAACCTGCTGGGTGGGAGGCTTTGATTCTTGTCGATGCATGGTCAGTCTTACAAGCCAGCTGTGATTTTCTTCCCTTTTTATGGGAGGAATGAGAGGGAGAGAAAAATCTATCACTCCTCCCACCGGAATAAAGAAAAATACGGCTGGCTTGCTAGACTAGTTGAAAGTGTGTGATGTGGCACTTGTGAAGGTCGGCTTGGAAAAAAAAAGGTGTTATTTAATTACTATTTTAAGCATTACAAATAATGTATAATTACCTCATCTAAGGTTGCCAATGTAAAAACTCAACCTCCGGATTTCAAACAACTCCAGCTGCTAAATTGCATTACATCATCATGTGGATACCAACCGTACTTCAAACCCTTAGCCACATGAATCAGTTTCAGTGCAGTTCGCACGCAATAACGTTTGGATATGAAGTTTTCGTGTGCGATTGTTTAAGCATCGATATATGGCCCTCGATATATCAGTGAGCGCTTCATGCGTGTGGTGTAAGGTGTTCAAAATCCAGAGTTCAATTTTTCACATTGGCCACCCTACGTTGTTAGGACCTTCAATTAACTTATTACAGTAGTCTGTACTAAGTACAGTGGAACCCCGCTTAACGGACACCCCTCAACAGCGGACACCGACGATATAACGGACAATTCTGAAAGTCCCGACTGTCCTTCCATTTACTTCAATACTTAAACAACCCCTGAATGGCAGACACCCCGCTACTCTGTATAACGAGCAGTATTCACGGTCCCAATTGTACGCAAACAATACTTAATGACCCCAATTTAGCGGACACTCGTCGACCTTTTCAGCAAGATTGTCCACCATCGCTGCTGTAGTTAACAACTTGGCATTAGATTAGTGCTGTTACTTATAGTACTAGCCTCCGCTTAGCCTTCCCTACCAACGTGCAGCAAAGTAAAGCTCTGAAAACGCAGCCACATTGTGGTCAACAGCTCGATTATGTGGTACCACGCCTACCGGAAATATACCAGAAGCCCCTGAGTTAGGAACACCTCGCTATAATTGACAAAATGTTGGTTCCCAATGGTGTTCGTTATAGAGGGGCTCCACTGTATGTACTGGCTGCCTCCTTCCACACACTACCATGCACTACAACACTGCACCGCCCACATACTAACTATGGAGACTTTGAGGCCTATAACTCATATATAGATGGTTTTTTGTTTCAGATTGCACCCACCAACTAGTGATCTATCTAAAACCAAACTTTGGTTGCCATAGCAACGAGTTTAATTTTGATGACATCACTGCAACCCAGTGGTGTGGAAGATACCTTGCAAGTTGCAATAGGCAACACATACTACCTATGGAGACTTTGAGGGTACCTCTAATTTTTTTTTTCAGATTTATAGGTGCACCCACCAACTAGTGGATCTATCTAAAACCAAACTTTGGTTGCCATAGAAACGAGTTTAATTTTGATGACATCACTGCAACCCAGTGGTGTGGAAGATACCTTGCAAGTTGCAATAGGTAACCTAAACCTGCACCAACCATTCTTTCAACAATGAACATGCATGAACAATCAACAAACCACTTCTACCTAAAATAAAAATAGAGGTAGCCTCCAATATGCAAAGCTAAATTTAAATAGGGATCTGTGTGACAAGAAGAAATGAAAAGGTCAATCACAGACGCAATACCAATCAGTCTGAGCTCACTAAATTATGGATTTTGTCCTGCTCTAGCTACTAATGCATGGTGACTTCAAGACCGTGCAGTTACGATAGAAATCATGGAGCACGCTCTCTACTGTGTGAAACAGTTAGCAGTTATGTAGAGAAGCCGAGCTGTTTGGGACCATGTAGAAATGGAATGACCTTGAAACTTTAATACTAGAATATATACACAGTAGCTAAGCCTGAAAGTGAGTTTCTTATCACTCACGATGACCATGTACTTCTGGCCAGCGGCAGACTGAATGACCGCAGCTGTTATTGCGGTTGGGACTCCCTCAGACTACAATCATGTGACTAGTGAGGCTCGTGGTCCCCAAACTAGGTGCAAAACCTGGACTCTGGATCCTAGACTGGACTATGGACTGAGTTTTGGACTGAGTTTTGGACTGAGTTTTGGACTGAGTTTTGGACCGATGTGGAGCTTGATGCGCTGTCCGAGTGTAGGTTTTTTGTGACCCTTGACCGTGCACTGGCATGCAGAAGACATTTTCTGCAGCACGTATACCATTGGGAACCAGCATTATAGCGAGGTGTCCCTAAATCGGGAGCTTCCGGGTAGGCGTGGTACTGCGTAATATAGACAGTTACTAATGAAATGTATTTCTTATTGTGGACATAGTTGTTAGGAAAGAGGAAGTCAGAGTGTTTCCTAAGTTGCAGCTAGCTTTAGTAATTTTTACTTATGTGGAAGGTTGTAGAGTGGATCTGTAGTGCATGTTGGTATGCACGAGGGATGCGTTAAGTCGTGAGTAGTTTTGCGTTGTGTACTGCTACAATTGCATGTTGCTCACGAGGGAAGGTGAGTTTATGTTTAGTGGAATGCTGCAATAAAAGGCTACTGATGCTTGTAGCAGACTGTGGTGTATGTGTGGTTAGCAAAATGGCAAATGATGTTGTAAAAGTATCGTGTGTAGTTCCAAAGGATCTTTGGTCAGTTTTTGTGCGTCCCATCCCTGTAGCTATGTGCTTGTTTCATTTCAAATCAAAGTTTGTTTTGCTTAAGGGGAGGGGGGAGAGGAAAGGGGAGGGAGAAGTGGGAGGAGGGGGGGTAGCCTTGTCCTCAGACCGTCCCAAAAAGCAGAAGAGGGTCTGGTGTTCTGAGTGACATTTGTTGGTCACATGGGGCAGAGCCTACTGCATGAAGACTTTTCACAATTGCATTTGGCATCCGGCACTCGAACTTTCTAATGACTTAGACTCTGCACAGTATGGCTTTTAAAAAATACTGTGAAGTCTCTTGGAACTGCCGACAAGAAGCTGCAATACAATTTTACTCTACCTTCACAGTTGAAAATAGTCACTTACACCATAGCACAATTATATTTACGCATTCTACAATCTGATTCAAGCTCTGGGATCAAAGAGCAACCCTGCCCAATGTGACAAGAGAACTGGCTCAGAACACCACTCCAAACTCTCTCTCTCATGTGCGAAGGGTCTGGACATAAGATTAAGGAGAGGGAGGGCGGAGGGGAAGGGGTGGGTCAGGGGAGGAGAAGGGGAAGGAGGAAGCGGAATGGGGAAGCTGAAAGGGGGAGGGGAAGGGTGGAGGAAAGGTGAAATGGAGAAGCTACCACTCCAGGATCACGGGTGTTGCACACACTCCCTTCTTAGTACTAATTAGCTTGCAAACTTTATGGTGTGTTACCATAACTCTTTAGTCTTCAACAGTTGACACAGATTTAGCTACTGGCCACGGCCAGCAATATCTATCCCACAGCTGACTCTAATTCACTGCTACCAAGGCTCTACTTCACTCCACTGTGAATGTACGTGACTATAGTCACTATAATTGACTCAACTTCCCTCTACCATATATAGCTCTACTTGACTCTACTTGACCCTTACTCCGTTCTACCATGGCTCTGCTTGACTATACGTCACCCTACCTCGCTCTACCATGGCTCTGCTTGACCATACGTCACCCTACCATGACTCTACTTGACCTTACTTCACTCTACCATGGCTCTACTTGACCATACTTCACCCTACCTCGCTCTACCATGGCTCTGCTTGACCATACTTCACCCTACCATGGCTTTACTTCGCTCTACCATGGCTCTACTTGACCATACTTCACCCTACCATATGGCTCTACTTGACTCTACTTGACCTTACTTCGCTCTACCATGGCTCTACTTGACCATACTTCACCCTACCATATGGCTCTACTTGACTCTACTTGACCTTACTTCGCTCTACCATGGCTCTACTTGACCATACTTCACCCTACCTCGCTCTACCATGGCTCTGCTTGACCATACTTCACCCTACCATGGCTTTACTTGACTTTACTTCCCTCTACCATGGCTTTACATGACTCTAGCCACTTGAATGTATTTCACTCTATCATGGCTCTATTTGACTCTACTTACCCTATCATAACTCTACTTGCATGACTCTACTTTTATATTCCCCTTGATTCTACTTGACTCCACTTGAGTCTTGACTCTACTTGACTCCACTTGACTCTACTTGACCCTACAATGGCTCTACAAAACTCTACTTAACTCTACTTCACTCTATCAAGGCTCTACTCCACTCTAACACAGCTCTACTTGAGAGTCAAGTCGAGTCAGCAAGTAGAGGGCCTGGGAACGAGGCTAGACAGGTACCGCAAGCGACCTCTTGTGCGAAGGGTGTGGCTCGCGCGAAAGTAATTACAACCTTGGAGTGGACTTTGAACTCGGGGGTGGGTCTAATAATTACAGTGAGCGGAAATGGCATGGCGCTAAGTCAGAAGGTTGTGATCGGTGTTATTCTGAGTGTAGCAGTTATAGCTTTGCTGTGTCTGTTTTTTGTTAGCCGGTCAGATCGTAATCTATTCACTATCAGTGATGTGAACCACCGTAGTCCGCTACCTGCCCCTGGAAAGGTGACAACTGGTAGGTTAATACACAAACCGAATGCGTCCAGCACGCTCAGCCGATATGCCGCAAAGATATTCTCCAAACCTGAAACAGATCTTGAAAATGAAAAGTTTACCATCGTTATGACTACCTATAAGCGCAATGAGATCCTTCAGAAAGTGTTGAACCACTACTGTAAGACTCCTCAACTGGACAAGATCATTGTGATATGGAACAACGTGGGGACACCGGTTCCAGGTTTTCTTCTCAACATTTCTAACTCCTGTGCAGTGCCACTAAAGTTTATTGAAGAAACAGAAAACAAACTCACCAGAAGATTCAAGCCAAGGCCAGAGATTGAAACAGACTGTACGTATTGTGTGATAATGAATATTTGGTGATTGGGATAGCCCCAATTGCAATAAAAGCAGCCAGTGCGGTGTGCGTGGGTGCTAGAACAATGACTGGATACATTCCTGCATGTGTGACTTCCTTTCTTGGTTGTCATTGGGTCATGTCTAATCACTGGACTGGATTGTGGACTGGATTGTGAACTGGATAACTGGATTGATGTTTAAAATTAAATTATATCACATAAATTCTATAGCCAAGCAGTGGGTTGAAGTTGGTCACTTTTTTTGAAACTTATTAACTGTTTCACCCAGTGGCTGCCAAATAGCTGCCAAACAGCTATTTCAAGGTTAATGAAACAGCAATAGAGCGGCTGCATGTGATGTCACAGGGGGTGTGGCTTCCCTTAATTTTGGATGCTACAGAGCTGCGAATTTTTAAAGGTAATCTTGGAAGCCCAAGTAACCCAAATCTGCAGTATGAACATTTTGAGACTTACCATTGATTTTATAAAAATGTCCAAAGTTTGGTCCTTAAGTATGGAGTTCTATGGCGCATGGCAACTTTTTGCCATGCGCCATAGAACTCCATACTTAAGGACCAAACTTTGGACATTTTTATCAAATCAACCATAAGGTCCAAAACTTTCATCTTTCAGATTTGGGTAATTTAGGCTACTAAAATTAACATTAAAAAATTGGCATCTCCATAGCAACAGAAATAATTTTAGGCCACACCCCTTGCAGCCGCTCTATGGACACTCAAGAGATCCTGTACTCTTTTATATATTGTTGCCTGGTATTGCCAGTGGATACTGGATGTGATCTCAGCATGCACACACACTAAGCTTGTATATAGTACAATGGGATGAGTTCATTATCCATATATGGCTATAGTGTACTATACACTTGTGTACATTCACTATCTAGCCAGTGAGTTGATAAAGTGTAGCTTATAACAACTTAACAGAGAGAAGGCAGAACACGATTTCAAGTCATACTAAAAATAATACTTTGCTCTGAAGATATTCCAAGAAAGGAAAAGTATAAGCTACACATAGTGGGTTTTTCAACTAAGCTAAAGCCATCTGCATGGCTACTCAAAATTGCTTTTTATGACTCACACAGGCTGACTCACCGCGTAGGCTAAACTTGTAAGTTGCTGGTTCAATGCTAGGTGAGTCACGAGAGTTGACTTCATTCCTAGAACACTTCTTGTGGCTTGTATTCACGATTCTTGCCCTTAGAATGTCGTAAAAACACAGTGATTGTCACTATCACATGACTGTGCCCTACCCCCTCTGACAAAGTAACCTAAGTTACCAATTAACAATCTCAAACACATGACCAAATTAGTATACCTAATTGACTGTAGGTCATGTGAGACGCACAAACTAATTTTAAACATCAATCCAGTAATCCAGTCCATTACTCCAGTCCACAATCCAGTCCAGTGATTAGACACAACCTTTCCAGGGGCAGATGTTTTGCCATTGCACTGGCCTTTTCTATCTGGATTTGGAGACCAGATTGCAGACTGACTATATATAAGCACTCAGAACTGGAATGGGATAACCCAAACAGTTAGAATTGGCTACTGGTTTACAGTCATCAATTATTTACCACCATGAAACAACACTGTCAGTGGTTTTACTATACAAGTCTGTAGTAGGTATATACGCACATGTGTATGTTGTTGGACATTCTTCTGCAAATGGTTTTAGGGGACAGAGCTTGTTGCTGTGAGATCAGCTTGGTGCACAGACTCAAACAATGCATACATATATACAACATACATAGAGCAAACAAAAGAACATACTATGACTCATACATGCGATAGTGTCCACCAAAAATAGCAGAAAGGTAAGTGCTAGCTGTAGCCTGTACTACCCTGTGCTCCTATTTACACTGTGACTTGAGCTGTCAAAGACAAAACTTCAGTGATTTTTGCCTGATTTTCAAGTACTGATTACAGCTTTATTATTGGCTGTCTGAGAAATAATAGTCTGAGTACGTTATATCATGTTTGGTACGTACTCACTTAAACAATGAAAACAATTGCCTCCCACTAGCCTCGTTCCCAGGCCCCGCCCAGCTTTCCATCGCTTCCAGTACTGCAAGCGACGGAAAGCTGGGCAGGGGCTGGGAACGAGGCTAGCCTACCACTGCACTAGTATATGGAACATTGTCTGATGCACCAATATCTAATTAACAAAACCACCAATTTTACATGTGGAAAACGAAAAGTTTCATTCTCTCCAAGCTAGATGCTTTCTTGTTCATGCATGTTTGTTTTTATCTAGGTACCTCTCTACCGACCATAATTTAGTCCCATCCTCTTTTTACAAGGACTATAGCAACCCTAACCGTCAAGAGTACTATACAAAGTGTGTAATTTATGCAATCTTTAACACTCACAAATGTAAAATAGGTTGTGTCTAATTGCTAGACTGGATTGTGAACTGGATTACTTGATGGAACTTTGAAATTAACTTGTTGATATTACATGACCTTGAATCAAGTCACACTATATAGGTGCAAGAAAGCCATTCGGTTAATAGAACAGCGTGGCTGCAGGTTAAACCCAAGAAAGCTTGAAAAGGTAGAGCAATTGAGGCAGCAAGTGACAGGATGCAAGCCCACAATACCAGTGTAAGGTAAATGGGTCCAGTTATCGTGCTCTATTGCATGTACAGTCATGCAGTTTTGAAGTGCAAAATAATGTAACCTTGTAAAGTGTTAGAAGCCTGGAAATAGACTAATGTGGACTTACCTGCTTGGGTCCAAACGTATTAGTAGCAAATGTAGTTGCTGCTTTTGGTGCTGTTGTAAGCTACTGTTATACTTCCTGTGGCGTTGCATATGAGCTCACAGTGTATTGTGTCTATGTGTGCTTGCATACATTTCCTAGCATGACAAAGTGCAGCTTATAACAACCTAAGTTATAGGTAGCTACAGTTAGCATGTGGTGTAATTCAGCACATGGATGTGGTTGGCTGGAGGTCATGTGATACAAACAAATTAAGGGCAGTAACCCAGTCCAATAGTCCAGTCCAGTAATCCTGTCCAGCAATGCAGTCGTTGATCCAGTCCAGTGATTAGTCTTGACCTGTAAAGTAATTGTGGCATTTAAAGTAGTAATGAGTAATGATGAGGTTGATAAGCCAGCAACTGATAATCCATGCACTAGCTGATAATTGTTCACACTCCAGAATGGCTGGTAGTCATGTGTTTGTCTCACATGCTCTTTGACTGCAGGTGTTGCAATAATGGATGATGATAGACTCATAACTGAACTTACTGACTTTGTCTTTGGGTTTAGAGTATGGCAGGTAAACCTGTTACTGTTCACCTCAGTGTTAGTTGTGTACACTTTAGGAATTACTGTATATAGCATGATGTAACTTTTGAGATCAGAGATTCACCCAGGAATCAAACCTAGGACCTTTTGAATTGTAGTTGGACCCTCTTACAACTGATCCACTGACCCCAGTGACAAACAGAGATCCCCTACTGAGGTAGTACGCAACACATGTAAGAAGAAATCGACTTCCTGGTGTGTAATGACGTGTTTCCTCGATTTTTGTTACTATGTGTGTGGATTTATTGTATTTGTGTAGTGGCTAAAATGAACAAGCTGATATTATCACCTAAAGTCAGTTGATTTCCTTACAATTGTTCTTTTCCCCATCACTCCAAACAGCAATTTAGGCAGCGTATTGTGGGCTATGAGCATCGCATGCATGTCAAGCAAGCTGATGGCAAGTACCATTATGGACCAGACTGGCAACATGGAGGAACACCTGTGAAATTTGGCTATTCCCTGATGGGCACAGGAACAGCTCTAATGCATAGGACTTACCTGGAAATGTACCATGACCCTGAGATATTGCCAAAGGGTATGATTGAGTACATCAATCAGGTCAGGAACTGTGAAGACATTGGGATGAATGTGATGGTGACTAAGTTTCTGGAGGATGTCAGCTGGCCACAATGTTCTGCACTGTCTGTAGTGGCTCGTGGAAAGATCAAGAATTTGCAGGATGAAGCTCGTAAGCATGCAACTGTGAATTTTACCTGCTGAGAGTTGTGCTTTGTGGTTTATGCCAATCTTGTACTAGAATATCTATATACTATGGTAACTCCACAATAAAGCCTAAACAATTGCTCTACCTCGAGCTCATTTACTTTAGACTCGAAATCAATAAGTACCACTTTGATCACATCTGCTATATGTACTAAGCTAATGCTTTTATGTCTATAGCCAATGTATATGGTGGAGTGTAGACACAGCAGACGGTAAACATTAGCTAAATTTCAAGCAGAATAGCATTACAAAATGCCTTCACCTGTAGCTAGCCATGTTGCAACAACAAAACATCCAAATACTTACCAACAACTATAATGATTGCTTTTCCACTTGTACAGTATCCCACATGCACCCATTGCACAAGGGCTGTATTTGATTGCAATTATAACAAGTAGCTGTCTGAATTTGTACCGGGCTCTCAGTTGTTAGTGTCTACTGTCTCTCCCCCTCATTCTTAGATGAAGGTTTCAGAGGGCTTTCCATGAGGCCACAGCACTACATCCAGCGATCAAAGTGTTTGAACAAGTTTGAAGAACTCTACAATGGACATCTTCATCTGCATTACACACATGCTAGGGTAACATATGAGCCTCCACTTACTTAAATACACTTTCAGTAGATGTTGAATGTCCCCTTTGTGTTCTGTTTGCCTTCTGTTACTCTCCGTGTATGAAATGTTTGTGATGGTGTTGTATATACAGTGGAATGTCTCTATTGCCAGACACCCTTGGGACCAAAATGGTGTCTGCTGATACCCAGTTCGCTGGGGCTGCAGCATAAAGTACTTCGGTACTCACCAATGCAGAGTAAAGCCTACAGATTGAGAGATCCAGCCTAAGATTCGAAATGTGTCTATGGATAAATACCATCTATCCTTTGCTCCAATACCAGAGCTCCAGTGGCTCAGTTGGTAAGAGCATCTGACTAGAATTCAGAGGACCCAGGTTCGAATCCTGGCTGGATCTCAATGTCTTTTTTCACCACCAAATTGTTTGTCGTTTTCACTGGTGTAGTGTGGCTAAACCATGAATTACTTTGCATTACTGGTAAATGATACTAAAATCTGGCTTGCACTCTTACACAATTGTTGTGTGTACTACATATAGTCAGGTTGCCAGTTGACAATGTGTCATGTGACTCTCATGGCACAGTAGCTCATGTATCATTCCAACACACCAACAGTGTATTATAGGACAGCCAAACTTGATTGCACATCACTACATAAGTTCTAAACTGCTACTTTACTATCATGTAAGTGGTGATGGTATGATCTTGCCACACATTGCTCATACTAGTCAATATTGTATTTACAAAGAACTTTAACCTGAATAGTTACATAATATAACTTGATCAGACGCCATATGCACACCATCCTTGAATTCTAGCCGTACACTGATCAGAATTTCTGAGTGAATAAAATGCTACCTAGTGCACGTGAGACTAGAGTTTAGGTAATGTAGTCAGGTTGCCAGTTGACAATGTGTCATGTGACTCTCATGGCACAGTAGCTCATGTATCATTCCAACACACCAACAGTGTATTATAGGACAGCCAAACTTGATTGCACATCACTACATAAGTTCTAAACTGCTACTTTACTAGTCAATATTGTATTTACAAAGAACTTTAACCTGAATAGTTACATAATATAACTTGATCAGACGCCATATGCACACCATCCTTGAATTCTAGCCGTACACTGATCAGAATTTCTGAGTGAATAAAATGCTACCTAGTGCACGTGAGACTAGAGTTTAGGTAATGTAGTCAGGTTGCCAGTTGACAATGTGTCATGTGACTCTCATGGCACAGTAGCTCATGTATCATTCCAACACACCAACAGTGTATTATTGAATTCTAGCCGTACACTGATCAGAATTTCTGAGTGAATAAAATGCTACCTAGTGCACGTGAGACTAGAGTTTAGGTAATGCACTATTTGGCTTAGCATAGCACAAGGAGATCCAACCAATGTGTGAGTTTGTGACTGGGACTGAACATGAGATGTAGCATGAGTGCACATGTTGAATATAGTAATTATCATTGTGGCTCCTGATCATCTGACAATCTGGACTTATGAAACTGTATGCATTCATACCACAAGGATGCATCATGTAATACACACAAAAGCACTTGTTCAGAAAAAAAACCCAACATTTCTTGCATATTGCTAAGAGGAAAAGTGGACTTCTGTGGAACTCAAACCTCCAACATTCGGGTTATCACCTAGGTCTTACTTGTATTGGCATGAATAGCTCAACACCAGTTCATTGTTCACAACACTAGATTGAGAGCATACCAACATTGTACTGAAATCACACAAATAATTTAAACCATATATATACTAGTATTGTACTGAAGATCTAACTGTAGTAATAACCCTAAAGCACTAATAATTGAAATATTTCACACTAGCAACAGCTTTAATCAGCTTCAGAGCATAATGCTGAAAGTTATAACGCAACCGCTATTTTGAAAATGGTCAGGATAATGGTATAGCCTGTGCTCTCTAATAGTATCTTAACCCTAACCTTTTCATATCCGTAGTACAAAATCACCATGGAAACCAAAAAAGTTCAATTTGTTGATGTGTTCTACAACTCTGCCCAGAAGTCACAGCTAGGTCAATCCTTTTGAAGCACAGAGAATGAAAGAAGTGAAATGAGACTGAGACAAGCCGTTGCTCACTCGAAATTATTCAATTTATTAATGTTGTTTGGAGTTTCTCAAAGAAAAATGAAGGCAAAAAGTGGTCATAGCACACGCAGACAAACTCTAGATAGAGTCTTGAAGCAGGTAACAAGTCAAAACCGGCCTTCATATGCATGTAGAAGTCTTCAAAAGATGAGCCTTGAAGCGTCGGAAGAGGTGATATGAGTTTAATTTTGTTCCATGACATGCAATTTTTGATTGGTTGATCAGGGCATATACCGTAGTCTCGCAAAAGAGCGCCCAGCCCTACTTTTACTCCAATTTCCTGTATATATAGGGTCAACGATTAGTTGAATGAGTGTCCACCTTGGAGTGAAATTCGTGCTATTTAGAGCACACTCGTTGAGTGTTGAGAAGCACAGCGTCAAGCGCTATACATATCTGAGAGTAAGCTTTTTAATTTGCTTCTTAAATCATGATTTCCCCCCCCCAAGATGCCAGCTTAATTAGACAACTGACGTATGAGCCCAATATTCACAACGCAAGTTTGTCAAGCCAATACCTTACCGAGTACTGCACTGCTAGCTCCTAAAACAAGCCAATTGGGTTCAGTCAACACAATGGCAGCTCAGCAAAAAATAAAGTACAGGGTATATACAGCACCAAATTTAATCAAAGTATAGGAAAATTGTATTTACATATATTATAAACAATGCTCATTAACTTGAATGATTTTCCCTCTACACCACAGTAAGATTATGACGCATTACAGCAAAAATCATTTTGATGCCAACTTCATCAGTAATTCCTTCATGCTGGCCACGTCATCAGCCAATTGTCTAATTTGACTTTTAGTTTCATTTAATTGCTCCTGCAGCCTGCTCTCTAGCCTCTTAATTGGTTCTTCACTTTTTTCCCGCATCTTCTGGTCAATTTCTGCTGCTAGCTGTTTCAGTTTTGTTTCCAGCTGCTGTCCTTGTTCCACACTTTGCTGCTTCAAACTTGCTTTCAGTTGTTGCCCTTGTTCCTCGCTCTGCTGTTTCAGATTTGCTTCCAGCTGTTGCCCTTGTTCTTCACTCTGCTGTTTTAGTTTTGTTTCCAGCTGCTGCCCTTGTTCCTCGCTCTGCTGTTTTAGTTTTGTTTCAAGTTGTTGCCCTTGTTCCTCACTCTGCTGTTTTAGATTTGCTTCCAGCTGTTGCCCTTGTTCCTCGCTCTGCTGTTTCAGTTTTGTTTCAAGTTGTTGCCCTTGTTCCTCGCTCTGCTGTTTCAGTTTTGTTTCAAGTTGTTGCCCTTGTTCCTCACTCTGCTGTTTTAGATTTGCTTCCAGCTGCTGCCCTTGTTCCTCGCTCTGCTGTTTCAGCTTTGCTTCAAGTTGTTGCCCTTGTTCCTTGCTCTGCTGTTTTAGATTTGCTTCCAGCTGTTGCCCTTGATCCTCACTCTGTTGTCTGAGATTTGCTTCAAGTTGTTCTTCTATTGTTTTCTAAATGATACAAAGTAGCCATTGGAGTAAAAACAACAAAAAAACCTACTTGCAACCACTATGTTGAGCTAGAGGGAAGGTACCCAACAGCTTCCTTTAAGATGACAACCTGTTGCCAGCTAGCAAAGTGATTTTGGAGGAGTAAAGTGAATGAGGCAACTAAGCTTTAACATTGTCATCTGATTGGTATATTGCAGATTGTCAAATCATTTAATACCACATGTGATTCAACTTATTCTACCTGTAGTTAAAAATACATTTCATACCATGAATCGCTTCAAATATAGCAGTGGGTTCCCTTAACGTTTGTGTACACTAGCTTACTAGCGAATTCACATGAACATGGTTGCAGTCTGAGACATAGACAAAGAAAATGCTTGGCTTAACAGCAGTTATCTAAACTTGACTGGTTTACGTAAAGTTCACTTGGAAGCCAGAGAGGTAGTTACTGCTCAAGAGCACTGTACTAGTCTCTCAACACAACAAGCAATTCACATTCACCAGAAGTTGATGATGGGAAATATCTAATCACTGGACTGGATTGTGGACTGGATTGCTGGACTGGACTGCTGGACTGGATTACTGGATTTAATTTTTTCTTGTCACATAACTTCTACCCAATCATATGTGCTAAATTTGATTACATTAACTGCCTTATGTTGTTATAAGTTGCACTCATCATCCCAGGACCACTGCATGCTAGTGAAGGTACATGAGTACATTCTTGTGAATGTACATGAGTGCACACTGCACAAGCTACATGGACAGATGTGTACCATGAGTTCATGGTGTATGCACAGTAAGCTCACAGCACCCTCTAGGACTATGGTGTGTGCACAGTAAGCTCATAGCACCCTCTGGCTGTAGCAAGTATGCAAAAGAGCACGAGAAGTACTGACGAAGGCCACTTCACCAAAGAATTTACTGTGCCATGCAGAACACTGGTGTCAAATGCCATGTACTGGTTAGTGATTGAATGTAGCCATGTAAAAAGTATGGTAGTCTGCGAGAGGCCTTGGAATAGACTATAGTGCCAATTGGCCTAACAAGTAGATCCATCTGCTGTAGTATATGCCTACCTTTCAAGGTCTCTTAGACACAAAACTCCGCGTCATTTGTTTCATGGCAATCTAGCCCCCAAGCGTCAAACATCTGATTGGGTGGAGGACATGTGGTACATAATGTCAAAGGTCATCCAGTATTCAGTCCAGCAGTTCAGTCCAGTGAGCCAGTCCATAATCCAGTCCATTGGTCATTTATGACATGATGAAAGGGAGTAGAATATTTGGTCTCATTTTCAGGTGCTTTAAATTTGAATTCCAACCACTAGCAAGTGCTGCCGAGTGAGTAGAAAGTTGAGTTGTTGTAAAGTAATGACCAGTGAACAGCTTGTGAACAGAGCTCACTCACTGAGAATTTGAACTGTAGTACTAGACAATTTTTGTTACTAAGGAGACGAATAATTAGATTAGATTTATACCTAAAGTATAAATACTAAATACACAAGAGATAGATTTAGATCCCTTGGCATCCATAGCAACCTTCCACTTCACATACAGGTGTTTAAATACCTTCCCATGAACATTATTAAATTTTGTACCTTTTACATGATTCACACTAATCAAACTTACAGGTCGTGGCTTTATTGCTTCGGCAATTTCTCTTCCAGTCGTGTACTGCTCATTTGCAAATGACTTTAGCTTGTTTATAAAAATGGGACCCATTCGTGTTGGAATGCGATGAAACAAGCAACTTGGAAGAAGGTCAAACCTGTTCAGCATCCCCTCTAGGGACAAGACAAGGTCAATCTGCAGAATATACAGTGATATAGAGGGAGGCAAATATTCAAATACATAGCTGATTGTGATTGTGTTACGAACTCCTAAATCTTCAATTGATCAGACATGTTAGCAGTGGTTGACTTGGCAGATTACATTACTTCCGCAACATATCTGATGTACATGGCCAAAGCAGTTCATATTCTTGATTCTCATCCTAATAGTTGTCCAAGTACGCAAGTGGGCAGGTTAAAGTACAAACACAACACAGTCTTCAAAACTTGTGCAGTGAAACAGTGAAGTTATTGGTACAAAGTAGCAGCAACAACTAGAGCAAAGTTGGACATTGATGGGCTAGCTCTTTCTCCAGGGAACTGTCTTGACCACAAAATAAACTGGCTGTGAGAACTGAAAGGCTTCATTTCAGGTACTAAACTGGACCAGCTCAAAATGAATTCTTGCACTATGTGTGATCCACCCAAACTGAATTTCTTGCGCTAGATTGGATCATGGTTCAAACCATGTTCTATGTTGGTAGCTTATGATGGAAGATATTTGAGTGTAAGTGGGAGCAGTCATCACCCGTGTGCCAACACTATAAACCAATAAGGCTGTTTCATCCTTAGTCTTTTAAATCTTCATCTTTTTCCATCCCCCCTATTCAGTTAGCATAGTCTATCAGTGTGGAGCATTTGTGACAAAAGAAACGATTTCCTGAAATGGTATGTAAAAAATATCTGAGCAGCAAGTATAGCTGTTAATATTCATATATTCTGACCCAACACACACACAGATGTGTATGTGCTAAGATTTTCACGATAGAACAAAGTCCAACTCACAGGCCTCACACAGCGAATTATGTACTGTTATTAGGTGTCAGTGCAGTGTAAAGATTGAAAGTGGGGCTAGTAGAGCAATATCAGTTCCATTCATTGTGGTTACCAATATCCTTCTTGCTAAATTGCTAAATGTAGGCAATTGAAAGTGACAGGTACATTCATATTGAAAAAATATTTCCAGTTGTAGTCCATATTCGTGAAAGTTAAACCAATGAATCATCTCCATATATATGCGGAGCTTTTTCATTGTTTCACAAAATGACAATTCCTGCACAAATTTCAACAAATACAGTTTGATTGTTGATAAGTATCAAGTTCTGAATCCAGTATGATAACGCTGTCTGAAATTTCAGTAGTCAAGCATGCAGTTGGGAGGGTATGCTGACCTGCAACTTAGCTTTTGATACTTGGCACTGCTCCACCATCTCTTTCACATCTCCAACAGCAAGTCCAGTCTACAAATACAAGGAATCAAGTGTTTAGTAACAACCAACACACAAACACATTCTTTATTCATAAGAGGACACAAGGCGCAGTGATTAGTATTACCCTGGTAATTTATGGTCCTCAATGGAACACCTTGATTTAGACATGTCAGAAATGTTGATGAAACAAATCAAAATAATTAAATGTGGTCACTTTTCAAACCTGCAGATTTGACTGAGCTAGCTCTGCATTTGTCTCAAGAGAGGTACATAGTCTGCTATTTGGCATGTAGTTTTGCACTAACGTTTCATGTGTATAGAGGTCAATGGTAGGTGTGAGGACGGACGTGGGGGGAAAATTCAGAAGTTGTCCTTCACCTAACCCTGTACTGACTGTAAACCCTGTCAAAAGGCTACTCGGGTTAAGGCCATCCCCAAACGTGACATACAATAAACTCGGGAGTATAAGTATACCCATCAATTACAAGTACCCTATGAATATAAGTACCTATCAAAGCTGTTGCTATCAATTTCCTGAATAGTAGTACCCACACTAACATAAGTACCCTATGAATATTAGTACCCATCAGCCCGAACCGGTCTGTGGGCGGAGTTTCATCAAAGACTAAACGTAGATGGCTGTAGCTATTACTTTAGCTGTCCCAAGAGCATCAGCAGCAATACTGGAGCCCGGGCAACAATGGCGAGATGCTACACGGAGGCTGGCCACAATCGGGATGCCGACGACGTTGAGAGATGAGTGTAGTGGTTTGGGTACATGGCCATTTTCGGTCAACGGTGATGCCGAAGATTGACAGCAGATGGCAGTACGTCCGTTCATAAGCGCAGGCTACTCTAGCGGTAGCTTCGTCGGTACCGCGGCATCGTTACGGCTGTATTTACACTGCAGTATATTTAGCCCCGTGGTATGGTACCCCATGAATATAAGTACCCTACGTGATCGGCACGGCAAAAATGCGCAATTTTGAAATAAAAGTACCGGTACTTATGCTCCCGAGTTTACGGTAGATGTATGAAAAAATGATTATTGCTATAAATCACGGAAGTGACAGTAAATCTTACTGATTAAGTGTCTGTGGTGTGTATACTTCTTAGCTTTGCTAGCATTATCCTGGCCATTATTCTGTACAGTAGCTTTGTGCTATCGCTGGTTGTGAAGTATAGGTATGTCTAACTTCCCAAAAAGCTACTCTTAATATCAAACATGTTTCTGGGAGCAGGAGATAGAAATATGGCTTAAGCCACTTCAAGCAAAAATGTCCTGACATCTTTAGTGGTTGATGAAGAACATCGGAATGGCTTAAGCCATGTATTACGCGCAACTACTAATTTATTTGCAACGATAATTGGTAGATAATGTTAACTACTTATACATCCTTCTTACCAAGTAATTGTTCAGGAGAACGGGCATCATTACCAAAAAGATAATCCAGAGAGGGAATGAGATTAGGGGGAAGGGAATCTCTTCTTCACCCTCCCTGTGATGAAAGATGTCATCATAATCCAGCTCTCCAGTTGTCATGGACATGACCTTCACAAGTGCACGAGCAGGGTGGATGAAGGCATGCCTCTGTAAAAAGATAAAGTAATGATGGAAGGAGCAAGGGATTGAAAAAGAGGGGGGGAAAGTTCTAATACACTGACACTCACTGAAGTGGTAACTCTGCATATAAATGATTAATTTTAATCCAGCTACGTAAGTGGACAATCTAGCTAATTCCGGTTCTAAAAATACACCACACACTACATGTAAAACTGAGATCAAAGTGACTTGTGAAGAAACGTCAGCGTTTATTAACATGGAAATTAGTGTTATCAGTCTGAGGGTCAAAATGAAAAGCATTGCATAGTAAGCCCAGGGCGTTGCCAGTGGGCCGATTGCATAGATAGCGTGTGTTTAGGCTGGACTAGATTATCTATATACGCACTAAGCGTAGGCTGAATAAATCATGAATGCATAAAAATCTGCACTTCATGTGCAAGGTATTGTTAGGAGCAAGATGGGGTAGATTATTTACCTAGCAGAATGATTTTCATTTAAACCTTTACCCCTGACAATCACCTGGCTACAAGAGCAACTATAGGGAAAAATGCTGATTTCGTACCAGGTTGATTCATTGCGTTATATCTTGTAAACTACCTGAGTTCAAGCATTGGTAGTTAGGCCTATTTAGTTTGTTTTAAAACAAACCTGGTTTACTCAGCAAGTAGTCATACGAGCTGACAGTGAAGTCTGAGTAAGATACAGCAGTGGAAGTCCGGGGACTCACTATGAATTGTGAAATGACTGGAAATCCGTGGCAAAACTTCCAGCGAAGGTATGTTTTCACTGTTGTTTAGATGATTAGCTAGAACAAATTCGGTAGCGTGTGGGAAACTAGCTGTTCTGTGGCACTACTAAGTACAACACGATCGCACAGTAAACTTCCAATGCGATTTCAGGGATAGTCCCTATAGGACAGCCCAGCTAATTATGCTTCATTCGACTTCCTGTGGCACGTAAGAACTATATACTGTGTAGCTGCGGGGTATAGAGTGCTAATCGCTTGAAGTCGGCCATGACGACTATACTCATCATTCGTAATGAACGTATATTCATGATGACTATAGTCGTCATTCGGGTATAAAGGGTTAACACAGTTACCAGTTGATTGAGTGGTTAAAGTTTTCCCTTCTTTCTTCCTTCTTGACCCCTTATCTTTATTCTTAGTTTATAGTTACAGACAAGCAACAGTCAAAACCATAACATAGCTTTAGCGAGGTTTGCTGTACCCAGGTGCTTTTCAAGTTGTACTGAAGGTGTACATTAGGGTGAGAGACTCTAAACATGAGTTGAAATGAAAATACTGTATACGTTGAACGTTTCACTTGATACATATTTCACAAATGTCTAAAAACTTGTTGCATGAAATTTTTGCAGTTTTAATTGTGTAATTTCACAAACATGAAAATGTATCCATGGTGAAAATTTCAACGTATATGGTAGTTGCACAACATATTACAGTGTTCTGGTTACATAATTATACATACATACAATCATATATTTGTGGATTGGATGTATCATGTAAGCGTTGGCTGTTGCTACATAAGTTTAGCTCACTGTTTTTCCCGGTTCAAAGAACTGCATGTAGAATGGCAGGGCAAATGTTATCACCAGAAGAACAGCCAAGAATGCTACTTTCAGAAAGGACTTCATGGTTGTCAAAAATGCAATGACGTATATTCCAGTTGAAGGCCACTTTTGGAGGAAAGTTATTAGCACAAGCCATCCCAGGAAAACTGCCAGCACCCCAAACTGCCACTGCCAGTGGTAAATATGCAAGCATGGTGTACGGAACGCAGACACAAAGATGATTGAGGAGATGTACAGGGTGATCTCCATGTAGTTGACAAAGTCACTCAGATAATCCCATGGACCGTGTACAAGTATCAGTTGGATGAACTCCATGCCTAGCCGTATGACTGCCAGTAGGATTGTAGTAGCTGCACCAATTTTGAGGAGCGTGTACTTCAATGTACCTATAGCAATGATATGAATAAACAAATCACAGTTCAACACACTGTAGATGTTGCTCACGAAGACGTTTGTACCTTCACATTCCACTGTTTCATTTCTAATAACAGATATAGGTTCACCTAGGGATATGATGATTCCAGAGTTCACATTTACTCAAAACCTCAGAGTAATAATTATGGGTCTAAAAGTAAGTTTTGATGGTTCATGATGCATACACATGCTAAAAGTGGAAAACGACTGCAGTTATCAATTAAGTGCTCACAGTCTCAATCACAAATCATTGAGCCTTTTGCTTCTTTTGCTGATGTTACAGAATGTTACACAAGAAGACTTACGCTCATAGTCCCCTGGTTTAGTTTCATGGATGAATTCAGGTTCAGCTAGGGAGAAAAAAAAAAGATGATGAAAACATCAGTTACTCAAAACCTGAGAGTATAATAGAAATACATGACCAAGTAAAATAATGTACATACGTCATACGTACATGTACGATTTGGTAATCACTGATGCATGCTGAAAGTAAAAACCATTTGCGTTTGCCATATCAACATGCCAGAGGAATTTTAGGATCCAGGTTTGTATTGTATCAGCCTCATACTACGAGAGAAATTTGTAGTAACTTTTTGCTTACATGTTTGCTCAAGGGGACCAAGGGACATCAGCGCAAATGCTGTCAGGCACAACAGAAATGAGAGGTAGAGGAGGAGATTTGCAAAGAAGAGCTTGTGACCAAAACTGTCCCACTTGTACTTCAGGAGACTTCTCACCAGTGGGTGATAGAGGAGGTCGGCATTGTCTGACTCACTCTTTAGTAAAGAAAAGAAGCTCAAATCAACAAACACGTACACACATATACACACACATATATATATATATATATATATATATATATACTGCAAACTTGTGGGTACACCAAAACATTTTACTGGCAGGGTCTGTCACATGACTTCAGTAATATATATTCTGCTTGGAACAAACATTCTATGATATTGGACCTAACCTGAAAAACATTACACTTAAACTAACGTATACATATAACTTTCTAACCCGAAGCCTACTTAGCTAGAAATGGCGCACTGTGTTAATACAAGTGTGCGATTAGGGTGGAAGCTACAGATAATACTGGATGATTGTAACGAGATTGTTAATTGAGAAAGAAGAAACATTTATTTACCAACACCTGCAAATTACACTTCTGGCCTTATCAGGGATAAAAAGTGACCAGTGTGGTGTGTGATAAAGGAGTTTGTACAGAAGAACACAATTTTTAATGTTTATGAGAGTACCCTTCCTACTCCCTTGGATCACAGTACAGTTCTAGAGTTAGCAGGCATTCTTTAAACACAAGAGCTGCAGTTGGTGATTTCCCTTTGTGGATATTTAGCATGTGGTGTTGGCCATTGTTTATGCACCAGCCCTCTTTGTAGGGGACTAAATCCGTACCTCTAGGAATTTGAACTGCACAGTATGAAGTCAAGGGTAAGAATCAGGCTTGGCCAGCAATTCTTTGTGGTTACTATGCTAGGGGTGTGTGTTGCAAGTACCACCTCACTTGGAACTATTTCAGGTGTCATGATGCATATTCGAGCTGTGGAGCCATGTTTCGAGAGCTGTCTCTTGCTGAATGGCATGCAGGATTCACAATGCTATAAAAAGTCCCGTTATACTTGTACCCAGGCACCTGTCTAGACTTTCATAGCTTACAATAAGGTCAGGTGGGGAGGGCCTGGTAAAATTTCTCATGTGAGTGCAGGATTGAAAGGATTGTCAAAAGTTTCAAATTATGGCGGTGTCAGTGAAAATTAGAAAAGAAAGAAAAAGCATCTAGCTTCACACAGGTCACTGCTGTACACACAAAATAGCCATTGAGCATGAATTTGGTTGAACAATACATGTCCTTATGTTACTAGGAGTGGTTAAGGCATATCCCAATTTTGATTTTAGCTCAATTCTTGCTTTACCCTTTGTACTTTGAGCAAGTACTGAAGACAAAGTACATGTTATATAACTAAACAATCATTGATTAACCAAGTGGCAAATAGATTGTACTTTAGTAATAACAAGCATTACCATGGCAACATGTCAACAATCACAAAATTGTTGGGGGTCAAAGCTTAATTGCCTTAATAATATTTTGCTATATGCAGAACATCAAATGTCTTTCAATCCCGATACAATGGATATCGAGCAAAAGCTTTTGCTTTAGGTATCTGAACCTGACGCTTTACCAGATACAACCTGGAACTCCATGTGGAAGGCACTTGAGATTGGTGGGACACATGACTACAACCTAGCCTCATTCCCAGGCACAGAGGAGGGGGAGGAGAAAGAGCACCTGGTACACACCGTTTGTGCATGCACTTAATCGCCACGGAATTCCGTGGTGACAGTGTTCGTACGTGTACGTACGTATACTGGTGACGTCATAAACTCACCACGTTGATGTGCCAGTTGATGTTCTGTTCGAGTGAGTTTCATATCGCACTGTTCTAGACCTTCTGGTAGCTAGGTACCTCGAGATAAAGCTCAAGAAAGAACAGGTTGCCTCCAATGAGTGCGTTTACCGAGGAAACGTACCTTTATGCGGTTATCCACCATTTCCGGTAAGTCAATTCCTACCATTGCCTACCAGACATTTCTCTTTGTATCCGACAGTATAAAACTAGGCAGAGCATGTAGCAGTGATGTTTATAGCATCCTAAGAACAAAAGCTGAGGTATTTTTTATGACGGTTTATGCTATTCACGTGAACTGGTGATCGTCATATTAGCACACGCCCCTAATTCTACCACATGGCCTTTGCTATAATTACGCGCATGCGCAAATAGTGTGTACCAGGCGCTCTTTCTCCTCCCCCTCCTGTGCACCGGCTAGACTACAACCATGCAGCAGCTTGGGGATTTGGGCCCCCCAGGAAATTTTTCAGAATGAGACACTCTGAGATCGCTTTTGACGCTATACTAGCTAGTGAATCAGTACTAGGCACTAGACACTGATAGGCGGATTTTCTTCTCACTTTCGTAATTCTGTTTCCGTACTTCAGTTTCCGCACTTCAGTTTCCGCACTTCAGCATTTTCCACTCGCCCATATACGTTTGGATCATTTATGATTACAGTATATACACACACTGCCAAACCCTTTTGCCAGACCAATTTACATAAGGTACCAGTACTCTGCAAATGTCATCGCACTCACTATGTAATGGAGGGGATGCGTTGTCTTGAAAGACTTTTGCTGATACCTGCATGGAAGTAAACAATTCACATGGCATAGTAATCTACATGTGCTGGCAGATATGTTACCTTAATGAGTCTGGATTCACTTCCTGCAGAAATTCATAATCATAGGTGACTTGGAATACTTCACTGCCTGGACGAACTTTATCCATGAAAGAGGTCTGGTCACCCTCATTGGTTTCAACACACCTACTTAAACACATCTCAGCAACATCTGCATGAGTAAAAATGCATGTCATTTCTACTAGACAGCTATAGATGCTTTAACATTGAGGCTTGCATTGAAATAAGACATGAAGGTCATAACATTGTGTTCAAAGAGTTTTGTGCATAAAGTTATACACCCGGCCTACCTCTCTTTAATTTCCAAGTTCCTTTATAAGCAGTTTATACTCTTAAGTGCCCTGTGGTGAATGTCTTCTAGGAATGCCTAATTTCATTAATCGATTAGCTTAGCCCAGTTGATGTACATGTCTACACACATGGAACCCTTAGCCTTGTTCGTAGACAACCACCCAGGTTTATGTCACTTGTGGCAGAAAAGTATGTTGCAAGGGCCCATGATGCACTCAACGTAGAGAGAGAGTGTTTGTGTACACATACGTTGTGCATAGCCAGAAGTAATAATATAATCAAACCTACCAGGCATGTTGTCAATGAGATACTTTAGAGGTGTCTCCAAAAAGATGTCACACTGTTTCAGCATCTTCTTCCAGCTTTCAACGTTCCGCAGTAGCAAGATGACAGTTTCCCTGTGAAGTTGGAAATGAATAGCTACCTGTTCAGTCCCTGCTAACTATGGTAAAGAAAACTGTGGAACAATATGCTTGGCTTGGTCATCTTACAACAATGAAGTGGTGTGTGGGACTTTCATAAGTTCAGTGAGTTTGAGAATTACAGAAACCTGATTGGTAGGTGAGACTGTAAATGAACTCGATAGACAAGTGCACTGAGGGGTTACTAAGCTCGAGAAAGTATCCACCTCATTGCAAGATCATTTCAAATTAAGTACATGTTTATTGGCATAAGCATGCAAACCATTGGTCATGCAGTGACATGAGCAAGTGACCCTATGGTATGACTACTGGATCGAGCATGACTGGTAAGCAACAAACCAAGTTCTTACTTAGTGGCAGTTTAAGGAGTGAGACGATATACAGCGGCAGGTCGCAAGATTAAGTGCTGTGCAGACTTTTCATGTGAGTTGCAGGGCATATTTTCAGAATCTGTTAGTTCTGTTCTTACAGCTATATAACTATTCAGCTACATAGAAGTATAGTAATAGCAACAGTAGGTAATGTGAGCTTTAGCATAGAGGCCAGTTTGTTATTGCTGTTATGATGAAAACAACAACTCCTTTACAGACTTTTAACAGTTACAAAGTATAGTTACAAGGTAGGGATAATGCATGAAAGCAAAGGTCAACATATTGGCAAAGCCCCAATCCCTGCATCTTTTTCACACTACAGTTAGACAGTGCATGGGGTCTTCCTAAAACGTACCACGAGTTCACTACCTTTAGTGGCAACTATATTTACAGCTAAACTTTGAAACGTAGAAGCAAGGTAGATTTACTTGTGATGGGCCTTGATTGCCAAGTGAAGGCAGTTTCTGCCATACGAATCTTCAACCGTTGGATTTGCACCTTTATCAAGTAAATACTTGACTGTCTCATTGTGTCCATTGTAGGATGCCAAATGGAGCGGAGTTCTCTGAAATACGATGTATAAAAATAGAAATTTAAATGAAATGGCATTTGCAAGAACTCATGAACAAGTAAGATACTATAGGCAGATGTTTCATCATCGTGGGGCAAGCCAAGTATATAGCTATACACAAATTTTCTGACCTACTAACCTTCTTAGATCCGAACTTGCTTTGCACATTTGCTCCTCGGTCAACAAGGATCTCCACAATTTTCAGGTAACCCTTGTTAGCTGCAACATGCAGTGGTGTATTCTATGAAAAGAACAATAATCTAGTAATTTGTACCATCCATATATCATCAACAAAACAGTTATCAGACCATCTTTCCATCTTCAGTTTCAGGAAAAGCACCTCTGTCAAGCAGAGATTCAACAATTTCATAATGCCCGTGTTCAGCTGCCAAATGAAGAGGAGCTACCTGTATTTGAGAAATTAAAGCGAAATGAAGACACAAAATATGGCATAACACAGAATCTTATGTAAAGGGCAGAAATGCTCAACATGAATTATGCCTAGCAGATTTAAACCTTATTACTAAAATGCAAGTTGCAACGAAATTATGAACATTCATACCAAAAGTTATTACCATCTGTTAGCTTTGATGTTTGTAACTTGGCTGAATCATATTGGTGAAATCTGCTAGAAATTTGGAGCCGCATGTCTTTTAGTGTTTTACAACCTTTTTCATTGCTTTTAGGCCATACAAGGTTCGTAGAGTTATGCAGAAGTAGTATTTTTTTATTAAAGCCATGTTGCTTCTTTCTCCATTCCAGGATAAGTGCAAAGTATCAATGCCTTGCCAACTGGCAGGGACAAAAGAGTTTGTTGAAAGTCTTCTTTTCCCACTGTCGCCACTTTGCACATGAGCAGTAAGGAACAAAAAAGGCTAGTTGGGTCTAGAATACACAAATCCTCTTTATGCCGGTGACCTTCAGTTTTGTTAACTACTCCTCAAACACATTGTTTGCAAGGTCCAAAACTCATCTACCACAGTCATGTTCCAGCCCCACCATACCTTGACACTATGCAGTATATGAACAGACACAAGTTTTGGCATTGGCACGCATGTATATTGGTATAAGTGTTAGTTTGCATATGCGTAAATTTTATAGACAGTATAAAAAGGAATACTACATTCCAACAACAACAATGGCAAACCTGTTCATACTTTACTTCTTTCCATTCAAAAGTACTTGCATGAACATCAGGGTCTAAAAGTAAGGAATTTATAATACGAAACATTTCGCACCATAGTACCAAGTGAAATAAGGTATGGTTTAAACTTTTACTGCGAAAAAAGTCATTACATTATAACTATGGCCCTCTGAAACATAATAACTTTTTCTGTGAAAAAAGTCATTATATTATAACTATGGCCCCTTTGATACATAATAACCAAGAGAAAAACAACAACTTCATGAACTATATGGGACTACTAAGGTTACAGACTCACCAGCTCCCAACGCAACAAGTTTCTCAACCATTTCCACCAAACCAGCTGCAACTGCACAATGCAATAATGGAGTCTTGCAATCTCGAAACAGCTTCTTTGTGTTGCATCCCTGCTGCTCAAACTGTTGCATCTTGGCTTTGAAATACAGGAATTGATCCTTGTTCTGGCGAATGGCCGACTCAAGACAATCAAATGTGCCCTGGATATTGCATTCCTGAAAAGTACCATTGTGGATAACACCTGACATAGTGAAACTGTGACTTGTACCAAAGTGAGCGTCCATGTTCAAATTTAGTACAAGCTCATCACAACTACATGAAGTTGGACTAGAATGATTGCAATGCTGTGTCATACACTGCAAGAAACAATGTGAATGTAGAATGCTAACCTTTCGGGCACCATGTTCAATAAGGTAACATATCACTTCATCATGACCGTTCTTAGCTGCCAGATACACTGGAGAAGCCTGTAATATATGTAAACAATACACGTAATAACAATTTAATTAATAGACAGATGAATTTAGATCTTATTATGCTGTATACATTAAGTTTCAACTAAATTCAGTTCACTACTGAAAGGCCGCACTGCAGGGTGATGCTCCGTGTGAGGCACATTTGAGTTGGTTTGATCTGCATCATTTCACTCAACCCAGGGACCTGAAGACCAGAGAGCCACATGGCAGAACTACAACTATAGGGAATCTGTGCTAATGCTACCATGCATAGCTAATACTGTCTTGTACTTTGTTGCTATGCACACCAAAGGCGTTGTATACAGCAGACACTGCTTTTTCACACTATCCTCTAACTTGCTTATTTGACCCTCAGAGTAGTCTACAATCAGTATTGCAAAGGTAAGTGTAAACATCAGCTAACCTGTGTTCGATCCTCACTTGTCACATCAGCACCATGGGAAACAAGATGTTCCACAATTTCCAAGTTGCCGTTGTTTGCTGCACTGTGCAGTGGAGTACTCTGTGGCAATCATATAATTGGGGCGAGCGTCAGTGAGCCCCACACCAGTGAGTCGAATTGCATATAATTATGTGTATAAATATTACTTGTCATACATATTCCATATTGTAATTTAACACAGTTAACAGCTATGCACAGAGTACAGACAAAAGTAAAATTTTCACTCAGCATGCTGCAGCTAAGTGTATCAATGTGTCTGGATGAGCGAAGACGCAGTTACAAAAGCTGGAGTGTAATCATCTAATGTACAAGGGTAAGTCAGTAAAATATGAAATAGTGTAGTGTATGTTGTCTCTGAAGACCATTGGTAAAGTGCTAGCTATCAGAAAAAGTTGAAATACAGATCAGTGAAGGTATCCATAGTCCAAGAAAGACTTGTACACGATAGAATTCAGTAATATACAAATAGCCTCGTTCCTATGCCTTCCCATGTCCAGTTTTTGATCACTTACAGTATTCAAATACAAAGGGGGAAGTTCTCAACTTCACACAAATACATTTATACACGACATGGACCACTCATACGTTGTTTTCATCCTTGCAGTTGACTTGTGCTCCCTGCTCCACAAGATACTCCACAATGCTGTGATGTTCATGCTCAACTGCATGGTGCAGTGGGGTCCTCTACAGTTAAAAAGGAGGATACAGTCTGTTGTATATGCACATTCTTATAATACACAAATAGTCTCATTACCAGACCTTCCATTGTCCAGTTTTTGATCACTTACAGTATGCAAATATGAAGGGGAAGACTACGTTCATTTTATTATATGAATGATGTCAGTGTCTTCCTAGGTAGTGAGAGGAAGGTAGTAAGGGGAAGGTAGTAAGTGGAAGAAAAAGAACATGTTTTACACATGTGTTCTTCAACAAGCGGTACGTTTTCCACTTCATGAATGTTCAGAACTCTTAGACTATTGCTCGGACAGACACTACAACAAAAGGCCTTAAGCTTGTTCTTGTTGGAGACCCTTCCCCTCCTAGGTAGACACTGACATCATGTGATAAAATAGACCAGGCATTCTCCCACTGTTTTTGCAAACTGTAAGCAGTCAAAAACTGGACAATAGGAAGGCCTCGGAACGACGCTAATAGATGGATGCAATATCTACTACAGTTTTAAACTAAAACTGTAGTAGATATTGCACTTTGAAAAACTTTGACAGGAACAAAAGACAGAAAAGACAAAAATAAATGTTTGTAATGTCCTTGGACATGCATAATACATACACCATTTTCATCTTTGCAGTCTATTTGTGCTTCCTTCTTCACAAGATGTTCCACGAGATGCTTCACAACATCGTCATGGCCATGCATGGCAGCATAATGTAGCGGAGTTCTCTACAGCAAGAAAGGAGGTGGAAAAGACATAATGTTTGTACAAATCCACATTCTTTCATTATATGCGGCAGCATGCACCGTTAAATCTAAAACAACACTAGTGGAAAAGACATAACGTTTGTACACATCCACATTCTTTCATTATATGCGGCAGCATGCATAAGCAATACATGGGCATGACCTTACACAAGACTACACAAGACCTACTTCAGTATATTAACATAAAACAGACTGCTGGACTGTCCCTGGACTGTCCCCTGGACCACACACAGTGCGTACATCATTTTCATCCTTGCAGTTGACTAGTGCTCCCTTCTCCACAAGATGCTCCACAACACTATTGTCACCATACTGTGCTGCATAGTGTAGTGCAGTGCTCTGCAACATAAGAAAAATAATAAGGCTGGGACGAAGGTTTGAACCTTCGCTGGGTTCGGAGGCTTAATCATTCGAAGGTTGATTTTGAACCTTCGACCTTTGGCCACACCCAGTGCATGCAGCAGTAAATTAATTATGCATCACTTGCGTGTGTTTGGTCAGACTGTAGACATGGATGATACTAGTAGTGCAAGTGCAAGTATAAGTGCTAGTGTAAGTCCTCCTAGTGCGACGTCAGACGTGTGGAAGTACATTGAAAAGTCTGCTGAGTCAAACATAGCCTCGTACCCAGGCCGCGTGGGAGGAGAAAGACGGCCTGGTATCGGCTGCTTGCGCATGCGCTGCCGTTTCCGCTATATTTCCGTAAAATTTTAACGTTTACGTAGATTCTCCACGTGCAATAATATACGGACAAGATATTCAAAGTAGTATACGTACAAAGCTGAAAAAAAGAGCTACAACAGAACAATGCACACTCACGCCGTTAAATTTGGCAATCGTAAGTGACCCCAACGGCGAGACTAACAAGATAATGGCGTAGTTACCCCGCCCTGTACCCAACTCGCTTTGTTTACGGTCAAGCACGCAAATGACAGCACCTCGTAGCGTATTGACTTACCGAAACTAGTTGGTAGCCGCAAGAAAGCATCTTTGCCTTAGTATACACGGCGATTATCCTCTACATTCATGGAGTTGAAGGTGATTGAACTGGCAAACGGCTGTATCTTTCGATGATATGGAAATATATCGGACGTGCTCAGAGCATCTTGCCTCAAGCTGGAAATAAAGGAATTTAGATGTTATGAGGCGAAAATAGAGGAAAGTGAAAAAGGCCGGCAGCCACCGGGAGTCGAACCCAGGACACATGGCTTGAGCCACCAGTGCTCTGCTACTGAGCTACGGCAACCGGACAACCACCAGCCCCCACAATCCTCTATATGTACTGCACAGGTGGTACTGAATGCCTCAGTCACACACCCGGCAGCCACTCAGTATGTGCTGTCAGAACTCCGTTAGGGGTCGACCGGAATCGCCTCATAACATCTAAATTCCTTTATTTCCAGCTGGAGGCAAGATGCTCTGAGCATTTAGAGTGAGTAAACCACTCAGCATGGGTTCTTTCCTGATGGAGAGAATTTTCCGGTCGACCCCTAATGGAGTTCTGACGGCACATACTGAGTGGCTGCCTGGTGTGTGACTGAGGCATTCAGTACCACCTGTGCAGTACATATAGAGGATTGTGGGGGCTGGTGGTTGTCCGGTTGCCGTAGCTCAGTGGCAGAGCACTGGCAGCTCAAGCCAGGTGTCCTGGGTTCGACTCCCGGTGGCTGCCGGCCTTTTTCACTTTCCTCTATTTTCGCCTCATAACATCTAAATTCCTTTATATCGGACGTATACGTATTGATTTTACCGACAATTTCCAAACGTAAACGGATTCCCAGGTTTTTCTGGGAATGATCGCGCATGCGATACCAGGCCGTCTTTCTCCACCCATGCGGCCTGGGTACGAGGCTAAGTCAAACAAGGCGAAATGTTCACAATGTTCAAAACTATTATCTTACCGTGGGGGAACGAGCAATCTTCGGGAGCATTTGCTCACTCAACACCCGTTCAACTATAAGCCCAAAGCTAGTAGTAAGAAGCAAGCAATGCTGGACTAATTTCCTGTGCACTGTGTACACAGATAAACCACGAAGGTTCGGTACCTTCGAAGGTTATGTAAACGAAGGTTCGAAGGAGAAAATATTACCTTCGTCTCAGCCCTAAAAAATAAGGAGCCAAAAAAAAATGATTGTGAAAGAGAGTGTATATACTAAAACGGTCCTTAACAATCATCATTACCCTTGAACTTCTTCCAGATATTTTGGTAGCAAAGCCAACTGGTGAACTTGTTTTTACTGGTGTCACGTAACACATCTGTAAAGTGGCCAAATTGTGTGCCTACAGTTGTGCAATATCAACTGACCTTAGTCAGATCTTGGCTGGACACTTCAGCACCACGCTTCACAAGATACTCCACAATTTTTAGGTTACCATTCATTGCTGCACTGTGCAGAGGGGTACTCTGTGGAAATAACATCACTTAGTCGAATGACTTGGATGCAAATAGCTATGAGTTGCTCTATGCAACTTCAGGAATGTAATTACCCCTTAACACCAATACACATTAGAAGAATGCATCAGATTGACTGTTGCGTATCATGTTTGAGCACAGAAGCAGCCAATGACATTCCTACCACCTTGGTTTCAGATGTACTGGGATCAATTGCCTGGTATACTGACAGTAATATACCCAAGGGAAGAGTCATCAGCAGAAAAGAAATTCAAAGTGCGATCTAAGGAGGAGGCTGAGCCCAGTGAACAGCTTGGTCACTCACAGCACTTCACACTTTTTTGCTATATGCTTCATATGAACACAGTATATATACATATCCTTGTGTTTAAATTAGTCTTTGGATCATGCACCATACGTACATCATTTTCATCCCTGCTGTTGACTAGTGCTCCCTGCTCCACAAGCTGCTCCACAACATTGTCATGGCCACACTTGGCTGCATAGTGTAGTGGGGTTCTCTACAGTGAGAAGGAGGCCAAAAAACATGCAAGGTCTAATACATATGCGGTATCATGTGGCACTAACCGATAATAAACCTACGTATAAGGGAGAGGCAGTGTGGTTGCTGATAATTAATGCACAAAGTAACATTGCTGTTGTTTTGGCTATGAGTGTGAAGTTGTATATGTATAAGATGTTCAACTGCCCACTATCTGGCTATGAGTGTGAAGTGGTAAGTAAGCACGGCTGGCACGGTCTCTTCCCATGGTAGTGGGAAAGGCTCATGAACACCACATAGGTGAGGCATTGCATTCAGTTGCTTACATATAGCTACAGTACAAGAATACCCACAGCTTTAGTAAAGCTGGAATGGTCAGTTTTTATGCTGTATAGGTACAGATTTCTCTGCTGGTCAGTTGTCATGTGATCGAAAATCAGGCTTAAAACTTGTATGGAGAGTGCATGGTTGGGCCTTCATCGGATTCCAGCTGGCATATTACATGCTTTGAACATTTACTAAACTGTCAATGCTGTTTCAAGTTGTAGGGTTTTGGTGAAGGTAAATATACAAATCCCTATCCCTACATCTTTTTACACTACAGTTGTACTCTAGTCTGAAAAAGATGCAGGAATAGGACTTCGTATATTTGCCTTCACTTTTATATCATTCCTACTTTGTTTGCATACTTTTTGGCATATGCCATCCCTACATCTTTTTACATTTCTAATGCTTTTATTTTCTATATACATTATTATATTTACCAGCTAACCTGCTTTGCGCCTTGTTGAAGCAGGTACTTCACAACAGCGCTGTGATCATTCCTGGCTGCCTTGTACACTGGAGTGAGCTGTTATATAACAGAGGTCGGTGTGTCAAGTTAAAGTGAAAGACGGATACTGCTGACACGACACAACCAAGAAAGTGCCCAGTAATCATCAGAACTTTTTCCTGGTGGGGGTTTGGGCACAAAGCTACGTTCCCCAGTAAGCAAATCAAGTCATGTACTCAATTTATGGTACAAGGAACTCTCACACACCAGTTAGCTAGTACTTTACATAACAACATAGGTCATACATCTTCGATATCTTTGCAGTCAACTTGTGCTCTCTTTCTCACAAGATACTTCACAACACTGAGATGACCCTCTGTAGCTGCATTGTGTAGTGGAGTTCTCTGAAGAAAAGCAGAAACTATTATCAACAAAATTTCCTACTTTAAAACATCTAAACAGAGCGATTAGTACGATGAAGTAAAACTTTGTGCAGTCATACATGATCTTTATCCTGGCTGTGAACACTTGCTCCCTGCTCAACAAGGTGCACTACAACCTTGTAATGTCCACTGTTAGCTGCACAGTGCAATGGGCTTCTCTACAGCAAAAAAGGCAAACAAAAATTGGCAAATATTATCTGGTGTGAAGCAACCTTTAACAACTCGTTCATGAAGATAACAACATTACTGTTAGCTTATTACCATATCAACATTTCTTCTGAACCTCAACCTCATCATTGTTGTTACCACTGACATTTGCTCGCATGAAATAGCTTTATACGTGAATATAACCTGTTACCTAAGCAACAGGTATGAATGTTGCTCATATCTCTCTTCTACAGTGATGTTGCCTAGGTAGCAGGTTACATAATAGTTATATCCCTCCCTGGCATATAACTTTACTCACAGTGGTTGCATTTGATAAGCATCACAGGAAAAGACCGAAGACCACATATGTATAATATGTGAAAAGTGAAGGACCTCCAGTACTTCTGTGTCAAATACAATGGGAGATTCTTTCTATTCTCGAGACATCTAAATCTACAGCCAAATGTTACATGCCAATGGATTTCATATGCAAGTATCTATTTTCCAATTTTGTCATTCAATGGTATGCATAGACACCAACTTTTCAACATGCACCTTCCCAGGTATTTGTTGTAAGTGCAGTACATTGCCTTTACCAATTAATGCTGCACACCAGAAAATAAACGCATATTTTCCAAATACTGTATAGGAGGTTCTTTTATGGGAGAAAACTTTCGTGAATTGTTAGAAAATAGATTTTTGTGGAAAAACTTTTGTGAATTGCATGAACCCAGTTCACTGAATATGACTTGAAACACGAGCGACTAGTACAACCTACGTTGGCTATGTAGACTCTGAGGCTAACATGTCTGTCTACAAAAAGGTTTGGTAGACTGCTGTTGGCACATTCTGCCTTGTCAGAGAGAGGGAGGCAACATCCACCATCCCTAGTCTCTCGCTATGTACGACTGTACACGATCCCTACCCCATCACGGTTTTGGGAGATCACACTTGCAGACAATGATACTGGACATCTGGCTTTAGTAGCACAAAATCTGTACTCAGAAATTTAGCCTGGCCATATATTACAGGTGAGAAGAGATCATATGTCGGAGCAATGTGTCGTTGTTCGGGACCAATTCTGATGGATTTTCAACAAAAGACAAAAGTTTTGCAAAAGACCAATGAAATGTGAAATTCACAAAAAGTTTTCTCCCGTTAAAGAAACCTGCTATACGATATATTTTTTCAACCGGAGAAGACTCCTTCCAATGTTGATTAGCTAATGCAGTCATGCAGATATTAACCCTTTGGATAAATCATACATTGTTAATGTCCTTGCAGTCAACATGTGCTCTCCTCTCTATGAGGTACTTCACAGAACTGAGATGACCTTCTTTAGCTGCATAGTGTAGTGGAGTGCTCTGCAGACAAGAAAAGTGACTGGAAATGATTTGGTTGGCTTTAAAAGTACATTAGTTTTAAATCAAGCATAATGCAGTCACCATGCACTATAATACAGTAGTGGCTACATTTGACATCATTGCAATACTCGATAAAGTTGTTTGTTTGTCAAAAAATGATTGCAGTCTCTCAGTATATACTCTATTGAGCTTTGCTACATATAGCCAGCACTTGTTGTTAGCAAACAGTCAAAACTGTCCTGTTTTAATGTCAGAACATAATCAATTTCAACGTCAAAGCAAGTTCAGATTCACTATTTCAAACTCTTTCAACTGCTGAAGGTTGTCAGTCATTGTGCAAAGGGGGTTGAAGTGCAGTACCATGTATTAAATTGAGGAGAATACCTACCTACACACAACCACTCGCCATTAGGTCTTGATCACTGATTCCATGAGATTCAGGGTAATTCACATCTTGTTCACTAAGTAATCTAATCACTGCTATTATTAATATCAGTGGCAAAAAGCTCCAGAAGCTCTATCAGAATGCCAGCTAGCATGCTCTAACTCTAGTGGCATAAAGTAGCATCATATTTGATAAAATAACAGTGGGGCATCAGATGGGTCAATAATCATTGTCAATTGTAGAGAACCATACAGTAAAACTACTAGTCTGATCTACGTATCACTTTGTTATACGATCAACAATGTGGACATGACAAATATCATACACAATCTTTATCCTGGCTGTGGACACTCGATCCCTGCTCCACAAGATACATCACAATCTTGTAATGATCATTCATGGCTGCAAAGTGCAATGGGGATCTCTACAGAAAAAGATGCAGAATAGATGTGCCATTTTACCTCTATAAAATTACAGCGAGAATTTTATATATTTGCATGTGAACATGGAGCTTCGTGTGTTGGCAGATGCAGCTCAGCACCAGTAAAGCAGGTTTGGTAAAATGATTATTTCATGCACAATACTCATAAACATCTGAATTGCCGAATTGTACTTGAGCTTAAGCTACTGTCAATCACAAAGACTTACAGTTAGAGTCAGAACTGCTTAAGCAGAAAACTTTACAATGTAGGCATTGACAATCCTTCGACTCCTTGTCCTTTTGACACAGCAGCAAATCAGATCATTTCAGTCTGCTTGAATTTTATTAAGTGGTGATTCTATTATTACATACATTTCTAGTTGCTCAAAATTAATGATGAAAGTCATTATTGTAATGGCATTTTCACATTATCGCTTCTATGCAAATGATCAATGCCCCCAGCATTTCATCACATGACTTTGTGAGGTGAAGTCAATGTACGTAAATAGTTGAAGTACACTCAACTGGTCATGTACTTATATGAGTTCATGCAATATACTTCCAGAAATTTTATCAGTTTCGTCAGTGCCCCAATGCGTGTGTGCATCAGACACATTCTGCAATACAGCCTCCAGTGTTGCCATTTACATGCCTGCTATTGGTGAGGTACGTAAGCTGGAGCACAGTGGTTTTTAGAGGCATTCCTTGCTAGCTCTTAGAAACATCATGCAGGGCATTGCAGAAACCAAAAGAACTGTTTTGGAATTGATTTACCTGGCATTCATCTCTGCTATCCACACTAGTTACACCGGTAGTCAAAATGTGTCTCACATCTTCCAGTGTGCCACTCCATGCTGCAAAGTGAAGTGGTGCCTACGAAATGTACAGAGAAACAACATCTCTTCTAATAGTTTCTTATGGTTGGTTAGCTCACGACACAGTACACATAAAGACCACATCTACAGCAAATGCCATATGCATACATACATAACCTTCAAGTATTTGTCATAGGCAAAATTCAGTTCCTGCATTAGAGATAGTCAGCTTGGACTGTGCATGTGTCTCCAATGTTTCATTGCTTTGCGAACTGTTCAATATGGCAGGATATAGTCTCATTCTCAGAAGGTTAGTCCAGACTCTCAGTATGGTACACACAACCATAAAAGGAGGGTCTGGTGAATATAATACAACATTTTTGAGCACAAAGGAATTTTGGAGGTAAGAATTTCATTAGTCAACTATCTTGCATGTACTGGGCTTCCTCATCACAAGCACACATCACACTTTATAGACCTCCTTAACAGACAGCAATTTACTGAAGCCCAGCTAGCAACTTCAAAAGCTAGCTTAGTTTTTAGTATCAACACTAGCCTATAGTGTGATGGTGTACAATATTTACCAGACCCTCCTTCCCCCTTCCTATTGGAAGTCTCACTGAGGATCCGGGAATGAGACTACCGCATTTATTCGAATAAAATGCATGCAAATATAATAATTTGAGTGGGCATGCGTTAAGTTAGATCTGCCCATAAATTCCAGGAATTGAATTTCTTGCATTAGATTAGATCATGCGTTGCAATGGATTCAAAGGCACAATTTTTTTTGCTCAAACAGAAATGCAAAGAGTTCCTAGCCTTCAGTTGTCCAGAAGTGAGGTTCTTGATAGACAGTAGCTGCTGCAACAACAAAGTCTCAAATGACAAAGTAGAACATTCATGGGATAGCTCTTTGTGCCGGAAATTGTTCTTGACCGCCCTTTGTTGTTACAAAATAAACTGACTGGGACAAACTGAGACGCTTCATTCCTGGTATTGCGCTCAATTGGATCAACCCAAAATTAATTAGTGGCGGCTTGCGCTAAGGTCGAAATTCCCAGAATTGAATTTCTTGTGCTAGATTGGATTATGTGTTTTATTTGAAAAAATACGGTAAGCAGGATCTTAAATATACACTGACAGCTAACCTGCTTTGCACCCTTTTCAAGCAGATACTCCACCACATCACTGTGATTATTCCTGGCTGCCACATACACTGGAGTGAGCTGGGATATGATACAAAACTGAACATGAACAGTACAAAAACGCTAACAACTATATACGTACATTGAAATTGTTGCAGTAAATAAATTTTCACATATTTCGTGAGTTAGTCACCATGCAACACGCACACAGCGCTATTGTTGAGTTGTGAAACTGCGAAAGGTTCGACATATACAGTACTAGTTATATATGAGGGAAATGCATGTGGAAACAATATATTTTTCACATTGCGTAGCAACAACTATTGTCAGGGCAAATGCATGAAATTTACAAACCAAACTGAGTTAGCTATGGCTGAAAGTTGCTGGCTAGGCTCTTCAACGGCTTCAGGGAATAACAAATCTAATGGTAAAAGTGTACTTTTGTTTGGTCTATTGCATCCACAGATCCCTGGCTCAGTAAACTGACAGAAGTGTTAGATGTGCCACAAGACATAACTGCTTTATACATGTGATGATGCATCGGCTTCTTGAGTTGGGGACTGCATATCTTGGTTGCATTTATGGTAGAGATACCGGAAGTGTAGCCGAATAAGTCTTCTGAAACAAGAGACTAAAGGAAAAAAACACTTCGACAGGCTTTCTACACCAGGTAGTCACCTGAATCTCATATCTAAATCTTCACTTATCCGAACCTCCAAAATAATGATGTTAATACATAGTTTGCTGTGCATTAAATGGAAAATAGTCTGCTATGTATTCATGTTTCAATTATCTGAATATTTTAAGGTAACCAAACACCCTCCAGTTCCAAATAATTGACTTCTCACTGCATTTTTTAACATTCTTTTGATAAATGCGTACATAATACCGAGATGACCTACGAATGTATGGTTAAAGGTTTTTTGCAGTATAGCTAGCAAAGAGAACTTCTTGAGATAACCACCAGCTCCTTGGTTTCTGCTAATTTGCCTCTCATAGAGTGCAATACATTTCGATTCCACCAAGGGGTATTGATCAAAACTGCCAATTACTAAGCTAAAAAGCTATAAACATTTGCTACATCTTGTCATAGGTCATGAAGCACGCACAGGTGTAACGCTAATGCTACAGGTTGGATCTCAAAAGTCAGTTCTGAATCAGCGCTATCTATCAAGACAGGTAGATTCAACTGGACTTAGTGCTTAGCCCACAAGACCATGCTACAGTATACTACCATACGTACATCATCTCTATTCTTGCTGTCGACATGCGCTCCTTGCTCCACAAGGCACTTCACAACACTGAGATGACCCTCCATAGCTGCACAGTGTAGTGGAGTTCTCTGTAGTACAAGTACATAGGGTTTCGAAATAGATAATGTACATTTCCTGCTGTGTAATGGCAACTGAGGCATTATTTAGTAGCTGGAATACGTTCTCACTTGCTTATCATCTTTAGTATTGACAATGTTTACATCAGTAGTCACTAAACGTTTCACATCATCCAGCTTGCCACTTGCTGCCGCTAAATGAAGGGATGACACCTGGGAAATGTACAATCATATAGATATCCAAACTAGCAAACACCATCACTATCAACATTGTACCTGCTTTGAACATAGTTGCCCCAGTTGAAAATAAGATGTTTTGAAGTGAAAGTAGCAGAAAGTGAAAAGTGGTCAAACCAGAACCCCAGGCTGACTTGCCAGTGAGGTAGCTATGACCACTGGCCAACCATTAGCTCTCACAATGTACTGCACATGCAGGTGGTACTGAATGCTTCAGTTGCACACCCAGAAGCAGTATGTGCCCTCAGAACCGCATTAGGGGCGACCGTAAATTCTAGGAAAGCACCATGCATTAATACTAGAGGGAGATGCTGCATCTCTGCACACCCATCCCTCTCCCCTCTCGTAGATGAAACCCTGAAAACATGCTTCTTTGTAGCTAGTATCGGCAAAGGAAGAGAATGAAGCAGTCTCTTCTCCCAAATATGGGAAAAGAAGTTGCTTCACTCTCTTTGGACTTACCGATGTGTCGTCTTCCCCACGTTGTTCATTGCTCATTTGCTGGACATTTTGCTCCATTTCGTCGGCTTTCGAGTCCATGTAGACATAACTAAACTATGCTCTCCTTTGTAGCTACGAGCTCGGCTATGAGGCAACCTCGATCAAGAGAAGGTATTTGTTTGCAGGAAGTGGTCAGGTACAAATTCAGTGCGGCAGCCACATAAATTGTACCCAATCAGATTGCTGCGCTAGCCTAGTAGTGAGTAGCCGCGCGCGTAGGGGAGGCAATGAACTTGTCTCATGCCCAGGCCACACGTGGCTTGGGTACGAGGCTATGGATGAGCCACAGCGATAGTTCCATCTAGATGTTATCAAAAACTCAACAGAACATATCTTGATCAGTACATGGGAACTGATAGCATGCTAGAATGCATGGCAGTCATGCATATACAATGTACACTCTAATAGCTATTGTCGAAAATGAAACCTAGTTGTAGCATGCAACTGTTGCTGTAGTAATTGTATGAAATTTCAAAGTTAGAATGAATTTAGAATCAGAAGTCAAATGTAGAGAACTGATCTAGCTATCATAATATTATTTGTTTAGATAAATGTACATTTGGTTAGATAGATAAATAGATAGATAGATAGATAGATAGATAGATAGATAGATAGATAGATAGATAGATAGGTAGGTAGATAGATGGACGGATGGGTGGAGGATGGAAAGATGGATGGATGAGATAGATAATGTAACATGGATCAGACTGCAGAATGGACTCATTCCGCGGTGTCACTGGAAGCAAAAGTATGCTTGAAATGACAGCCTCTCCGTGTACCTGAAGGTGCACGGGGAGAGAAAATATGTCATCTGTTTGTGAGTCTTCAAATTAGGGTGGTTGACACATTTTTCAGCGTATATAAATATATGTCACAGCTATGTGGGTTGATAATTCGCTTGAAACACACCCACCAAAAAACTGCATGCACTAAATATTGTAGCCTGTATAGCTGTACAAATGCAATGGCTCAACTGTTACATGCAGCCTCTTTTTTGCCTCTTTTTTGCTTATGCTTGTCTATACATTAGCAGCAAATCATGCCTGCCTTCATTTTATTAGTCCCCACTTTCTCACTGTAGCTACTGTCTCCCCAGTGCATTTCTGTTTGACTTAACAGCATGCAGGTGCATAGGTAGCTTATTTTTGTGAGATTATGCTATTAGCTACCATTTGTGATATGCATCACTAAACTACTGTACTGCTGCTGTGTACTATGTCACCACCTGGCACATGCACCCAAAGGTAATAGGAACTACTGATAAATAAATTCATGAGTGGCAATCACCTTGCACAGACAGCTAACATAATTAATAGTTCAGTAATGGAGTGTTAGGAACTCCCATCACCAGTGGTGCTTGGACAACAAACCTACAAACCTCTGTAACAAAAGAAAACAACAAAGAACTGGCCTGCGCCGCTGGGCCTCACACAAACCACAGAGGTAGTGATAACTAAAGTGATGAGCAACCGTACAAGTACAAACACACTAGCAATACACAGCAGTATAGCACTCATTCGTTGTCTGTACACTGCTACCAGGAGATCATGGTCGTAAAGGTAGTCAATGGATTGTTGTTTCAATGTTGAATTTCTCTACTTATAAGTGCATCCGTAAAATTAGTTTTGCAGTCCGGTGTTGCTAATGATGCATGAGTGCAGAAGATTGTCTTAAGAATATCTTATCGTTGGAAGTTCTGTAAGTTTGCTACTTTGTGTCATTTTCAGATGTGGCTGTGGATTACAGCTGTGTTTGTAAGTGTTCTCATGCTGCACAGTACTGCTGCCCAGTCACAGATGTGTGAAGAGCCATTCCAGGCTACGCTAACACTTATAACCAATGTGACATATCCTGCTTCAAGCAACTTTTTGGATCCTGAGCTTGTCTACTACAGGGAGATCCTGCGTTTTACAGAGCAAGAGATTGACCGAGAGAGGGAGGCTGCAATACAGTTCTTCAGAGATTTTTATGGGCTTGACTTTGCCAACGTTGAGCCTAATGAGCAGGGACAGAGAATTGTTGGAAATGCAACATTTCAACCTATGATGTCCATCTTCAACAATACATTTGTTTTCAACAGCTGGTTGGTGAATGGAAGAGCAAGAACCAGGTGTTATCGGGTAGGGGATGGCGGGTTTTTTGCAAATTTTACAGGTACAGTGATGCTGCATGGAGAATATGGTGGAGAAGAAGGAAGGTTGGGTTTTCCATATGAAGGTGTGTACTATGGACACAACTATCTTTACGATGCTTGTCAACTTCAGGGAATTGTCTTCCAAGTGGAGTCACTTGCCCCAATTCGTGGAGTGCCGACGGATGGCTGGTTTGTTACTAATTTTCGACTTCGCAATCGCATGCTTGGTGAAGGAATAAGTTTTGGAGTGTCTCGAGTGACTGGAGTAGACTCATCAACCCTGCGATTTGAAAGTCGTCAAGTTTACACATTTCTGTAGTTCTGAGCTTGGACATTGGCGTTTAGTAACTGTATGTATATGTAAACAACTTATAGAGTGATTAGTCTAATTGTATTGTTTCTCAACAATCATTGGAACTCTGGTTGTACTGTCTCTATCATGGCCTGGGGTAATCACAGTAGGTAATGTTGGAAGGGTTACATGCTGTATCAGAGCATTGCAAATATTACAACATAAATACAACTGTTGAAGAATCTAGTTAATATTCAGATGACCCTCTTTTGAGAGGAAGTTATTGAAGCTATATAATAGACATGGTTGTAGCCATGTAGCTAAAGTTTCAATGTTACTTAAGTCTAGCATGTTTACATAGCTACCCATGGTCATGTTCCTAGGCTCTCTTGGGAATGAGGCTGGTCTGCACAATACTCTTAAAATGAAATAATAGTGTTGTTAATTATTGTTGAATCAATGTTTGTGTGTGTGTGCAGGCTGGCTCCTGTTTTGTATTTATGAGTTTGCTAATTAAATTTAACGAAAAACAATTGGAATTTTGTGATTTGCAACAAAATTAATCTATTGGTACTTATATGCAGCTTAGTTCAAGTTTATTGTGGCAAGGGCATTGCATCACAGTCTGCAAGGTAGCTACATGTACTTCACTTGTTAGCACTCTTGAATTCGTTGAATTTGTGAAATGTTCATACTTCCATTAAAAGTCATTTTGATTGATGTATTTTTATTTGTCTCATAAACAGCAGTGATTATTTCTGGCAGAGTGAAAAGCGACTTTGCAAAATCTCTGTTTTCGATCAATCTTGAGTGGATTTACACCCCAACTCTGTCAGGGAAATTAAACCAGACAGTGATGTGTCATGTATGAATTATAGTTTGTATGTAACCAGAGGAGAAGGCATGCACAACAGCTTTATCTTCTGAGTTGTATATATTGACAAAGCATACTCTAGCCTATTGATCCATGCTAGTGATGAGTTTATTAAATATTCTTCTTACTTTCATCAATAATAAAGTATTCTGCCGGAACAAAACTATGCCCCCACTCATAAGCGTAGGAACCGGGGGCATGTGCCCCCCCAAGGTTTCTTAAATTGTTATATAAATTGCTCACTACTCTATGTGTAGTTTCAAACTGTGCCCCCCCCCATTCAAAAAGTCTTTCCTACGCCACTGCCACTGGCAAATACTTGAGCTGTTTTGCGCAACAAGACAGTCATACAGGAATGGTCTGGGAACGAATCCGCATACCCATCACCGTTTCCATTTTCCATTTCCCCATTTCCCCGTTTTCCATTCCTCAATTCCCATTTCCCGTTCCTACTTTTAGCACCCATTAGACCTGGACGACAATCTGCAAGCCAGAAAGGCAAAGAACGAGTGTTGCTGTGCACGTACGAGCTGATCAGTCTGGCGTCGCCTATCCTCGCAGGAGGTATTTTATTGCACGTATTAAAGTATAATGCGAAGTACATGCTAGTATTTTCTGTAATCCAAGTGTGAGTTGCAGGAAATTGCGTTGGATGAGAAGCAGAATTTTCCTGCTTTGGCCTTATCCTTCCACATGTTCGGGTGCATTTATAATGTAAGGCATGATTTAATGACATGAATGGTTGTGAGGTGTATGCATAAGATTACAGAAGTGCACTGTTGATGAAAGCACCAATCTTTTGCTATGTTATAACGTAAGATATATATAAAACTCCAGGTCTTCACCGCTGTGCTAGAGCTATAAAACCACAATTGTAATGCTGCTGCACTTAAAAGTGCTTTACACTGGAAGATACAAATTTACTCTTCTGGTTACATAGCTTCTTTGACAATCTGAGAGTTGATGGGGTCTCCAGGAGTTTTATGTACATTCCGAATTGTTTCTCATACACTGAGCAGCGAGCATGGTTACTTGAGTCTTCCCAGTCCTTCTCTTCTATAGAGCCTGGAACCAGCAAAAGAGGGACTTTCAAAAGAGCATATCCAGACTCTGACAGCTAAATATATATTTCCAGATATGTGCAGTATATCTCAGCATTACCTTGAGATTGGCATAGCACCTCTAATTGCATTTCTATTCTAAGGGACCTGTAAGGGGCCTTTTTGACAGTCCAATCTGCCTAGCAGTTGTACAAGAACTTTCTTTACTTTTCATGTCAGCAATTTGCCTACTTAGCGACTTGCCCACTTAACAACTTGTGCACACTGCAAAAAGGTTTAGGTTACTTCAACCATATTTTGGTCACCCCAGTTGCATTCCTTTTGTGTGTGTGGCACGTAAAGTTCAAGGAGTGCTTACAATTTGAACCAGAGTGCAGTTGAGAAGCTTCCCTCTTAGTATCTCCTTTCAGAAAGCCTATAAATCAGCATTTCTGGTGAGGTTTGTTGTTTCTTTCTTTGATCCTACACAGCTGCCCCTGGATAGTTCCTTGCATTGGTTGCATGGTTGTGGTAGTAATGCCAGGAATGTAGCCAAATAAGTCTTCTGAAAGATGAGGCTAACTAATGGAACTGAAAAAGCTCCTCAATGAACTTTCAGGAAAACCTATTTGGTAGCATTCCTTGGTCACACTGATGCAACTCACTAGGTCCTCCGCCTGCATCTAGTTTTCACAAGTAAATTTATGAGGACTGTGCAGTTAAACTATGTAATCAGAGCTAGCCTCGTGCCCTGATTTACTTTAACTTGAACACTTTCCAATTTACGGTACTATCAATGAGAATGTTACATCATGATGTTTTTTGAGTATAGCAACTATTTATTTTTGACGTACATATCATATTCAAATTATTACACCAAAGTTGTTGTATCCACTAGAGAGATTAGAATTAATGCACAGCATAACATTTATTATAATCACTTGATTTAAGTGTTGGTAAAAGAGCTGAAATTTGGAGTCAGAAGTTTTGAAGTAGCTGGCAAGTTAAACTTGAATTTAGCCTTAGGCCTCTGTCTAACACTTCACTGACTGTAACACGTGTCAGGTGTGTCAGGTGTGTCATGAATGTCATCATAAGGCTATGAATCTCATTAACAGCCTTTAGCTTTATGTTTGGGCATATTTGTGGGTCATGAACCATTAACAGCTATGCAAAGACTGGTGGCAGCTAAGTCTGTGGTATGTCTTTACTTGACGCAGCCTGACCTTACCTGTCCCCACAGTTCTCGTGAATATCATTAAATGGCTGCTTTATGGGCTGTTTTGTTTTCTGATTAACCCTTTAACCACCAAGACGCTTTTTGGCGTCGTCTGACTTTGGCCGCATGTTATCGGTTGGCGCAATCCGTTTTGAAGATAGGTTCTGTGCTAGCAGAATGGGTGGGACAGGGTGAGGTGGGTGGGTGCACCCCTCTAGGTGACAGTGCATGGTGGCCTCTGGGTGACAGTGCATGGCGGCTGCTGCAGCTGGCTGTAGAAAAGCCCTGGTCAGCGCCGGGTGGGCCATTTGTCTGCTTTCTTGCACATACGGGCTAGCCTTGTTCCCAGGCTCTCCCTGCGGTTTGTGCTTTTATTTTAGTTATAGTTTTGGATATGGAAAATACTTTTAGTTTAGTTTAGTTATAGTTTCCCGGTTTTACAAAATTTTTATTTATAGTTTCAATTACTAAAACTCTGAAACCCCTTACTAAAAGGTATTTAGTTACAGTTATCAGTGAAAATAGGCTGTTTTCTGTTTTAGAATAGTTATAGTTTCTTCTTGAATGTTCTTGGATATTTTAGTTATAGTTCCCAGCTTAGCAAAAAATTTTAGTTAGTTGTAGTTTGGTTAACTAAATTTTAAAAAGGCCATACTAAAATGTATTTAGTTAAAGTTATAGTTAACTAAAACAACACTGCAACTCAGACAACCTAAAATGTGGTTGGTGTGGGTCTGGCACTTTAGTGGTGCTCACTCAGAATGTTAACAAATAAAGTGGAGTGGTTACCCTGGTTGCAGACAAGCTGCAGAGACAGTGGTTGGGTAATTTATCTTGGTATCAGAGACTAATTGCATCAGAAAACCCAAAAGAAAGATTATTGTACAACCATAATCTCACAGATCTTAACCACTGAATGTAGCTTTGTTCCCAGGCTATCCCCTGCACCAGCTGAAAAGCAGGGAGAGGCCACTGAAAAGCAGGGAAAGCCTGGGAATGAGGCTAAACGTCTGATGTGTGATGGTTCTATGAATATTTCCACCAACCAAATGAATATGGTGTGTGCAGAGTCAAATTCAGTCCAATTTCCAAAATATTAGGAATCACCAGATCCACCAAATAAAATGCAGTTATGGTAACCTCCTCATGTTAAAAGACTGTCATTGCATTGAAATCCTTGTGGTAGATCTGTTTTTTTGTTGTTGTTGTTGTTTTTTATTCAAGATATATCTCTCATAACTACTGTCTCTTCATTTGTTCTCAACCAGGGTAACCACTGTATGGGTAAGGTGCGTATAGGGCAACTTTGTATCACGAATCTCCAAATGGCTAAATGGCAAGGTCAAAGTCTACACAAGATTGACAAAAGATGTCTACCAAACTGCTCCCTCTACCTGATAATGCACTAAAAAACCTCAATTTTCAGTCCCTCAGCTAAAATTAAATTTACACTCTCTCCAAGGCTCCACCACAGTCTGACCACATCATCAGCACACACACAAAACAAGTGAAACCTTCACATATGGATGGGCAAGTGAAAAACGTGGAAGTGCCGAAACTGAAGTACGGAAACAGAAGTAAGGAAACCGAAGTATGGAAGTGAGAAGAAAAGCCGCCAATTAGTTTCTTGTGCCTCACTGACTCATGACTGTGCACTGCAGCCAAGGGTGACTGTCTCTAAGCGATGTGAGAGCTGAGTACTGACACATTGCACTCCAGGGAGCACTAACACAGTCATTTAGCATGACACGGTGAGTGTAATCTTGTCTTGGTCTCATTCCGAGACTATCGTTGCAATGTTCTCTGTCGAACGGTGGGTCCTCGATTGCCCTGGATAGCTAGAACTCGTGGTCTCTCACACATCGGCCATGATGATAGTTCATTTCATTTTCCCCGAGCATGCGCAATACATAATCATACAGGTGGGTGTGCACAACTCAACTAAATAACATCATCATTACATAACTCAAAATTAAGTACATGTTCAGGTAAGTCCAACTAACACCACATTTCCCTTTCAAGATCAAGTCCAACTATTGTCGAACCTTTCTGGCGGCTTAGGAGGGCGATTGTTTCTTGATCAGGTCTGGTGAGCAATTGGACTTTGGTTGGTGGTACTTTCGGGTTCTACTTGCGCTGGTGAGTTCTCACTCTCTCTCGGTGTAACATCTGATTCAGTATTTGTTTCTGAGGAGGAACTGCTTCTGTTTAAGTGCCGCCGATTTCTCCTGAATTCTCCTCCAGAAGTCTGTACAGTGTAAGACCTGGTTGCACTTTCCTCAACTACTTCTCCTGACTCCTCTCGGTCCGTCACCCACACATACTCTCCGGGTAATAAAACAGGCAACTCTCTAGCTCCGTGATTCACCTTCTGCCTTTTTTTTTTAGCCTCTTGTCTCTAACAGATACTACAGAGAAGTCTGGAGTTTTGGGCTTTCTCTGGTACTCAGTCATGGGTACTGTAGTACGTAATTTTCTGCTCATCAGTAACTCTGAGAGGCTGTATCGTATTTCCAACGGGGTCAATCGATATGCCAATAAGGCTAGGTACGGGTCACCTTCTTTCTTTAACAGAGTCTTAATAGTTTGAACACCCCTCTCACCTTCCCCATTCCCTTGTGGATGGTTAGGGCTATTAGTGGTATGTTTAAACATATTCCAGTGCAAACTCTGCATAGGCTTCTGAGGAGAATTGTGGTCCATTACAGGAAATAACGGTCTCAGGTATGCCGTATCTGGCAAAAATTGACTTTGTGTGGTTGATGACTGAATTAGCTGATAGCACTGTCAACTTGGCAATTTCAATCCAACGCAGATTATTAACAGGTATTTGGTTTTGTCCCACTCAAATAAATCTGTGCCTATCTTTTGTCATGGTAGATTGGGCAATGGCGAGGGGATAAGAGGCTCCACTCTCTGCACTCAGAACTTGATACAGTTTGGACACTCACTCACTAGTTTCTCAAGCTGCTTTGATATGCCTGGCCACCACACTGCTTACTTGGCCCTCTCTCGGCACTTCCTAATATCCTGCATGATGGCCCACGTGCAGTTTGTTTGAATATCACTCTGCATGGACACCGGTATGACTGGTCTACTACCTCTCAGGAGTAATCTATTCTGAACTCATAATTCAGCTGATACTGGGTAAAACTTTTTAAAGCTTGTGGTATTTTGCTAATACAGGGCCACCCTCTCTGACAATACTTTGCAATCTGTTTACATACCTCGTCCTCCTTCTGTCTCCTCCTTATCTCTTCGAGACAGTTTTCCATTGTTGGGAGAGCTTGTACCATGACTTAAACATACGCATTGGTTTCATCTTGCAATAGGTGATCGTTGTTCGTCGAACTTGAGCACAGTGCTCTCGATAGCGTGTCGGCATGGTTAAGTTCTTTCCTGGTAGCTACATGGCTAATACTGAAGTTAAATTGCATCATTCGCAATCTGAACCGTTGAACTCGAATTGGAAGTTCATGCAGAAGTTTTGAACTGAGTAATGGCACTAAAGGCTTATGATCAGTTTCGATTTTGAACTGTAGGCCAATTTGATAGTCTGAGTATCGCTCCCAGGCCCACGTCAAAGCCGGAGCTTCTTTCTCTATCTGAGCGTATCTGGATTCGGTCGGAGTCATCGATCTAGACACATAAGTGAGTGGTCGTCTTTTGCAGCAAATCGGCACCAAGGCCGTACGACGATGCGTCGGCAGATACGGTAGTTTCAAGGTTAGGATCGTATATCGCTCCCTTGAGTTTCCCCAATCCTGTGAAGAGGTTCGGGAAGAGTTCTTCGGGTTTGGAACCTTTCTCGACGGCTCCAATTCGTTTCAACAACTGTAGTGGTTGGATAGCTGGTTGGCCTAGTAGTGATTTGTGCAGTCCTTCTACTACGTAGATAGTCTGCTCAGTGGCTCTCTTTCCTACTCGAATTTTCCCACTGAATTGGCCTTTCACGGGTAGTAGATTTTGGTTTGGTCCACGTAGAGTCCTCTGAGATGGCAACAGGGTCACCTCTCCAAGTCGCTTAAAATCTCACTCAGAGAGCACAGTTACTTTTTTTGTCTATAATAATTCATGTACAGGACATAGGATACATGGGTAGCAGGTGTGCTATAATAGATCATGTACCCCCCACAAAAAACAAAAAACAAAAAAAAAACAAGAAGAGAAACATAACAAGGAGGTGTAGGTATTATTCAGGGTAAAGAAACATACATGCTCTCTTAAAGGACGTAGATAAGACGACCTCAATTGGTAGTTCATTCCATAGCCAGGGGGCTTCACAAAAGAAACATTTGAAATAGCTTGTGGTACGAGCAAATGGAACTTTTTTGAAGGGTGTAACTGTGAGACCTTGTAGAATATGGGAGGTTACGTCCGTAGTCAACAAGAGAGTTAGGCATGAAGGCCAGACCATTCAGGAGTTTATATACGAAGCAAAGCTTCAAGGAGTACCGCCTAGCTTTCAGGGTTGGCAACTTGAGCATACAGAGCCGCTCATCATAGTCCACATCTTCCCAGGCCTTTGTACACACTTTTGTAGCAAATCTTTGGACAGACTCCGCAATGTCCTTCACAAGATGGGGATTCCATACGGGAACAGCATACTCTAGTAGAGGCCTCACGAATGATGCGTAGAGAATCTTTAATGTGTTACGCTCACAGTCACGATAGAAGCGGCGATACAGCATGCCCATTTGCTTTTTTGCTCTTGAGCATACATTAGAAATGTGGTTGCTCCAGGATAGATCAGAAAAAATGTGAACCCCCAGGTATTTGTAGGATTGTACTTTCTCCAGAGGTTGGTCATTAATCACGATGGTGTGAGTACACACTGGCAAGCGCCTTCTCGATAGCAGATTGAAGCGATTTACACTTTTTAACATTGAGCTTTAAGTTATGGTCTGCTGTCCACTGGACAAAAGAACTGACATCACTCTGCAGGTCTTAGAAGTCAGTTATGCTCTGTACAACTTTGTAGAGAAGGGCATCATCAGCAAACATTATCAGACTACCACCATGCATTGGCATTTCAGCAAGACCATCAACATAGATTAAGAAAAGAAGAGGGCCTAACACTGAGCCCTGTGGTACACCAGATGTAACATCGACAGTAGCTGAGTGAGCACCAGAGACAACAACTCACTGCTTTCTGCTATACAGATACGTAACTGGAAATCCAAGAGACAAGGTGAGGAGGTACATTGAGAGCAGTCAGTTTTGAGATTAGCTTGGCATGGGGAACAGTGTCAAATGCTTTTTTGAAAATCAAAAAATACAGTTTGCACTTCAGCTCATCTGTCTAGATGGCAATGCCAGTCATTCACAGCAGAGAGTATAGTAGATCTACCAGTCAAAAAACCCCACTGTTGGTCAGAAATCGATAAGAAATTGCACAGCTTCTCATATATGTGTCGCTCAAGTACCTTATATACTGATGATTGACAACAGAGAGATGGGTCGATAGTTCCCGGGATTAGACTTATGTCCCTGTTTTTGGATTGGGACAATCAGGGAAGTCTTCCAGCTATCTGGGACTGTACCATTGGAAATCGACATGTTGCAAAGGCGTGTTACAAGTGGTGCAATAGCTAATGCTGTGTTCTTGAGCATTAGAGCTGAAATACCGTCTGGACCAGTAGACTTAGTAGTGTCCAAGTTGGAGAGCAGCCTGATGATGTCATCTTCCAAGCATAGTAGAGCGACAGGGCACTCTTCAGGAGGAACAGGAAGCACATCATCTTCAGACAAGGGTGTGACAGAAGTATTAAAGTTCATTTCAAAGGTTGTACTTAGAAGATCTGCCTTAGCCTGAGGTGTTGCTGCCAGCACATTCTCTGATTGTAGTGTAGGGATGCTAGAGCTATTCTTGCCAAAGTGTGATAGAACCTTTCAAAAGTGTTTACTACCTGGCTGGAGTCGCTGAAAGAACTTTCTTCTAGATGTTCTGAGGAGAGATGTCACCTTATTCCTGGCACGTCTGTATTTCAGAAGTTTTGGATTTTCCTCATGAGTTGAATAATTGATTTCAACAGCCATGGGAGGTTCTTTCTCCTAGGGAGGTTCTTGGTGGGTATGCAATTCTCCATTGTGTCTGGGGTATGCCCACCGGTTGGCTGGGTTTTTTTTTGTGTTGTGGCTCCTCTCCACCTTGGGCCTTGAGGTGCTTTCCTTCTTCCACCATGGTGGATGGCACCAATTGGCACTTCTGGCTTCATCACGTCTCCTTGGACTATGGTTTGCTGCTGCCTGACTGCATGTTTTAACCACTGAGTGGTTACCCTGGTTGCAGAGGAGCTGAAGAGACAGTGGTTATGTAGTGTATAGTTTGCTAATTGCATAAGAAAACTGGAGAGGAAGCTTCCCAGACTATCTTACAACCAGGATCTTGCAGTTTGTAACCACTGAATGTCTTGAAAGGGTTACACCTACTTGTATCAAAGAGCATGCAATAACCAACGCATGATCTTGCAGATATAGTAGCCACCGAACATCTGTGAGAGAGTCACCGCAAAAGCATCATATTTTTGAAGTGTAGTTGTAGTGACTCTCTCACAGATGTTCGAGGGTTGTCAGTTGTAAGGTATGGTTTGGGTTCAGATTGCTTATGCAATTAGCCTCTAGTACCAAAATAAACTGTCTCATAACCACTGTCTCCTCAGCTTGTCTGCAACCAGGGTAACCACTCAGTGGTTAAAACAACCAATAATTTTTTGCAGCATGTCTCGTGCTTTTGTGACAGCCTTTTCCAAGGTGAGTTTTGAGTCTAGTTGCAGTTTCTCCGATAAAGCTGCGTCTCTCAGGCCGACCACAATTCTATCTCTGATCATCTCATCGTGGAGATCCTTGTAGTCACAGTGTTCCGCTAGGGCATGCACGTCAGTGATGAACGAGTCCACAGGTTCTCCTTCCTCCTGCTTAAATCTAGCTCTCTCATATATCACATTTCTGTTTTAATAAAATGATCTTCAAATTTTTCCTTCACCACGTTGTATTTCTTAGCGTCTGCATCGCTCAGCTTGAACAATCTCAGGATGTCATCCGCTTCGTCTCCCATAATTTGTATAAATTAGCATGTTGACCTGTCCCTCCTCGTCTTTTGCTGCGAGTTCGGCGGCAGTTCTAAATCTTTCAAAGCGGCGTATCCATTTCGGCCACTCCTGGGGCTGACTGGAGTAAAAACTCCCTGGCGGGGACACTGGATACTGAATGGTCGCCATGTGCTCCGAACTTTTCGACTGCTTTTCTCATGTTGTCTCTTTTCCTTTTTGGCTAATAACGGTGGGTCCTCAATTGCCCAGGATAGCTAGAACTTGTGGTCTCTCACACATCGACCATGATGATAGTTCATTTCATTTTCCCCGAGCATGCGCAATACAACTCAACTAAATGACATCATCATTACATAACTCAAAAGGTAAGTCCAAGTTCAGGTAAGTTCAACTAACTGTGACTAATGGTGACTATTTGCTAGTGTCTCTGGAGTAGCTTTGTAACTCGTTGAGCCATTAGCCAAGATTCTCGGTGAGGAAATATAACAACACTCGCATCTGCATCACTATCACAAGAAAATCGAAAGATTCTTGGATTAGCACAGAGCATAGAGCCCGCATGGTTGGCCCACTCACCGTTAGTCTTGGTTTGGGTCTGGCCACATTGACTGGCAGTCACATGCTTCATGATAGCGACACTCGCAGCAGTCCTAGAGCCGAAGATCCGGCTCTCACTTCACAGATTTAGAGTCACCCTTTGGCTACAAGGCCTCAACACACACAGTTGTGAGTCAATAAGGGACTAAACACCGATAGGTGGCTTTTCTTCTCACTTCAGTTTCTATGCTTCGGTTTCCATACTTCAGCGTTTTCCACTTCCCCCATATGGATTTGTCATGGGACCACTTCAAATCCACTCTATTGGGCAACACTCACAGTTGATGACATTTGTGTATCTAGGTCCTCCGCCTGCATCTAGTTTTCACAAGTAAATTTATGAGGATTGTGCAGTTAAACTATGTAATCAGAGCTAGCCTCGTGCCCTGATTTAATACTTTAACTTGAAAACTTTCCAATTTATGGTACTATCAACGAGAATGTCACATCATGATGTTTTCTGAGTATAGCAACTATTCATTTTTGACGTACATATCATATTCAAATTATTACGCCAAAGTTGTTGTATCCACTAGAGAGATTAGAGTTAAGGCACAGCATAACATTTATTTTTAAGTTAATAATCACTTGATTTAAGTGAAGAGCTGAAATTTGGAGTCAGAGCTTTTGAAGTAGCTGGCAAGTTAAACTTGAATTTAACCTTAGGCCTCTGTCTAACACTTCACTGACTGTAACATGTGTCAGGTGTGTCATGAATGTCATCATAAGGCTATGAATCTCATTAACAGTCTTTAGCTTTATATTTGGGCACATTTGTGGGTCATGAACTCCATCAACAGCAAAGACTGGTGGCAGCCAAGTCTGTGGTATGTCTTGACGCAGCCTGACCTTACCTGTCCCCACAGTTCTCGTGAATATCATTAAATGGCTGCTTTATGGGCTGTTTTGTTTTCTGATTAACCCTTTAACCACCAATGATGCTTTTTGGTGTTGTCTGACTTTGGCCGTATGTTATCGGTTGGTGCAATCTGTTTGAAGATAGGTTCTGCGCTAGCAGAATGGGTGGGACAGGGCGAGGTGGGTGGGTGCACCCCTCTAGGTGACAGTGCATGGCGGCCTCTGGGTGACAGTGCACGGCGGCGGCTGCAGCTGGCCGTAGAAAAGCCCTGGTCAGCCATTTGTCTGCTTTCTTGCTCATACGGGCATAGAAAACGCTTCTTTCACTTTGTAGGGACTACATTTCTGGCATTTTAGGCAGCTTTTAGTCCGGAGGAGCGTTCTCTGGTCGGAGGGCCCTTAACCACCGTAGGCTATTTACTGGAAGTCTTTATTAGGCTATGGATACCTTCCTTGGTTCGTATTTCCACTTCTGCTTGGAACTAGCACTGGAAACTTGAGTCAAAGCTTTATTGACACATTCTCTGTGGGTTCACGACCTTAGCCACGCCCACTCATTAGCGAGCGTTCAATAGTCAAGAGTTAACCTGTAACCTAGGCAACACAAGAATGTTGCTCACATCAGTGGTCAGTGGTAGCTAACAGGTTATGTACGTATCCCTCACTGGTGGGTGGACTTATATATTGGTGTTGGGGCGCATGGAACTACCTAGAACAGCTGTTGTTAATATAGAAGGCTACACCCAACACCAATGTGTGAGTTGACCTCCACAGGGAAGGATATAACTGTTACAAATGACGTGGAAGGAAGCCATGTGTCTGTGAAAATTTAGGGATGACATGGAGTTAGAATGTGTGATAGCCTTGGTTATACTCTCTTGTCATTAGCCACCTCATGGGGTATGTGTCATCGCTAAATCCAAATGTTTGTATCAGCTGTAAATAAATCCACGTTTGATGGTATGAGAGAAGTGAAAATGCTGGAGGTATATATACATCTATACAGAATTATGAGGGCTGGTGATTGCCCAGTGGTCGTAGCTCAGTGGTCAGAGCACTGGCAGCTCAAGCCAGCGACCCTAGCCTTGATTCCTAGTGACTACTGCCTTTTCCCATTCTTCTGTTTTGCCTCATACCATCAAATGTTTTTCTCATGAAGTCTTTGCTAATGCTCCTAATAACATACCGCATGTGAATGCAAGCTAGAGTAGGCAATCGGTACTTGGACAGCAGTGATAATCGGACACTCGTACATGAAGAAATAAGCCGCGCAGATAATCGGTTATACCACGGAAACGAAGGCTGAGTCCACTAAATCTGACAATTGAAAAATGGAGCTCAAGCATCAATTCCCGCTCACGCTAGAAGCGATTTCACGTAACAGTCTATAATCAGCTATGAATCATGTATTTTCGGACATCGTTTCCTGTTCCTTCTGTGAAGCATCTTTTGGCAAGATTTTTGCACCATCAGGGAGCTACAAGACCCTACTGCTGCACGCCTGATATTTGTTGCTGTAGCTGCCTTGGGTACTGAAGGGTGTCGCTGAAATGTTGTGTGGGTCACTCCCAGCCTTCGTTTTCGTGGTATAACTGATCATCTGCATGGCTTATTTCTCCGTGTATGAGTGTCCGATTATTGGTGGTGTCCGAGTATCGATCGCTTACTCTATATGATTTAATGTTCACACATTTCTATCTCCCTAACAGCCACTCTCAGCACGATGACCCCCCATCAGAGAGTGTTCACTCCGGTCCTGACTGTCATAGCACTAGCTCTTTCTTCCACTGCAACAATCCTCACTGTTAAACCAAGCTCAACAATACCTTGTGATAACGACCCCTGCATCACCCTCTCTGAGTATGTGCAAAATCATACAGAGTATTTTAATAGCTCAAACATCACACTGCAGTTCCTTCCAGGTAACCACACACTTGATTCCAACCTCACCATAGCAAACATTCAATACCTGGATATTCTCGGAAATGGCACTTCACTGACACCAAGTAGAGTTGAGTGTTCTGGGTCCAATGTTGGAATTGAATTCAGAAACATTTCAGAAGTGACAGTTGCTGATATGACATTCACTTCCTGTGGACGATTACACACCATCAATGTCAATATTGGTGGAATGATGTCAGCAAGGTCAGCCTACCATGCAGTTCAATTTGAATCAATTCAACGTATTGAAGTCACTGAATGTATCTTCCATGATAGCTCTGGTACTGCACTTGGGATACTCAACAGTAGTAGTGCAGTCTTTAGTGGAAACAATATGTTTTCTAGCAACTGTAGACGATGCCAAAACGGTGATGAATGCATTGGATGCTTTGGAGGTGGGATCTATGTTGAAGCAAGTGATGTGACCTTTAGTGGTAGCACAACCTTTGATGGAAATCTAGCTTATGGTGGTGGTGGAATATTTGCATGCCACTACAGTGATGTAAGCTTCAATGGTGGCACAACATTCAAGGGAAACTCAGCTAGGCCGGATGGTGGTGGAATATTTGCATGCCACTACAGTTATGTAAACTTCAGTGGTAACACTATTTTCACCAATAACTCAGCTATTGATTATGGTGGTGGAATATATGTACGGGACTATAGTAGTGTAAACTTCAGTGGTAACACAACTTTCAAGAAGAACTCAGCGATTGAGAGTGGTGGTGGAATATTTGTATATGACAATAGTGATGCAAGCTTCAGTGGTAACACAACTTTCAATGAAAATTCAGCTATGAGATATGGTGGTGGAATATATGCATGGGGCAATAGCAATGTGAACTTCAGTGGTATCACAACTTTTATGGAGAACTCAGCTGCGTATGGTGGTGGAATATATGCATGGACCAATAGCGATGCAAGCTTCAGTGGTATCACAGCTTTTATGGAGAACTCAGCTGTGTATGGTGGTGGAATACGGACAAGGGACAATAGTAATGTGAGGTTCAGAGGCAACACAAGGTTCAATGAGAACACAGCAGTGAGAGATGGTGGTGGAATATTTGCACATGACAATAGTGATGCAAGCTTCAGTGGTAACACAACTTTCATTGAGAACTCAGCTGAGTATGGTGGTGGAATAGGGACAAGGCACAATAGTAATGTGAGGTTCAGTGGTAAAACAAGGTTCAGAGAGAACACAGCAGTGAGAGATGGTGGTGGAATATTTGCATATTACAATAGTGATGCAAGCTTCAGTGGTAACACAACTTTCAATGAAAATTCAGCAGTGAGATATGGTGGTGGATTATATGCATTGGGCAATAGCAATGTGAGGTTCAGTGGTATCACAACTTTTATGGAGAACTCAGCTGAGTATGGTGGTGGAATACGGGCAAGGGACAATTGTCATGTGAGGTTCAGTGGTAACACAAGGTTCAATGAGAACACAGCAGTGAGAGATGGTGGTGGAATACGGGCAAGGGACAATAGTCATGTGAGCTTCAGTGGTAATGGTACAATCAGTGACAACATAGCTGAAGACGGAGGAGGAATCATGTCACGAAACTGTAACATTGACCTTAGTGGTAATATCACAGTCAGAAACAACACAGCTCAACTACATGGTGCAGGGATCTACATGAGGATGACTAACCTAACACTTGCTGGTATAAAATTCACTGACAATTCGGCAAGGGAAGGAGGCGGAATATACGCTGCAACAAACAGCAATCTTGATTTTGCCGGAATGAACACTTTCAACAGCAATAGAGCAGATATTAGTGGTGGTGGAATCTGGATAGACAATGCTTACCTGGTATTGAATGGGAGCAACTCTATTGTAAGGTGCACTGCAGGGTATGAGGGAGGAGGCATAAGCATGCTTTATGCCACTATTGATCTACCAGGAAACAACAAATTTATATCAAACTCAGCAACAAGTGGTGGAGGCATCAGTGCACGCTGGAGTACACTTTCTTTTACCAACAGCAGTCACTTCAGCAACAACTCAGCAGCAGACAAGGGTGGAGGGATCTCTACCAGCATCAGCGCCATAGTTTTTGGCGGCTATAATAGTTTTGATAATAACTGTGCTGACCTTGGTGGAGGAATCCAGATGCTTAACAGTTCCATCAAATTTTTGGGAAACAATCATTTCAATCTGAACCATGCCAGAAGAGATGGAGGAGGAGTGCATGGAGATAATTGTACAGTCAATCTGAGTGGATCCGGTAGCAGTAGCTTTCGAGACAATAAAGCAGAGAGGGGAGGAGGAATGTTTATAGAATCTTGCAACTTCACAGCTTGGAGAAAAAACTGCTCAACAAATTGTGACTCTAAATACATCTCTGAAAGAAATGTAGCAAAAGACAGCGGTGGAGGGATTTATCTAATCAAAAGTAGATTGTGTATGTTAGGTAATTCATTCTTTCATGGCAACAAAGGAATGACAGGTGGAGGAATTTACTCGATCAACAGTGTATTAAAATTTTCTGGAAACTACAGCAACTTTTGTGCTAATTCAGCCATCAATACAGGGGGTGGCTTTGCTGCTGTGTGCAGTACTCTAGATCTTGTTGGAAACACAACCTTTGAAAGAAACTCAGCACTTACTGGTGGAGCAATGTATATGGAAGATACCCAAATCAACCTGAATGGTACGAATCATTTCATTGAAGATCATGCACATCATGAGGGTGGAGCAATTTATATACGAGCCGGCAAAATGAATATCAGTGGCAAAAATATTTTAGAGAGCAATTCCGCAGTGACGAGTGGAGGGTCACTTTTTGCAACATGTGCCACTATCAACTTCACTGGTATTACTATCATCCATAATTCAAAGAGCCCAGAAGGTGCTGCAATCCATGTGGTGTCTAGTTCCGTAATATTTGAAGGAACAACACAGTTTCAGAATAATTTTGCACATTATGGTGGAGCAGTCCTCTCAAAGAACAGCAATTTCACCTTTGGCAAGTCTACTTGTGCTAGAAAGAAATGGGATGTAGAATTATGTTATCACAGCGGAATGTTCCCCCGAATTGAACCAGAACCTGGCAGCTCTTTCATAAACAATACTGCTCTCCTGGGTGGGGCAATGCATTTGGACCAACAATCCAGCATCTACATCCACCCTCTTACTTGCATGCTCTTTAAGAACAATAAGGCTACAGAGTATGGTGGAGCAATTTATGTTATTGACAATGCTGGACCAAATACACTCTCTAAAGTGTTCGGTCTGTCATCACGTACTCAGTGTTTTGCTCATGTAATTAGCAATGCAATTTCACAATCTGGAAGAATCAATCTAACATTTGATGGCAACACTGCTGGAAAGAGTGGAAGTGTCCTCTATGGTGGCATGCTAAACAAGTGTTATGACAGTTATTTAGAAGAAAACACCCTGCACCTTTTCAATAGTTCCATCAAAGATGGAACTAATGACAATAAAGTTGCTGCCATTTCATCTGACCCTGTGTTATGCTTCTGCAGTGAAGGAGGACCACATGAACGTCAATGTGATAATATAAAGAGTATAAATGCTTTTCCTGGGCAGAAAGTAATTGTATCTGTGATTGGAGTTGATCAAACAAACACACCTATTCAAACAGCAATTTCCACAAACCTCATTTCAGATGAAAAAGACAAATCGTGTGTGTGTGAAGCCTTTTCACAGGAAAAAGGATTTTGCAGAAACAGAAGTTATACCATAAAATCGCCAATTACCACTAGTGAGCTTTTCCTCTACCCTACTGTTGTGTCTGGCAGCCCTACTGCAGCTGTTCTCAACATTACATTTCAGTACTGTCCAATAGGATTTGAATACTCTAACCTCACCAATGAATGCATCTGTGATCGTAGGCTTCAGATGTTTACAAACACATGCAACATAGACAGCCAGACACTGCTACGAACTGTTCACATGAACTTTTGGGTAAATGCATTTTATGACAATGAAACGTTTGAAGGTTATATTACTCACCCTCAGTGTCCCCTCAACTACTGTAGTAAAGAGAGAAAGGATATCAACTTGTATAATCCTGATGAGCAGTGTAATTCCAATCGTTCAGGACTTCTCTGTGGAAGTTGCAAAAAGGGCTTCAGCTTTATAGTGGGAAGCTCCCAGTGCAAGAAGTGCAATAATAAATACCTAGCTCTGCTTATACCATTTGCACTAGCTGGAGTGGCTTTAGTAATCTTACTCTTTGTATTGAATTTGACAGTAACAACTGGGACACTTCATGGACTAATATTCTATGCCAATATTGTTGCAGCAAACTATCAAATCTTCTTTCCACCCAACATCAATATATTGGCTGGCATCTTTATAGCTTGGTTAAACTTGGACCTTGGCATTGAGACCTGTTTTTACCATGGAATGGACGCTTACAGTAAGTTATGGCTGCAGTTTGTGTTCCCTCTCTACATTTGGGGGATAGTGGGATTCTTAATTTACATCAGTAGGCATTCTCGGAGGTTGACACATCTACTGGGATCCAACCCAGTGGCTGTCCTGGACACCCTTTTTCTACTGTCGTACACAAAGCTTCTACGCACCATCATCACTACTCTCTCACTCACTACTCTTCAATATCCAAATGATGAAAGCAGCATTGTTTGGCTGTACGATCCGAGTGTTTCCATACCAAAATTGGTCCCATTCTTTATAGTAGCACTGGTATTTGTGGTTTTTCTTCTGCTCCCTTACACTTTGCTCCTCCTCCTGGGTCAGTGGCTTTGGACAAAGACAAAGTGGTGTCCATCATCCTGCTGGAACAAACATCCAAGGCTAAAACTCAGACTGAAAACAATTCTGGATCCCTACCATGCACCCTACAAGTCAGAGTGTCGCTACTGGACTGGGCTGTTTCTTCTGTTTCGTTGCATTCTGTTTCTTGTCTCTGCCTTTAACGTCAGTGGGGATAAAAACAGTGCTAATCTTCTTTCCATTTTGATTGTTGTCATAGGCAGTTTTGTAGTGTTTGGGCTTGCTGGGAGGGTGTACATACGTTGGTGCCTGAATGCTCTTGAGCTTTCTTTTCTACTGAATCTTGGTATTTTTACTGCTGGTACCTACCATGTGAGTCTGACTAAAGGAGATCAGGCTGTGATAGCACATATCTCGGTGGGAATAGCTTTCTTTACATTTGTAGGGATTGTTGCTTACCATGCTTACCTGCGAATGAAACCATGGATAACACAGCACACATTTTGCTGCATTAAGGTTAAAGATGGTAAGAGTTGTTACAAGAACAAAACTGGAGAGAGTGACACAGCTCATGCTAACCAGCTGCAGACCCACACCCTGGCTTCACCAACCGTAACAGTGGTTGATCTCGGTGAGCTCCGTTCTCCAAAGGATTTGAGCAGTGAATGTAACTTCATGAAAGCTACTTATTAAATCATCAATCGATGTAATTATATACAATAACTAGGACAAAGGACTAAGAAGTGCAGCAATGAATAACTGGATTTTTTCCCGGATTTCCCCCCTTTATAGTCACCATACACAATTCATATTTTCATTCTAATTGCTATTGTTCACACTTTAAGAATTAAGGAAAAATGTTACAATAACCAGGACAACAATTTTTGTTTGCATTGCTGATTGTTTTCTTCTTGTATTACATACAAGAATGAACAAATGTTGATCCTTGGCAGTGTTAGATCTGGAATACAAACCTCTGAATCCTGTGGATGGCTAAATGGAAAATATCAGTCTCCACAAGCTTTACTAAATGATGAAATTGATGGTCAATTAACATACACAAAACCTGAAGCTCTTCTATAATCAGTATCAGTGTGAGTTTCAGTTCAAGAATTACTACACTATGCATATAGCTAGTGCCCACGTTGTCTATTGGCTACTACCTATGTCATGATTAGACCTTAATTTAAGAAACCCTAGCACTCCAAGATGTTGCTAGCAGAATGAACATAACTACAAAGATAACAGAATCCAGAAAGTATACATATTGGAACTACCAAAACCTAGGCTCAAGGGTGATTAGAGTTAGCATGCATACGTAAACAAAGGTTTTATTTGAAGTTTTGTGAGAGATGACATGGCCTATGAGAGCTGATATTCTGACCCTCAAAAATTGAGGATATAAAAGCAGCATGCAACAAGTGAAATGTAGCTAAACAATTTGTGAAGAAGGTGAGTAATTTGAATGGCGGAACTTCTTCGGTAAAATGCCAAGTTCAATCGTTCAACCAAGCTATTAAGATTCCATCCACTTGTTGAAGTTAGGTAGCTATAAGTAATTTGCAGCAACAATGTTGGCTTAGAATTATTAGCCTCCAAGCCTTCGATAGTCCAGTTTTTGATCGCTTACAGTATGCAAAAAATTAATTCGTTTTTGCATACTTTAAGTGATCATAACCTGGCCTGGAAAGGAGGCAAGCATAGAATAGCAATCTAGCTATGCATATAGTGGCCCGGTTGTTAGTGTCAAATTTACTGAATTCAATATGAACTGTATAAAGATTAGTTACTTATATTTCAAATTGAACTTCAAAACCTTAATCTTTCAGTGTAATGAACTTGTAGGAAGTCAAAATAAAATGACAATTCTACCAAAAAAAGTACAGCACCAAATTTAACAAAACATAAAACACCTAAAAATCTGTCATGTATAATTTTAACGTTTTACTACAATCAATAGTAAATAAGTACAACTGACACTACAGCAAAATAAATCACTTAGATGCTAACTTCACCAGAAGTTCCTTCATGCTGGCGACGTCATTTGACAATTGTCTGATTTGACTTTGTGTTTCGTTTATCTGCTCCTGCAGCCTGCTTTCTAGCCTCCTAATTGTTTCTTCACTTTTCTGGTCAATTTCTGCTGCTAGTTGCTGCAATTCTTCACTGTGCTCCGTACTCTGCTCCCTTAGTTGTTTGCTGTACTCTTCACTTTGTAGCTTCAGTTTTGCTATCAGTTGTTGTCCCTGTTCCTCGTTTTGCTGTTTTAGATTTGCTTCCAGTTGTTGCCCTTGTTCCTGGCTCAGCTGTTTTAGATTCGCTTCTAGCTGTTCTTCGACTGGCTTCTGAATAATGTACAAAGTTTCCATTGGAGTAAAAAAAACCTGCCGCCACCTTACTATTTAGGTACTGCTATGTTAGTGGAGAAAGTACACTCTGGGTAGTTTTAAGGACAAACACGCTGTCAACAAAATGGTTGCGACCAGAAGTCAGAACGGGTGGAGTTTTACTAAAAAAAAAGGCAAGGCTTAGGGCATGGCAACTAACAAGATGGTTTCACATTTAGATTGTTAGCAGAGAATGCATATAACCAAACTCATGATGCGGGTTAAACCCAGGTTTGCTACTCTTTTGTTTACATTCGTGCCTTCATGGGAGCAAATCAGTGGCTCATTCACCATGTGAATAATAATTATCTGGTAAATGCAAGGTAAACATGTATAGGTGTAGACACAACTGTAGATAACTAAAATTGTCAATAGATTTATTCACTGTTATGTTTGGAAGATATGTGTACTCAAAGCTAGTTTGTAAACTTGCAACATATCACCTTTACATTACAGAAAATGATGTACTTTTATACTATTTACAGTAATTAAACTTACAGGTCGTGGCTTTATTGCTTCAGCAATTTCCCATCCAGTGGTGCAGTGTCCATCTGCAAATGACTTATTTATAAAAATGGGACCTCTTTGCATTGGAATGGGTTGAAACAAGCGACTTGGAAGAAGGTCAAACCTTTTCAGCATTCCTTCTAGAGACAAGACAAGATCAATCTGCAAAAAGTCAACCAAACAGTGCAATATAGGGAAAGTAAACATTAAATTATAGCTTGTTTAAGGAATTCCTAAATTTTTATCAAATGTGTGTCTGCAGTGGTTAACTTATCAAGAATGTGCATTCTTTCAAGTGTAAGTAGGCCAAAGTGATTTAATTTCCACTTTGTCATCCTGATTTCAGTGGTGGTAGGCAGGTTAAAATACAAACACGGCACTGCAAACCTAGCCAATGATGACCTTGCATGCTGGCATTTAATTAGCATAGCCCACCTAGCAAAGCTGGGCAATGAGCTGCATACTAGAAAGGCTATAAAACCACAAATTCAACACTTGATTGTTAATATATAGCTCACTTCCAAACTCCGATCTACTCTAGTGCTGGCTATAGCAGAAGCAGTGATTGGGAAACCCCAGTGACTAATATAGAATGTTCTTCACTGGCGGAGGAGGGATGTTGGTATAGCCACAAAAGACACAATACAACAATAATTACCTCGTAATTGCAATTACTAAGAGAATCCTTGAAAGAGTACTAAATAACCAGCATTGAATAACTTTTTGAGTTATATTTTCACTGATATTGCTACATGTACAATTGATGGGTTGGTTCACCCTCAGTTTCAGAGCCTCTCCTTAACAAAAAGAAGGCCAGGAGGGGTGCAAGCCCAGAGTCGGAGAGGTTTCACAGGAAGCAGCTCGCTCATTGCATTTCATTGTAAAATTGTGTCTTGAAACTCAACAGAACTGCCAAGTCCTTCAGAACAAATAGCAAAGTTGTAAAGAGCTTGCCTCACTATTCAATATGGTACTGAAATATAATATTATGGTGGGAGTGTCATGAATGATGATGTGCTGGAAAGTGAAAGCTTATCACGTGAATGTTACCAGGCTCTCTCGCCTGCAAAACTGAAGAATAAAACAACACCTCAATTACAGGTCTTGACTCCCATAACAATTGTAGTGTGAAGACTGAAATGAGGCTAGAAGAACAACCTCCCAATTTTGATCATGATTACCATACTCACATGTTGTTAAGTGCATATTTCCTAATTAGCGCATGTTCACTATTAGGCTCTGGTTTGCATACAGTTAGTGCATAATTCTAATTAAACCACACACTAAATGCACCTCACTGTTAGCCTTATCCCCAGGCCCTGCCCAAAAATTGGGAAAAGGGCCTGGTCACACTTGCAAAAATTCCCGTATGTGCTGTATCAGCAGTCTTCATTTGGAGTAGACGAATCACATTCATCCATTACCAATTCTTGACACGTGAAAGTAATAGACTCGTTCCAAGACTGTTTGAAAATGGGAATGAGGCTAGCAGACTTTCCATTTCAGAAACTTTGAGCGTAGATACGCTTGCTAGGCAATTGTTCTTGCCTCACAGGATTTTTCTGTAGTCGTTCTATAGCAAGATCTGTTTATCTACTCTGTAATGACATCGTCAACAGTAGCTGGTTACCACGTGATCACGTAATGCACATAATTATGCTGCCTCAGCACATACGAGAAAGTTTGCAAGTGTGACCCGGCCCCTTTCCCGATTTTTTGGATGGGGCCTGAGGACGAGGCTAGCTCACTGTTAGGCGCTCATTTCCTGGAGATATAAACATACGCACCTAGCAACATGTGACATGGTCTTGTCAATTAGCACAAACCACTTTTAGTGATTTGGACCTTACTTGCTACATTTATACTTACACTGAAATTGTCACGGTGGAAAACTTTCATGCATTTTATGAGTTAACCTGCATTTGCAAACTGCAAGCTGTCTGCAAGCACATGCAAGCTTTTTAGTAGTTTCACATAATGTTATCCTTGTATGACTGCATCTATATACATTGGTGTTTCATGCATGGATCAAGTCAATATAATAAATCAGCATGCTCCCTGAATCTGTCAGTTCAGTGGTTATGCATCAATGCAATTAAGCAGTTACGCCTACCTGCAACTTAACCTTGGATGCTTGGCACTGTTCAACCATCTCTTTTACATCTCCAACAGCCAGACCAGTCTATAAACATAATTATGTAAACAGACCCTTTATTGTTTCAGGAACTCAAGAGTGCTTTATGGCTTTTAGTCAAACATGGTAGTATTTTCTGTAATATAAGCTAGGTAGCATGGAGAAATTAATTTGCTAAATAATATAACCTTGATAATGTGGTCAACCTGAAAAATCGGGCTGAGATAGCTGTGCATCTGTCCCTATTAATGTTCTACTACGTGTGCAAATAGTTTGCAATCATGTTTGGAATCCATGTGTATGCAGGTTAATGGTATAGGTGTGATGGCAACAACCTAGGAGCAAAATGTCAGCCAACTCTGGATTCTAAGCTTTACGAAACATGATTTGGCCCTGCACATTTGAACACACGTGCTGTTCATTGTTCACTAGGTGATATATTGGGGATTTTGCTGTTTGTGGTTCAAAGCAACAGTGCAAGAGGCATAGCTAGCCCTGACTATCATTTGAGTGTACAATTGAGTGCCATCTATGTTTGCTGTCTAGTGAGCTAAGAAAAAGGTGAGGTATCATGAGAACATTACTGCTATAATAAGCCATCTGTCAAGTTTTTTGCAACGGGTGCATGCTCCTAAAAAAAGATATGCACTCTTTCATGAGTGAAGTGTAAATACAATAAACAGCACCCAATCACCTCTTATAGGTGAACGTGTGTTCTTCCGATATACAGATTGGCATCCTTTCTTTCTTGAGACTATGGTAGTTATTCACTTACAACAATAATTGGCAGACTATGATGAGTTATACACCCTTCTTACCAAATAATTGTTCAGGAGAACGGGCATCATTACCAAAAAGATAATCCAGAAAGGGAATGAGATTAAAGGGAAGGCAATCTCTTCTTCACCCTCCCTGTGATGAAAGATGTCATCATAATCCAGCTCTCCAGTTGTCATGGACATCACCTTCACAAGTGCACGAGCAGGGTGGACGAAGGCATGCCTCTGTAAAAATGTACAAAGAAAGGTCACTGTAAAGAAGTGAGGGAAAGAGTGGGGGATTAGATTAAAGAAGGGATGGAGGAAAGGTCGACTACGTTATCACAGTGGTGACATAAGCTAATTGGCTAATCTTGCTGCTAACATATTGTTTGGCAGTCTTCTCTAAGTTGTGAATTGTGTCTCACTTTTGCTCATTCTGTATTTGAACTTTGTAGCTTGCATGTATAATAAGTTTCATCTGTACAGTATAACTACATGGATGTGTAACCACCTTTCTAGACATTCAATCTTTCTTTACAGTGTACTTTATCACATTGTCAACTTCCCATTTTGTCAACTTTCCACTTCACCAATTCCCACTTTGTCAACTTTCCACTTCGTCAATTCCCACTTTGCCAACTTTCCACTTCGTCAATTCCCACTTTGTCAACTTCCCACTTCGTCAATTCCCACTTTGTCAATTCCAATTTTGACAAAGTGGGAATTGACAAAGTGGGAGGATGCTGTTTATTTCTGTGTGGTGGTTGCGTGTGTATGTGTGTACGTATGTGCATAAGTGCTCCCAGTTGTTACTGATAGCACTTCACTGTGGTTATAGTGCTAGTTACATGTGTGATACATTTGGGGCTATGACAGAAATACCTATATAGGAAATTTCATCACAGGTGGCACATGGGGCTATCTTCAAGTCTAATGATGATGATAGCAAACAAATTAACAGCATCTTAGTAAGTAGCAGAAGTACATATTTTGACCATGGGAGATGCCTTGAGTAACCAGAAAGAGAAGCGCAGAAAACAGACAATGTAATATTTTCAGGTGGTTGTGGGGATACATACTCCCCTTTACTACTTCACTGGGACTCTCTAACATGTTCCAACTTGTTTTCATAAGTTCACAATTATATACTACCTAACCTTGGAACAGAATTAGCTGATTGTTCACCTAGCTGGATTATGTTCCATTTTCGTTTAATTGAGATCCACAGTTACCACTTAATTGAGCAATAATGTTATAGTAGTAGAACTTTCACCCCTTTCCTCCTTCTTTAACCATAACAGTCACAGATTAATAACCTTTCAGACCACTGTTCTACACAGCTCTAACAATAACTGACATATAGCCAGGTGTTGTTAATCCAAGAGCTGTGATGAAGGTGGCTTGACTGTAAATTTGTAGTGAGGTCCTAAAGTGAGTTGACCTTACATAATATATTACAGCATTCTGGATAATTATACAAATATGTGCATATACTTCTGTACTCAATCTATGTATCATGTAGTGTTGGCTGTCGCTACATAAGTTTAGCTCACTGTTTTTCCTGGTTCAAAGAACTGCATGTAGAATGGCAGGGCAAATGTTATCACCAGAAGAACAGCCAGGAATGCTACTTTCAGAAAGGACTTCATGGTTGTCAAAAATGCAATGACGTATATTCCAGTCGAAGGCCACTTTTGGAGAAAACTTATTACCACTAGCCATCCCAGGAAAACTGCCAGCACCCCAAACTGCCACTGCCAGTGGTAAATATGCAGGCATGGTGTACGGAACACAAACACAAAGATGATTGAGGAGGTGTACAGGGTGATCTCCATGTAGTTGACAAAGTCACTCAGATAATCCCATGGACCGTGTATAATTGTCAGCTGGATAAATTCTACGAAAAGCCGTATGAGTGCCAGCAGGATTGTACTAGCTGCACTGATTTTGAGGATGGTGTACTTAATAGTACCTATATGTCATGAATATGAAGAGCATGTTAATAAATGAGTTCAAACACAGTTTTCATTACTCAAGAAGACTTACCCTTACAGTCCCCTGGTTCACTTCCTTTGATGGATCCAGATTTACCTAGGGAAAGATGAGTTCACATAATGATATTAGATACATATAGCAAATCCATGTACATTTTAGTGATTCCTGATACGCATGCAATAGCAAAAACCACTGCACTTGCTTATAGCCACAATCATGCACGACTGAACTTTAAGTCCTACCTTCACAGTCCATTGATTCAGAATTACCTAGGAAAAAGAAGAGTTTGCATATACTTAAAACACAAGAAAGATTTAACAATACTTTATTTAGATATTAGTGACTCATGGTACACATGCTGATAGTGAAAACCATTGAACTTACCAAGCCTCAACTATGCAACCTCAACCAGGCATCTTTGAGTTTCTACTTTCTCCAATGAGCAGAAGGCATTTGAAACTACCCAAGTTAACTTAATCAGTGGTTCAGCTAGTATCACTGAGGAATTTATATGTTCACCTAGAGAAGGAGTTCACAAAACCCGAGTAACAGGAAACATGGTACCATGTATTTTGTGTCGAGACTGATAGAAATACAATACTTCACATTGCATCTGCATGCACTTTCCTCTCTCAGTGTTGCATCTAACACGCAACTGGTCTAAAGAAGGTTTGCCACAGACTGCCAGATCTCCTCTTCAGTGTGGTCATATTGCTTTGATTGGTTTCTGCCTACTAATAAAGTATTGTTGAAAACCTTTTGTCTGCCATATCTGCATCATGCAGCTCTCTAGTAAGGGTATTGGTACGTGTGTGGTTAGAAATGGAACATTATTCCATTGCTACCATAAACAAAGTGCTGTATATGGCCAAAGTTCCATTAAAAGCGGGCTCATATGCGCTGAGTAGATATGTCAATGTCTGATGTGCCTACAAAGCACTGTAATCCCAACTCATAACAAAATTTCAGCAATACAGCACTTCAAATGCAGTAATGTGATCAAACAGTGCAATTAAAAATATGTTCAATTTCTACCTGCATGTGACTGCCACAACTATGTTTCTGTGCAGTGTTATTCACTTACATTCCTGGTCAAGAGGACCAAGAGACATCAGTGCAAATGTTGTCAGGCATAACAGGAACAAGAGGTAGAGGAGGAGATTTGCAAAGAAGAGCTTGTGAGCAAAACTGTCCCACTTGTACTTCAGGAGACTTGTCACCAGTGGGTGATGCAGAAGGTTGATGCTGTTGGACTCACTCTGAAATATCAACACACATATTGCATACGGCATTAATAAAATTTAAATGGCAGGACCCAACTTTTATACACTGTGCATGCATCACAGGACGTACTGGCACATACCGGCACACACAGCTCAAATAAAAACAAAATGACTTAAGACACCTTTTGCTTTCTGATCTTCATCCACTTCATCACTCAAATTCAAACATGTACGTTAAAGATCCACATAATATTGTACTTACTATGTAATAGAGAGGGTGTGTTTTCTTAAAAGACTTTCGCTGATATCTGGGAAGTAAAATATTACTTCTTCATAGATCTGCAAGCACTAGGTGATATTTATGTAATCTGCAAATACTAGTAGACAATTAAATAATCTGCAAACACTAGAAAATATTTATGTAATATGCAAATGCTGGCAGACATGTTACCTTAATGAGTCTGAGTTCACTTCCTGCAGAAATTCATAATCATAAGTGACCTGAAATGCTTCACTGCTAGGACGAACTTTGTCCATTGCAGCAGTCCGCTCACCCTCGTTGGTTTTAACACACCTACTTAAAGACATCTCAGCAACATCTGTGTAAGTAAACATGCATGTCAATAGCACTAGATGGCTGCTTCAGCATTGTGAACAGCTGTTTTACGGATACCTACTGACCAACAAGCAAGTACTTATACTGCATTGTAAACACAGTGTGTAGACTTTTAGCCAGGCAACCACCGATCAACAAGCACATACTCAATTGGGAAGGTGATCATACGTGCATACAATGTATCAATTTTTCTGTCTAGGCAGCAACTTTGTTTGAAGCACCCGATCACATGACAGAATCAATGTTCAACTCACTATAGTGCTGTGCTTGCTCAGGCTTGCACCAAAGTACAACATAAGCTCTTAACTCAGATTACCTTTCATAACACTTGACTTTCATTAGACAGGTAAAGCATTACATTGGGATCAAATAGTTGAGGTATTTATTGGTCTGTGGAACCAAAGTGTCTGATGCAGAGTTTGGGTATGCAAAACCATTATGAATACTGCTTATGGGTTGAGCAGGTAGCACAGAGTATTGTTATAGTACAAACTCATCATTAACACAGCATTTCATACCAGGCATACTGTCTATGAGATACTTCAGAGGTGTCTCCAAAGAGGTGTCACATTTCATTAGCATCTCTTTCCAGCTCTCAACATTCCACAGTAAAAAGTTGACAGTTTCCCTGTGAAGGTATAGAGATAGTCACTTGAATTACTGCTTTTAGTTAAAATTGGTGATGAAAATGTATAGCAGTTGGCATGGCTTGTTCACACAAGAAACTAGTAGCCTTTTTTCCACACCTTTGCCATCATCCAATTCTTGACCACTTAAAATGGAGGGGGAAGGCCTGAGAGATCTTATCACATGCAGTGATGTAATGTATGGCAGATACATGGGGGGGGTGATGCATGACAAAGTATCTCAATGACCTTCTTTGTAGTGTCCTGTCTAAGGACAGGAGGCTGGAGCATTTGATTTGCAGCATTAATACATCTTGTCATTTGGTAGACTTAAACTCCGAGGCTGATTTGTAAACTATAATAACTGGGACTGCACCCTGTTTGTCTATCCTCTGTCTACCTGACGTCATTACATGTGATGAGATTACCCAGGCTTTTCCTCTCCCTTTTCGCATGGTGAAAGCATGAAGTTAGTGTGTCCAGCTTAAGCACACTGAGTCTGAGAATCAGAACCAGCCTACTTAGGTGATGCTGCAAACCACATGTATGTAACAACTTTCTTGCAAATGAGTTATGTGTGGAGGGAATGTGATGCCTTATTACTTGTGTTGGGCCTTGATTGCCAAGTGAAGACAGTTTCTACCGTTCAAATCTTCAGCCGTTGGATCTGCTCCTTTTTCAAGTAAAAACTTGACTGACTCAGTTTGTCCATTGTAGGATGCCAAGTGCAGAGGAGTTCTCTGATGTTGAACAGAAATGACTGATTAAAATGAGCAAGCATTCACAGAGGTAATCTATAAACAGTTACTACATGTATTGTTGAACAACATAATGGGCCTCATGAGCAAAACCTAGCCTCATTCCCAGGCTCTCCCCGCTAAGGAGGGGAGAGCCTGGGAACGAGGCTAGGTTTTGCTTAGCAGGGTGAGCCTGGGGAACAAGGCTAAGCAAAACCAAGTCAAGATTAGGGACATGAGAAAATATGAGAGCTGAATTTTATGTATTACATACAAACCCATCTTGGGAGCATGTACAATACGTACATAATTTTTATCCTTGCAGTTGACTTGTGCTTCCTGTTCCACAAGATACTTCACAACATTGCCGTGATCATACTCAGCTGCATAATGTAGTGGGGTCCTCTGCAGCAAATAGAAAGTGCCCCAAAACATACATGACACATGCATATTCTTTTGGTAGTATGTGGTACCATTTATATATAGAACCAATTCTCTAAGAAACACTAGGATGAAATTTTGAAACAACAACAACAGCAACAAGAACAAGAACAACAACAACAACGACGAGACAATTGAAAGATGCATTTCTGGACTGTCCTTGGACAATGCATAATACATACGTTGTTTTCATCCTTGCAGTTGACTTGTGCTCCCTTCTCCACAAGATACTTTGCAACATCAACTTGACCATGCATGGCAATATAGTGTAGTGGGGTTCTCTACAGCAAAAACAAACAAACAACTAAACAAACAAAAAACAAATACAAAAAATCAACGCAAAACATGCCCACATTCTTTAGTACTACACAACATACCAAACGTAAACCTTTAAGCAATACATGGTCATGACTTTGCACAAGAACTCTAGAAATACAAAAATGGACTTCTGAACTGTACGTTCTTGGGCCATGCACAATACATACATCATTTTCATCCTTGCAGTCAACTTGTGCTCCCTGTTCCACAAGATGCTTCACAACATCGTCTTGGCTACACATGGCAGCATAGTGTAGTGGAGTTCTCTACAGCAAAAAAGAAAATGCAAAGCATTTGCTGCATATTAATTTTATATTCTTACAAGACTTAAAAAACATAAAAAATGTAAAAAGATGTAGGGATGGCATGCCAAAAAGTATGCAAACAAGGTAGGGATAATGCATGAAAGCAAAGATCACATATTGGCAAAGCCCCATCCCTACATCTTCTTCACACTACAGTTAGACAGTGCATGGGGGTCTTCCTAAAATGCACCACAAGTTCACAACCTTTACTGGCAGTTCATGGCTGTAGCCTCATTCTCAGGCCAATTCCTCTCCCACGTGGCCTGGGAACGAGGCTAGTATGACCCTCTATGATATATGGAACCTCTTCAACAACTTAAAGTGAGTTGGAGTAGACTGCAGACTTATGATAGTGTCGTTGAAGTACATGGCATAGTTTTAGCCTCACCCCAGGCCATTTTCCTTCTCCCACATGTTGGTTCAGGAACGAGGCTAATATGATCTAGCAGCATTGCATCAGCTGTAGTGTGAAAAAGATGTAGGGATGGGGCTTTGCCAATATGTTGACCTTTGCTTTCATGCATTATCCCTACCTTGTTTGCATACTTTTTGGCATGCCATCCCTACATCTTTTTACATTTTTAATGTTTTTTAAGTCTTGTTTCTGTACTTTTTTGGGATATTAATCTCAGTTACAGCATAGATAATAGAGCTACGAACAGTTTCAGTGCTTTATCATCTTTAACAGATAGACCTAAGCCTAAGAAGAATATTACTTTCAAGTGTAACCACACCCCAGAACTTAAAACGGCATTGACAATTTGGTAGTGGTCCAAGCATGTAATATCATTGCCAGCTAGAATCTGATGAAGGATAACCACTCTCCAGAGCTCCGTACAAAACTTTTTGAGACCAATCTCCTGAATTTCGATCATGACGACTGACCAGCTGCAGTAGACATTGACAACTGACCATCATAGTTTACTAAAGCTGTGAGTAGCTACTTTATTTCTCAGGCCAATGATTGTGGTATTTGGTCTGGGAACGAGACTACATGTGCGCATGCGTACAAAATTAGAAAATGGCGTCCTTCGCAACGGACAGCAACCACAGAGTGTTGTGAATCGCTTTTATTGACCAGGGTGAATTTGAAGCTATGAAGACACTGAGTGGTCGTAGAGCTCCGCGTTGTGATAAGCATAAGTTTCGTGCTAAAATGATGGTGAGTACTTAAACCGTTTGCGAGATATCGTTGTTGAACATAGTGGTCTTAACAAGAAAGAAAGAAAGAAAGAAAGAAAGAAAGAAAGAAAGAAAGAAAGAAAGAAAGAAAGAAAGAAAGAAAGAAAGAAAGAAAGAAAGAAAGAAAGAAAGAAAGAAAGAAAGAAAGAAAGAAAGAAAGAAAGAAAGAAAAAAAGAAAGAAAGAATACGAAAAATGGCACTTTTGCTACCGCAAACTTTTGCATTTAGCTGTCTTCCGCGTGGCTTTTGGCCACTTATATGAGTCTTGCTGATCACAAAGGCACTCAAAGAGGAAGCCTGGGCGCTTAAATAAGCTTTTAGCGTGTTTGTGGTGAACTTACGGCTTTTGCTTAAGTATTGCATATATTGCGCGTCGGCGCCATCCCTACATAGAGAGTCTACCGACTCTCTGATAGTACTACAAGGCACCAAATTTAAATCTCAAATCACCTACGTACATAGTTTCTGATGCACACCATGCAAAAAGAAACTTAAATATAGAAATACAAATTGACTTTTGTGTGAGTGTCCTTGGACCATAAAACTACATACTTTATTCTCATCATTGCAATCGACGTGTGCTCCCTTCTCCAAAAGATGATTTACAATATCATCGTGGCCATGCATGACAGCATAGTGTAGCGGGGCTCTCTATAGCAACAAAGGAATCAAAGAAATGTACAATTCCTACTACATGTCCACATATTTTTAGTGTTACTAATCTTAAACCATGCAGTGAACAATTCACGATACAAGCCTTCTTCCCAGGCCATTCTAGATTTATCTTGCAGCCATGGGTATGACTGAGAGATGAAATGTGGTTATGATCTTACACAAGACCTACTTGAGAGTCTGGGTAAAAACTAGCGAAAAATTTAGGTAAACCATGGAGGGCAAATTGAGCTCTCAAGTGTCTTTGGACCGTGAACAATACATACAGCAGTTTCATCCTTGCTGTCAACTAGTGCTCCCTGCTCCACAAGATGCTTCACAACATCGTCATGGCCACACTTGGCTGCATAGTGTAGTGGGGTTCTCTACAGAAATTACAGTGCCAAGAAAATGAAAAAGTTATGATGTAATGAATGAATGAAGTCATGGGTCAGTAGTCACTATAAATAAGGCCACACAAATTGATTTCTTTTCTTGTCTGCATGCTGGTCAATATTCTCTGAGTTACCGGACTAACTTAATCAGATGTAATCAGCATCCAGCATACCACTACAGTCTTACAAAACCTGTACTCAGTGGCTTCACCATCCAAGCTTCTGTTTTTGACTGTTTAGATGCACAAGTGTCTGCATTTTGTAGACTTGTGCCAAGATCACACCCACCATTATGCATTTTGCTGTTTCTATAACATTTCTTCCACGTTGGTTTAAAACAAATGGCATGGTGCCTGGTCATTTTTAAGTGACATGTAGGACCAGAAACAGGAAAATAATTTTGTGGCCTAATGCGCTAATGTAGTTAATTTCCTCCAATATGGTATAAACAGTGCTGTCAGGCTACCTCATAATCACCAGCATGGTGAAATTGTATGACAAAGATGTTCAAAAGAGCCTGGTTGGTGGAGGCTAAGTATTTAAGGTATACAGTTTGTACTGTGCTGGGGTTGCCAAAGCACAATGGCCACAGCTGAGAGCAGTTTGACTGTGAGTATATTGCATCAGAATATGACACTATGTGATACTATGAGTAGGATAGACACCAGTTGGGGAAGGAATTGCAGTTACAGACTATAATTTGTGGAGTCTTAGTGTACAAGTTAGGGGAGGGAAAAAGTCATTGTAGTTAGCATGGAGATACCTGAGTAAGATCTAAGTTGTACACAACCTAAACGTGTGTGTGTGACAGTCCAGTATAGAGATTGAAGATTGTTCGGCTATGAATTTCAGTTGCACTGTAGCACTGTATCAGTGAACTTTGGTTAAGGCCAGCGTTCACACAGGCTTGTAGATCCACAATTATTTGAAATGTTTACATAGCATATAAGAACCCTAGCCTTAATTGAAATTTCAGTGAGACATTGGAACGAAATAACCTTTGAAATCTACCCAGGACTGTCATATGTGCATGCATCTTTAGTGCTTCGAACATGCATGATACACACGCCAGTTTCATCCCTGCTGTTGACTCGAGCTCCCTGCTGCACAACCTGCTTCACAACATCGCCTTGGCCACACTTGGCTGCATAGTGTAGTGGGGTTCTCTACAGGCAAAAAGAAAAGAAAACATATACTGTCTGCTATAAATGGAGAATTACATGGCACCAACCATTAGTAAACACACAACGTGCAGGAACATCAGAAGCTCATCATGCACATTATGGACAGGTAGTGGATTTTGCTGATAATTAAGACTTTGGATAATTATATGTACAGGCAGCAAATGTAAGCAAGAGGTGACAGCCTGTGTGATACTCAGTCAGCCACAGCAGCTGATTGCAGGATAAATGGCCTACACCCCTGTTGAAGGCAAGCTACTCCCAGCATTCCTGACAATCTGACTAAGCTGAGCATGAAGCAGCTTGGGCTAATTCTATAGCCATATAGATGCAGTTACGCACATTACCATTGTGCTATGAGCTGCAGTTCACTCAGGCTCCCCCCCCACCCCACAATCATCTACATTTTTGCAATAAAATTACATAATATGATGATTACTAACCTGTTTGGCACCATGTTCAATCAGGTACTTCACCACATCACTGTGACCATTTTTGGCTGCCTCATACACGGGAGTGAGCTGTAACAGAAGTTGGTATTTCAATTGTGGGAGGATCACTAACAGCTGGCACACAAAATTATGTTGAGCACTTTGGGGGTGAAGCAGTAATGTTTAAATGGGTGGGGCACTTAGGGGTATGTATGATTCAATGGGAGCATTGCGAGTGGTATCAATGGATGAGTGGATAGGGAACTTTGGATTGGTAGGTGCACTGCAAAAACAAGTTGGTTGTTTTAACTACAGAGTGGTTACCATGGTTGCAGACAAGCTGGAGAGACAGTGGTTGTGAGAGGTTTGGTTTGATATGGAAGTCTAATTGCATAAGGCAACCCAAGATGTAGCAGTCCAATTTAGCATACAACCACAATACACTGACAACCCTCAGAACATCTGTGAGGGAATCACCTGGTTACATTGAGAGCATGAAAGGTCCTTACTACAACTTTGAAGTGCATTTGTAGTGACTCCTTCACAGATGTTCTGAAGGTTGTTAGTGTATTGTGGTTGTAAGAGGAACTGGGCAGCTGCATCTTGGGTTGCCTTATGCAATTAGGCTTCCATACCAAAGCAAACCTCTCATAACCACTGTCTCTCCAGCTTGTCTGCAACCAGGGTAACCGCTCTGTGGTTAAAACAACCAACTTGTTTTTGCAGTGTGGGTACTTACATACGGTTGTATTGCTGAATGAATAGGTGGTACGGTCAGTCAAAATTAATATATATTGTGTACTGGTAACGTAATCTTGTGAAAGAGTGCCCATACTTGAAAGAGCGCCCACACTCAAAAGAGCGCCCACACTCGAAAGAGCGCCACCCCCTACTTTGGCCTCAATTTCCTGTATAGGGTCAGAGTTTGCTTGAATGAGTGCCCACCCTACAGCAAGCTTCATGTGGCTAATGGAGCATACGCGTGGAGTGTGAGAAGCATGTCCTCAAGTTCTATGCATATTTGAGGTAAGAAACTTCGTGTTATACTTCATGGAAGGTTGCTACAAGGCAGCTTTGCATAGATGAACGTAGCTAATGTGGCGCACACTGCAAGCTAAACTATGTTCACATGGTGCCATTCAGAGTGTTGTGTGCTGTCAGGACTTGACTTCGAAGTCGATGGTGGTTCTGCTGTAACTTATTGCTTGTCCAATTATTTGCATTGAAGGCATCGAGTCACTGTAAACTTGACATGGGTGCTCTTTTGTGGTTAACTACGGAAGCATTCAAAAGAGCACTCACCCCCCACTTTGGCGGACTTGTAAGGTGCTTCGCCCATTCACTGGACTATGCACTGGACTATGGACTGGACTATGGATTGGACTATGGACAGTTGACTGGATTATGGACTGGACTGGACTATGGACTGGACTATGCACTGGACTATGCACTGGACTATGGACTGGACTATGGATTGGACTGGATTATGGACTGGACTGGACTATGGACTGGACTACGGACTGGACTACGGACTGGACTACGGACTGGACTATGGATTGGACTGGATTATGGACTGGACTGGACTATGGACTGGACTACGGACTGGACTGGACTATGGGCTGGACATGACTCGTGGACTGGACTATGGACATGACTCGTGGACTGGACTCGTGGACTGGACTCAGGGACTGATATTTAGACTAAGTTTTGGATGGATGTGGACCAAGAATCATTGTCTAGAGTAGCAGAAGCCTTGAATGGTCGGTATGCTAGCCCAAATGTAGAGTATTTCAGATGTATTAGTAGTAGCTAGGAATAATGAATGACTGTATTACATTTCAAGGGTGTTAAAGGCAGTATAACATGATATCTTGCTCTAAAGCCATACCTCATGTGAGTTTTTGCTGCCTTTTCACTATAACTTGTGCAGACAGAATGACATACTATTTGCAACAAAAGGATAACTTATTATCAACATGCTGTACTGTAATTATACAGCCCAATCACCATATTATATTATGGTACATTCTGCAACTACCGCATGGATAGTGACAAAACGTAGATGTGACTTGTTCGAGTCTGATTCTGACCTGCATGAGCACATTCAAGTCAGCCAGTGTTCCAACAGCATCTCTTGCATAACAACCATATATATCTAACATAGCAGGTAGTGAATATCTCAAAGTATAAGTGTTGTTGCCATCAACTGGCTCCTGAAGAACAAGGAAGACATAAGTCTTGCTGGTGCTAGCAACATCATAGCCAGCAATTTCTTGGGTAAGGACTATAACTGGGAGCACCATCAAGTGTCCTGAATCTTGTACAGCAGAGCCAGTCACTGTACTGATATATATACAAGCATAGTTTACCCTATGCTGCACAGAATTCTTCTGGCCAACACGCATATAATATATATTTGCCAAACAACCTGTATATACCTGCTCTGAATATATTTGCCTCAGTTGGAATAAAAGACATGTTTGTTGCTAGAAAGCGAAAATTCGAAAAGTGAAAAGCTGTTGTTTTATCAACATTAAGCTTTCATTACTTGACTGAGTTTAGTTTGCTACTAGGAGAAGATTTAATACTAAGAGGAGTTTTAATACAAAGACCAGATGCTGCTTCCCTGGCCCCAGACTTACAGATGTGTTGTCTTCTCCACGTTGTACTTTGCTCCTTTGCTGGACTCCTTGCGCCATCCACGTAGACATAACTACCCTACGCTCCCCTTGGTGGCTATGTGCTACACACGTGGTGATGTCATAAGTGGGGGTTCAAAGGTTAATTTTCACCGACTCGATACGCAGCTGAACTGCTGCTCGCGAATAGCCTCGTTCCCAGGCCTACCCCGTTTTTTGTTCTTCGGTTTGCGTTCAGTATAATACACGGAGGAGCGCGAAAAACGGGGAAGGCCTGGGAACACTTATCACGTGAATGACGTCAGGTGGACGCGAGGTGGACGTAGGGGGGGGGCGGTGCTAGCCTCGTTCCCAGTCCTCCACCACAGCTATCGTCGCTTGCAGTACGAATAACGCGCAGGAGGCCTAGTAAAAATTATCACGTGATGTATGCCACTGTCTACGTCACACATGCTAGTTAGTAAATTTTGTAGCCTCGTACCCAGGCGAACGATGTCTTGGGAACGAGACTGGAATTATTATGCAGCAGTAGCCACGATATCGATCGATTGCGTATGGAAAGAAATAAAATATGTAAAGCGCAAAGAACGAAGAGCAAGCTAGTGTTATAGCGACTTCAAAACCAACCTCTGGAACCGTTAGCAACAGCTGGTCGCACTCCAGGTTCGTCATACAGCTTCTAGCGCTCTGCAACCGTCAACTTTCACTCTTGTTTCCATTCGAGCGTCCTTTTCCTCGCGTTCTGTTCTTATTCGTCTTCGTCTAAACATGAAATTCGTTGGATAAACGTCCCGCACGAGCTCCAGTCCGTCCAAGTCGGCTTTGTGCAGTTACCTCGTGACGTAGAGAAAAATATTAAAGTTATGTTATTACGTCAGTGGCATACATCACGTGATAATTTTTACCAGGCCCTCTGCGCGTTATTCGTACTGCAGGCGACGATAGCTGTGGTGGAGGACTGGGAACGAGGCTAGGGCGGTGCCCGACTACAAGTATGTGCGCAATAAACCTGAGAGCGGGTTTCTTACCGGTTAGGCGGAGTATTCGCGATCTTGTGAACGTCTGGGGTCTTGCCTAGAGGAGATAGTGCAGGTATACGGATTTTGTATACGTACGTTACGTCTTCCGGTGATATCCGTTATGATAATACGATACTTGCAAATATGTCCATGTACAATGTACTGAAGTAAAAATAAGGAGGAAATAAAATCCATTAAAACTGAGAAAACTTTGCAAAGATATAAATAATTACTAATAATAAATCGGAGTTATGCGGTTGTCGTACAACGAAAGAGCTGTGCCAGACGGCAGATTTCGCACCATCTGTTCCAAGCTGTGTTCATGCGAACGACCTATCCTTCAAGATGTGTGTATTTCAGGTGGTCAAGGGTCCACACAGCTGTCGAGACCGCTGCTACTGCTCCCGTCGGTATGTGAGAACGCTGTAAAAGCCGGGTCCAGCTTCAAGCCTCTGAAATTGGTGAGATTCAAGCGCCCATAGCGCATGAACGCAGGGTGCTATCAAGACTGGACTTGCACCAGATTAAAGATCTGTTTCTGTGCTTTCTGAAAATCCTGGTGACATCCCCATTAGATTTGGAGCTATAAGCCCGTGAAGTTAACCATGTTTTGTGGTTTTGGTGTGCATGGGTAGCTTTGTCCAATCGTATCTCCTGAACCCTACCACCTATGGACATGAGACTCAAACCGTTGGATGCAGCAAAGATTGAAGTTTATAAGGGTATGTAAAAGTAATGTGACATCCCCATCAGATATGGAGTTGTGAGCCCGTGAAATAAACCATTTTTCTTGATTTTGATGCACACGGGTAAATTTGTGTGACTGTATCTCTTGAACCCTTCCCTCTACAGACACGAAACGTGCACCATTGGTTACAGCAAAGATTGAAGTTTATAAAGACGTGTTCAAGCATAATGACATCCCCATCACAATTGAAGCTGTGAGTCCTTGAAGTAAACCATGTTTCATGGTTCTGTACGCATTGGTAATTTTGTGGGACCATAACATGTTCAGATGTGTACAATAACTGTTTGGGCTCATTAAGCACATGTACAAATCGTCTAATTATGCTATTCCACAATTCCTAAATTTTTAGCTTATTATACCTAATTATGCCTAAAAGAGTACTGATTATGCTGAAATTATGCTCACGAAATATTGGTCTTTCTTCAATATACAATAGAATACAGACATCTGAATCTCGCTGGTGACAGCAACAAATAGTCATGCAAGCCACACCTTTTGCAGAGGGTGTGGCTTGCGTGACTAAGTGACAAACTCCTGCAAAACTCAGAATCAGTGGACATAGATGCAAGCTGTTGATCACTGGATTTGCTGTTGGCTGAGGTGGAACTCTCGTAGTCAAGTCAGCAACTAGTGACTAATGACTTTGCAAGAGCACGTGTAGCCTCTTCGTAAAAATCATTTTATTATGCTCTGAATTTTATGTATTATGCTCCGGGTTTTAAGAACTATGCTCGTTTGCTCAAGGCTACTAATTATGATGCTGGCATAATGTACACCTCCCTAAGGTTCATGCCAAGTTTCTGCATGTCCTTGCTGTGTCCAACAGTACAAGTTCCACGTCCACAGTTTGTAGGGCTCGGGAGGTATGGTCACACAGAATTACCAATGCGTACATACCAAAACCAACACATTGGCTCGCAGTTCCAAATCAAATGTGGATGTCACGATACTTCAACACATCCTTATAAATGCCAATCCTTGCTGTGTCCTACGGTACAAGTTCCATGTCTTTAAGTTGTAGGGTTCAGGAGATATTATGGTCACAAAATTACCAATGCGTACAGAACCATGAAACATGGTTTACTTCAGGGACTCACAGCTTCAATTGTGATGGGGATGTCACTATATATGCTTGAAAACGTCTTTATAAACTTCAATCTTTGCTGTAACCAATGGTGCAAGTTTTGTGTCTGTAGAGGGAAGGGTTCAAGAGATACAGTCACACAAATTTACCCGTGTGCATCAAAATCATGAAAAATGGTTTATTTCACGGGCTCACAGCTCCATATCTGATGGGGATGTCACATTACTTTTACATACGCTTATAAACAATCTTTGCTGCATCCACGTAGCCCCTCCCCCCCACTACGTCCACCTTGCATCCACCTGACGTCATTCACGTGATAAGTGTTCCCAGGCCTTCCCCGTTTTTCGCGCTCTTCCGCCTCCGTGTATTATACTGAACGCAAACCGAAGAACAAAAAATGGGGTAGGCCTGGGAACGAGGCTAGCTCGTGAACACAATGCTGCTTGTCATGCAGAGATCGGTCTGCTACTGGTCCTTCATAGATTTCTGGTCTGAGACCATGAAGGTTTTGTAACATCTGAATTTCCCTGTTGCACCCATTGTACCACGAAACCTGTCCAGATGTCTCAGAAACACCAGCACACTAGCCCTTGAAAGGCCAGTAACACATACGAATGCCTATCAGTCATCATTTTTTCCACATACGACTGCCCTATGGAACAGCTTACCTCCATCTGCACAAAACTGCCGGTCATTGCATTCTTTTAAACAAACTGTATTTTGTCACACATTTAATACCTCACCTAACCCTTAACACTAATATTGAAGTCTTAGTTAAGTTGCATTTCTTTCTGGGTGCATTATCAAGTTAGCTATTGCTATTTATGTACCTTTGCATTATTGCAAAATTGTTATAGAAAAAAAAAAAAAAAAAACTGACTTGGAGGGAGTACTACAGAAGCATCGCGTTGACACGCTATTAGAAATTCAGTTAGACTATGCCGAAAATCAGATAAATCATGTAATATAGCTAGCAACAGGACGACGTTTCGACATAAACTAGCCCAGCTGTGGACTCGTAGATACGAGATATGTAGCTACTTGCACACACATAATAATGAATAAACACACGTGCAGAGCAGCCTGAGCGGCTCGTGCTGCTAAGTAGTGTTGGGCGGATTATGCTCAATGTTTCAAATGTGGTTTAAGGTAGTTAAACTAAGTTAACCACGAATGGGCGCTTAGCCCCGCCTCTGTTTAGTAGCATGCATGTGCTCATCACACGCCTACTCCTCTGTGCCCAACCTATCGCTTGTACGCATGGGCTGTTCAGTACTGTTACCTCGTGCTGCCCTCGCTTGCCATCTGCGGCTGCTAGAACTCTGTCGATAATGCTGCTGTAGTCCACATTATTAACTCAGGTGCTAGTTCTGACCCTTACACGATGGCTCTTATTCGCTGCTTACACTTTATTACTGCTAGGTTTAATATTGCATTGGCAGTCCACTTACCTGGCTCCGAGAATGCCCTGGCTGACGCCCTGTCTCGCAATGATCTTTCACATTTTTTTCTCCATAACCCACAGGCCAGCAGACATCCATCCACAATCCCTCCTGCAATAATCAGCCTCCTAACTATGCCACAGCTCGATTGGACCTCGCAAGCCTGGAAAGACACGTTCAGCACTATTTTCATGCCGCCCTCTCTAAAAACACACAACACTCATACTCAGCAGCTCACCGCAGGTACATCGGTTTCTGTTCCCGCTCAGGATTAACCGCATACCCTTCCTCTGAAGACGCTTTGTGCAAGTTTGCTGGTTTTTTAGGACATGAAAAACTAAAGCACTGAAGTATTAAATCATATCTCTCAGGAATAAGATATTACAACATTGAGCAATCTCACCCTGACCCTTTCATGAAGGACATGCCCAGGCTACAATACGTTCTGCGCGGCATAAAGTCTGATGAGGCCAAAGCCCCGGCCTCCCCTAAGTAGCGCCTCCCAGTCACGCCTGCTCTACTTATGAGGATGTACTCTGTCCTACAGAATGATCCACAGGACTTTAATAATATTATGATTTGGGCCGCCTCCCTTGTGTGCTTCTTTGGCTTTATGCGCTCAGGCGAGATAACTATCCCCTCGCAGACTGCCTATGACCCTACAGCGCATTTGAACTTAGCAGATGTTTCAGTGGATGATCCTGATCATCCTACTATTGTACAGTTATCTATCAAGCAGTCCAAGACCGACCCATTCCGGCAGGGTGTAAAAATATATTTAGGTACCACAGGTAACACTCTTTGCCCAGTAACCGCTCTGCTCAATTATTTGGCAGTAAGAGGCAAGCAACCCGGTCTTCTCTTTCACTTCAGCGATCATTCACCTCTGACCAAGAATAAATTTACCTGCACATTTAGAAACATCTTATCCAAGGCTGGTATTGATAGCTCCCAGTACTGCCGCCATAGCTTTCGAATCGGCGCAGCTTCTACGGCTGCCGCCAACGGCATTGAGGACTCAATCATACAAACACTAGGACGTTGGAAGTCTTCTGCTTACCCTACTTATGTGAGGATTGCACCAGCTAGTTTGGCTGCATTGTCCCGTCATTTGTGCATTAACTAGGTTGTCATTGTACTATTTGTACCTGCATGTTGCCTTCGGTGTGTCGATTGTTCACTAGGGCTGTCAATTAATTTCTTCATGTAACACATATACGCGCCTGTTATCCTTGGGGGGGAGAGACTAAGTTCACCCGGTTTGAAACCGTTTACGTCATCTTACGAAATATCCATAAGAGGCTGTACCGAAGCGAAGATGTTCATCATATTTTGTAAGACCACAGAAAAAAAAAAAAAGTATTCCCTGGCCCTAGCCCTAACCCTACCCCTGTCCCTAACCATAACCCATAACCATTTAGCCAACGAGCCGCTTCAGACGGCCACTATGCTGTACGGTCTTTAACTTACGGCAGCGCGACAGATTATAAATATTTAATAAAGTGCGCGACGGATTATAAATAGTTATTACAGTGACGTAACCGGAAACGGTTTCAAACAGGGTGAATTTAGACTATACCTCCTTGGGGGGTGGGACTTTGTCTACTGGGCCGTGTCGGGAGGACTTGCCTCCCTCATTACCCCCCAAGCGTATTTACAGTCCTTGCATGCATGATTGTGGTTATCCTGCAATTAGGCCCTTGTCAGCCGGGTCGGGATTATTCACCCTTATCCTGGCTTCCTACTTTCCTAAGCATCTACTGGTATCTATGCATGTGGGGCCTAAAGCTAGCCCCGGCTGACAAGCATGCTGTCCTAACCCGTCACGGCCAGGCTCACCCTCCAAGGAGGGCAGCGGTTTATGGGTCTATATGTCTTGGATGTCTCACTGGCCCCCGCATGTTATGTGTTCGGTGTAATGAGTGGAAGTAAATCCATTGTTTCTCAGGCAAACCTTTCCCTACTTTAGAGGCGGGCGGGCGGTTCTTTTTAATTCAGTAGGGAAATCCCCAGGAAACCACAAACAGGACAAGCAAGGAACCTTTAATACACAACACATGCAGGTCATGCACGAGAGAAGCCGCATCTGCCGATTTGCGCGCGTTCGTACTGAGGTTTCTGCTGTATCTGATGGGCCGGACCTGAGAAACAATGGCTTTACTTACCATGGCCTTATGCCTAAAATTTGCCTATTATGCCCCATTATTTCTTGTATGTTCAAATAATTATTTTACAGTGTACAGAAAAAGTAAATTGAAACAGGATGGTAGTTCATTGATCATTGAACTGCAACATCTTGGAAAGTTTAATGTAGTGCAGACTCCGGCTGCGATTGCTCCAGATCATAGAGTGTAGGGAAAAGGCCCTTTCTGATGCAGCTGGTGAAGGCTGGTGGTGGGTCAGGAGATTTCGTTCGGTAGAATACTAGGGGGTCGTGATTTGGGGATAAATCAGTGGCCTTGTCCAGGTAAGATGGCAGCTCTTCCTTTAAGTTGTGTGCTGAAGCAACTTTGTACTTGTCATGAATTCTAGTATTACTCTCTTATTGTTGGTTATTGTAATCACGTGATCAGACTCATGTTGAAAATTTTCCAATGAAAGAAGCGTGTGCATGTGTCTCACTGAATCTGGTCGAATCGAGTGCAAAAGGATAGTGCGGAAGCTACAACAGATAGATAGAATGATACTTGTGAGATTTTACATGGTCTTTCGAGCCGGATCGCTGATTCGGAAGTTTTGATCGCCTATAAGCCATACACTCTCCTATTAACGCCCACCATGGCCGAAGCCGAACGTTACCAGAAATCGTTGGACACGGACGTTAATTATTCGTAAACTAGTTCGTATACCTATCCGCATACTAACATTTAATTTGTATTGGCCTCTATGGGGCTACATAAACTTTGTTGCTTTCTCACTCAGGGGAGGGAGCTACCACACTTCTGATCATCCACGATGGAAGTACACTCATTCACCTGCCTGAAACTACAACCAGCGTTCCCTACAGTATAACACTGATTTTTCGACAAAGCGATCTTCACACGGCACTTGGCTTAGCCTACTTACTATAGCCAATGTAAAAATTTACTGAAAACAGTTTTTTGTATCAATTTTTGACATGGACAAAACCTTTTTTTTGCACTTCGTATCATCTATATCGTCTATTTAGACGGTCTACTCCACAAAATCTACGCCCTTGGCCGTGTGACTATCCCACCGATTTTTCGCCGAGCAGTCAAAGTTGGCCCAAATTTTGGTCATGACAGACAATTACGTCATAGAAATATGTGAACACGGCAGTGAAAAGTGCAGTCCTGTGCTTCTCCTGGCTTGCCGGCGGGCTAGATTGTCCACGAATCATGTAAGGTAATGATAGTATGGTACTATTACACAAACAGTAATGTAGCCTTGAGAGTAGAGTGACTGTGCCACGGCCGGAAAGGAAATTTTTAGCTAGCTAGCCAGCCCAAGGCAGTCAGACAGTTGATGTTAAACTTGTATGTCGTACTTTACAGTCATGGAACATACCTTGTGGCGGGGTAGTTTGCTCTTCAGACAATGGTACAGCTTTGCATGCAAAAGGCTGAGACTTCTACAGCCTCTAGTGAGCCTGCAAAGCAGAAAAGGAGCCAAAGTCGACCCCATAATTGTATACATCCTAGAGAGAACATAGAAGTTGCGGTAAAGGGGAGGGAGCTGACTCTCAGGACCACTAGCAAAGGTTTCCAAGCTGATGAAGTTATCTTCAAGCTTGAGTGCCCCTAACCAGCTCCTGTTTCGGTGTTCAAAGCCGAGGGATTATATCCCACTGCTCAATAACAGCATAGCTGACAAGGCTGTAGCTATTCGACCAGATTGTTGCCAGGTGGCTGACAATCCAGCCTGCCAATCCAGCCTGCCAGGTCGAGAAGCCAGGTTGCCACTGCCACCTCGGGAAAGAGTGAGATGCTGTTGGGGAAGTGTGCTCACATCCAATCGCATTGTGGCATCACTGTTGCACCACAGCCTTTGTTGGAGGAGATGGCAGATCTAGACAGGGGAGATCAGCACCTTAAGGCATGTGATGGCTCTGAATATATGTGTACAATGGAACCCCTCTAAGGTGGACACCATTGGGAGTTAACATTTTGTCCCTTATAGCAATGTCTCCCTAACTCAGGGGCTTATGGTACATTTCCGGTAGGCATGGTAATTCATAATCAGGCTGTTGAACACAGTGTGGCCATGTTTTCAGAGCTTTCCCTCACTGTACGCTGGCATGGAAGGCTAACCAGAGGCTAGTACTATGAGTAACAGCGCTAATCTAATGTCAAGTTTTAACTTCAGCAGCGATGGTAGAAATCTTGCAGAAAGCTCAATGAGTGTTTGCTTATTCAGGGTCATTAAGTATTGTTTGCGTACAGCTAGGAGTGTGAAAACTGTCCGTTATATGGAGTAGTGGGATGTCCGTTACTCAGGGGTTGCAAAGTGAATGGAGGGACAGTTGGGATTTTTGTAAATGTCTGTCATATAGTAGATGTCTGCTATTGAGGGGTGTTCATTAAGCGAGGTTCCACTGTATGTGTACACACACCTAGCCTCGTTGCCAAGCCCGTTGGCACCTGGGAATGAGGCTACACACACTTGAAAGTATGTGCTTTACGTAATCGTCTCTCTACCTCTCTCTCTCATGCATCCACAAACACACCCACACACTTGGTCATGTACACACATATATACACACATGCAAGCGCACACTCACACAGAGCACACATGCACACATGTGCAAGCGTACACCCACATGCACACACACACACAGTACACACATACACAGTGCACACACATGCAAGCGCACACCCACACAGAACACACATGTACACACACATACAGTGCACACACACACACACACACGCACACACACATACAGTGCACACACATGCAAGCACACACACGCACACACAGACACATGAAGTGCACACCCACACAGAGCACACATGCACACACAGACACATGCAAGTGCACACCCACACAGAGCACACATGCACACACACCTACACACACATGCACACACAGACACATGCAAGTGCACACCCACACAGCACACACACACACACACATGCAAGCGCACACCTACACACACGCACACACAGACACACATGCAGTACACACACGCACACACACACACACACACACACGCAGTACACACAAAGCACACATGCACACACACACGCAGTACACACAAAGCACACATGCACACACACACACACATGCATGCACAAAACATGCCTGTAGGGTTGCAAGAAAACAGTACTGTCCAGGGTTACACAGCAGCAAATCACTGATTTTTAATTTTGTGGTTCTGTTGTGTTGTACTCTGCTGATAAGGCCTAACAAGGCCAAAACAGTACTGAAAAGACTCATACATGTGTGTATACTACTAGAGCTTTGTCCATACCTGTCTGCATGTTGCTATGGCAATATATATGTATACTGGTAATCTTGTGATGAGTGAGCTCAGGTAGACAAGCGTGTGCTAATAAGGTGCTTCATGTGTAATCTTCTATCATAAAAAAGATAATGTTTGCCAATTCAACATTGATAAATTGTTATAGGGATGTTAGCATCTTGCCAACAAATCATCTCAGCGAAGGCTTATTAGCATCAGTTCAGCAGACTTCGATGTACTTCAGCAATAAAATTGCTGATACTATCTGCTATATATACCAGGCGATAGGCTGGGCAGGGAGCTTCAAAAGCACTGTAAAAGATATAATACAATTCATTGTCACACCAAAACAGCTGCCCAAATGATAAGATCATTGTTCCATAGTATCACACTGTCATGCATTTACCAGTTGTACTTTTGGTGGAGGCTATAGCCATGCCAATAACATGTATTGCATGGTTTTAATGGAGTAGCAGCCGTTCACAAATGCTTCTCATGTGGGTGATTCTTTTGGGTAGCAAGAGGTGCATGGTCACTTATATGTCACCTGTTGAAGCATTTGTGACCAGGAAAAAACAACAGATCAACGACACTAGGGAGGCATGGTCGCCATTTTGTCCTTTGAACCACTGTAAATCAAGCCATCAAGAGCTTCGGAAGGGAACGATCAACTGATCAAGCACAATTTCCACTGATCAAAAATCGTGATCCTAGTTCAACAGTCGACACATAAGTGACTACCCCAAGGGGTAGTCACTCCAGAGGACTAAGTACTCATCAGTTCCTGCAGTATCCCAGCACAGAAATGTACAGACTGGCTGCCCTCAGGCTAGCTATCTATAATTATACATGTATAGCTAGTGCTTGCACGTCAACGTGCTTATGGCTTTATAATCTCCACCACTGAATTCAAAGGCACACATAAAGACTACAGTGGTTAATTACCTTCCTTCTCTTGGCCACAAGACGCTCCACCTCATAGAGCAACCTTCTGGGAGGTCACGATCGGCGCTCACTCGGAGCTTGCCGTGTTCGCGGTTGCGATGGCCAAGCCCAACACCCAGGACGTCCGCAGAGCCGTGGTTATGCAGAGCGCGGTAAAACCCTGGAGAGTGGCGACTGGCGTGCTCGCTTCGCTGAGGTAGAATTTACTCTCTCAAATGCCATAATAATCTGTCTCTTTGCATTTTCCGCAAACTAACCGTATATTATTGGCACACGTAAAACAAAACGGAGTTATTCCGTCGACCAAGGAAGTCCGTGTCATGTCAGCTCGTACAGTATTAATTTCTGGTAACGAGAAGAGAGTTCGTGCTGGTCATAGAGCATCAGCCACGAGGATCCAAGGCCAGATCACTACCGCCTTGGGAGCTACACCGCCTAACGTAGAAAGACTCTCTATGCTGAAGCTGACACTCGAAGCCGAAGCAGAAGACACTGAAGGAGCTTGACGATGAGATTGTAGTACTCGTCCCCGACGAAGAGCTGGATACTGAGATCCAGCAAGCTGATGAGTGCCAGGAGAATATCTTTGAAGCTCTTGTACTGATCAATCGTACACTGACTCCTGTCACCACCCCTGAAGCTCCTGTAACTACTGCTCCGACTATTGAGCCAACAGTTACATCACCCACTGCGCCCACCGACACTCCTGCCGTTGTCGATCGAGCTGCAGATGCACCTGGAGATCGAGCTGAACCGCGTCCACATGGAGCTAAGGTTAGGTTGCCCAAACTCTCACTGCCACGTTTCAATGGTGACCTGATGAAGTGGCCAACGTTTTGGGACTCCTACGAGTCGGCCATCCACAACAATGATGAACTGACAGAAGTTGACAAGTTCAACTATCTGAGGTCCTTACTAGAACGCACAGCCCTAGACGTGATAGCTGGACTCACCCTATCTGCTGCTAACTATCAGGAAGCAGTTGAGATCCTACGGAAGAGGTTTGGCAACAAGCCTCTCATCATCTCCAAGCACATGGAGACCTTACTGAATGTCGAGCCTGTGACATCCGATCAGAGTCTCAAGGAACTGAGACACCTGTATGACAAAACTGAGTCACACCTCCGCAGCTTGAAGTCCCTTGGTGTTGAACCAACATCATATGGAGCTATGCTCTCTCCAGTGCTGCTGACGAAACTACCACCGGAGTTACGCCTCATTGTCAGTAGAAGGATCTCATCCACCGACCTAAACATGGACAATCTATTGGAAACGTTTGAGGAAGAACTAGTAGCAAGGGAGAGGGCTTCCAGTTCAAGAACATCTCACGCTCCACCTCGCAGAAGCCAAGCCCGACAACAGTCCTCGGCACTGTTGACAAAAGCACAGGAAGCAGGAAGTGGCCCAATTTGCTGTTACTGCCAACAACCTCACACTTCAGCAGACTGCATTACTGTGAGCAATGTCACTGCCCGTAAGCAGATCTTGAGGTCGAGCGGTCGCTGCTTCAACTGTCTGCGCAAGGGCCACGTTGGACGTACTTGTCGGTCATCGAGCAGGTGCCAAAAGTGCAGTGGACGTCATCACACCTCCATATGTGAGAAAACCGCTGAACAGACTCAAAGGCCACCCGAGCCAGCCAACCCACAACCAGGGCTGAATCCAGCTGCCCCCTCATACCAGCAGGTTCCGACTACGAATACTACCGCACTCTGTTCAGACAAGAGGGAAGCTGTGCTACTACAGACAGCCCATACAATCATACACAATCTCTCGGAGCCACATATCTCGATCGAAGTTCGACTGCTCTTCGACAGTGGCAGCCAGAGATCGTACATCACGGAGCGAGCTAAGAAACTGCTGCAGTTGGAGCCGACTGGTGAACAGCTACTCGCAATTGCCACATTTGGATCGAGCGAGGGACAGAGAAGGGTATGTGAGATTGTGAATGTTGGAATGTGTCCGGGGGGCTATTCACCAATGTCCTTGTCTCTGTATGTTGTTCCCACCATATGTGACCCTCTAGTGAGCCAGCCTATTGCCACTTGCATTGAGAGATCCGATTCCTTTATAGATTTAGAATTTGCAGACTATTCAGACGGGAGATCAACCTTGCAGGTGGATGTGCTTATAGGCTGTGATTATTATTGGGAGCTTGTCACTGGGAATGTGTGCAGAAGTGAGCATGGGCCCACAGCCATTCACACTAAGTTGGGCTGGGTGCTGTCAGGTCCCACACTGGCAGAAGGTGGCTCTTGTTGTTCTGCAACTCTAGTGACCACACATGTACTCTGAGCCGATGCGCAGCAGCAAGAGTCTGCAGGTCTCGAGGAGCAGCTCAGATCCTTCTGGGAATTAGAGTCACTTGGCATACAAGAGGTAGAGAAGACACTCTACGACGACTTTGCTGGCGGCATTGCTTTTAACCAAGGCCGCTACCAAGTAGCCCTTCCTTGGAAGGAGTTCCATGATGCACTCCCAGATCATTACCAGCTCAGTCGCAAGCGACTGCACGGCCTGATGCGCAGACTTAGGCAAGAACCAGCTCTTTTAGAGCAGTATGATCACACCATCAAAGAACAGCTTGAGAAGGGCATCATAGAAACCGTGGATCCGCTTGAGCCAACCGCCGGCAAGGTACACTACCTACCCCACCATGCCGTGGTGCGCACAGACAAGACAACCACGAAGCTGCGCGTGGTATATGATGCCTCAGCGAGGTCTACTGGTCCATCTCTGAACGATTGCCTTCACAAGGGGCCCAAGTTCAATCAACTGATTCTTGATCTGCTGCTGAGATTCCGGTCATACAGAATTGCGTTGACTGCCGACATAGAAAAGGCATTCCTTATGATCTCCGTTGACGACCACGATCGTGATGTCCTCAGGTTCCTCTGGGTTGATGACATATCCAAGGCAGACCCTGAGATACGAGTATTCAGGTTTACCAGAGTTGTTTTTGGTGTGTCCTCGAGCCCATTTTTGCTGAACGCAACAATCAAGTACCATCTGGAGAGATTTCTGGGGACAAATGAAGCAGTGGTCAGATGTCTACTCAACTCTACCTACGTCGATGATATCGTCACGGGTGCTGACACTGACGAAGCAGCATTTGAGCACTACACTCAGTCCAAGGACATATTCCGTCGTGGGGGATTCAATCTCCGGAAATTTGTGTCCAACTCCCAAGAGCTACAACAGCGAATCGACTGTGCAGAAGGCGTGACACATTCCTTCCATGAATTGGAAGAGTCCTTCGCACAGGCCACGCTTGGAACGACTCCGAACACGAGCATCGGAGAATACAAGATCTTGGGAGTTTCATGGAATCCCACTAGTGATCATCTCATTTTCAACCTTACCGAGCTAGCAAGACTCGCCAGTAGTCTACAGCCAACAAAACGGAATGTGGTCTCGCTGATTGGGAGGTTCTATGACCCTCTTGGGTTTCTCGCACCAGTGACGATCAGGTTCAAGGTGCTCTTCCAGAAGCTGTGCAGAGACAAGCTGGAGTGGGATGAATCCCTACCAGAAGAGTTGATTGGGGAGTGGAACAGGCTAGTGAGCGATCTTGGTGAGGGAGGTCCGATCTCGATACCTAGAAGCTACTTCCACCTCACCAGTGCGCCAGCCACTTCAGTGACACTCTGTGGATTCTGTGATGCATCCACACATGCGTATGCAGCAGTGGTGTATCTGGTGACGAAAACAGATGTCAACACCAGTGTTCAGTTTGTGGTGTCCAAGACACGAGTTGCACCCCTGCAGACACAGACAATTCCCCGTCTTGAGCTGCTCTCAGCCTTGCTGCTGTCCAGGCTGGTTGTCTCTGTCTCTAACAGCTTACAGTCGACCTTATCCCAGTTGAAGGTCCAGTGCTATGCTGATTCTCAGATTGCTCTGTACTGGATTTGTGGAACAAACAGAGAATGGAAACCCTTTGTCCGAAACAGGGTAACCGAAATCCGTCGGAACGTCCATCCAAGCTTGTGGAGCCATTGCCCAGGGATCTCAAACCCTGCAGACCTTCCTTTGCGAGGTCTCACCACTTTGGAGCTCACAGTGAATCAACTTTGGCGGCAAGGACCAGAATGGCTGTATGCAGACGTACCTTGGGTGGAACCTGAGCCCTGTACTAGTATGCCTGGAGAGTGTGCTGTTGAATTGAAGGTTACACCCTTACCATCACTCAACTTGGTGACAGCTGACTCTCGAGGTTCGATAAGCGACCTAATGAGCTGTGACAGGTTCAGTACTCTTTCCAAGCTACTGAGAGTGACTGCTTACGTAGTGAGAGCAATCAAGGGTTTCAAGGGCAAGAGGGAAGATGTTTCGCCTGGCTTGACCTCCGAAGAGCTAGCCCATGCTGAGATGTTGTGGATCAGGAGTGCTCAACAACATTTGGTGAGTCAGCCTGACTTCAAGGTCCAACAGAAGCAGTTCAATCTCTTCGTTGATGACAAGAATATTTGGCGTTGCGGAGGACGACTCACAAATGTAGAAGCTCCATTCACCGTCAAGTACCCAGTGCTCCTGTCCCGAAATCACCCCCTGACCACCCTTGTTGTGAGAGAGGCTCATGAGCGTGTCCACCACAATGGAGTCAAGGAAACTCTGACGGAAACTAGACGGAAGTTTTGGATACCAAAGGGGAGAAGCCTGGTCAGGTACTTGATCCACCACTGTGTCCTGTGCAGAAGATTTGAGGGAGCACCCTTCAAGGGTCCACCACCACCACCCTTACCTGTCTTCCGAGTGAAGGAAGACCCAGCCTTTTCCTACTCCGGTGTGGACTTCGCCAGACCATTGACAATCCGTGCGGACAAGGCAACCCACTCAAAGAAGGTGTGGATCTGTTTGTTTACATGCCTGGTTACACGAGCAGTACACTTAGATGTAGTAATTGACATGTCTACCCACTCCTTCCTGAGATGTCTGAAGAGGTTCGCCTCACGAAGAGGCCTGCCTCGTAAATTTGTGTCCGACAACGGGAAAACCTTTAAAGCAGCATCCAAATATATCAAGGCCGTGTTTGAAAGACCATACAGTCAAGGAGCATCTCGCTGGAATGGGCTGTGAATGGACGTTCAACGTCGAGCGTGCACCTTGGTGGGGAGGTGCTTTCGAGAGGCTAATCCAATCAACGAAACGATGTCTTCGCAAGCTGATTGCGAGAGCGCACTTCTCCTTTGATGAGCTCCTGACTACGGTCACAGAGATTGAGGCAGTGCTGAACTCGAGACCCTTGTCCTATGTCTCTGGCGAAGACATCGATGAACCCCTCACTCCCTCTCATTTGCTTGTGGGACGTAGAATTCTAAGCCTGCCAGATCACATTGGTTACTTATGTGACCTAGATGACGAGGAGTTCACGACCGACTCGGTCCAACTCACAAGACGAGTGAGGCACCTAAACAACACCCTAAATCATTTCTGGAATAGGTGGAGGACGGAATATCTGAATGAATTGCGGGAAGCTCACAAGCGCTCAATGAGTAAAACTCAGTCCAAGAAGCCTGCTGACCTATCTGTTGGAGATGTTGTGATTGTACACAGTGAGAGACTACCCCGTGGTCTTTGGAAACTCGGGAGGATCCAAGAACTCCTCAAGGGTCGAGATGGTCATTGCAGAGCTGCTATCGTGAAGACGGCAGCAAGTAATGGACAACCAGTGTTGCTACGCCGACCAATCCAACTCCTGTATCCATTGGAGTTGAGTGATTCCTCGGAACCGTCAACTGAGAAGAGAAGTAGTCCTGGTGCGGAACCTCCCGCTGGGACTGAGAGCCGTATTGAACAAGCAGGCACTAAGCTCAGACGGTCCAAACGTGCTGCAGCCCAAAGAGGAGATGAGCAGAGGAAGGCATGTATGTTTGAACTAAATGATGACTAATTAAGCTCTGGCTGTATCCATATCTGTACTAGTTGACTGATTAATCATTTGTGCTCCTACCCAACCTGTTGACCATGTCTGGTCAACGGGGGGGGGAGTGTTTGCTGAAGCAACTTTATACTTGTCATGAATTCTAGTATTACTCTCTTATTATTGGTTATTGTAATCACGTGATCGGACTCATGTTGAAAATTTTCCAATGAAAGAAGCGTGTGCATGTGTCTCACTGAATCTGACGAGTGCAAAAGGATAGTGCGGAAGCTACAACAGATAGATGGAGTGATACTTGTGAGATTTTACAAGTTGCCATGTGAGGACTCTATCACTGGGCCTGGGGCCCGAGTATGCGGACCAGATACTTTTTTTTTTTTACTTTTTTTTTTTAATATTTATAAGGTTTAATGCAAAGCAGAGTATGCATTAGGGTCAGGCAATAGCAACTCAATGCTAATATGAAGCCTGATGGTCTGTGACTGGGACACAGTCTGAGGATGAGACTATCAGTCTACCACAGACACATTATGCTCAAAATGTACCTATTATTCCCGCATAATGCTCAATGCTTTGATGCCTACTATTCCGAAAATTGTGCCAGTATAATCCGCCTAACCCTACTGCTAAGCCACCTGGTACCTGGTCCCACCCCCTTAAGATGGGTTTAAAGTGCACCGGTGTTGCGCATAGTTAGAGAAAGTGGTTCAGCATTTGCCAGACCAGCCAGACCATCTACGCCGCCCTTGTGAAGATAGACATTTGTAGATATAGCTACCCTTCATAGTACATGGTGAAACACAATACGACTGTCAGTTTGAAAGAATACTCTAAACTGAATGAGTACCCCAAACTGAAAATCTGACACACTGACTGCAGGGTACCACCAGTCTGCAATCAGCATGGCTCATGTTTTCGGCATACACTATACCCTGCATGTCAATGAAAGAAAATATAGAAAACCTTGACTCATGGAAACTTAGACAACTGAGAGAGATGAAATCCACCAGTCCAGCTAAGGAGACCCAATAGTTTGTATCTTTGCCTACTTATGATGCTCACACCAAACATCCTTCAGATGGAATGAGTGAAAAAAGCATCCACTCATAACTCAAAACATATATATCTGACTGAAGTACATGTCATTTGATGCCCCCTCACGTGCCATACTAGGTTCAAAGGTGAATAGTGGCGCAATGTCTACGTAACTCACTCGTACTCCCAATAATTTGGTCCAAAGGAGGCGGATGAAAGCTCTCTCTAGAGGTATATGTATGATACTGTCGTAAAAGTGTGGACTGCGTAGTATGGCATTATTTGACATTATTTTTCCTAGCCTTGTCCCTATATGCCTAGCTCTATGGCGTGAGCACCAAAGCCTGGAGACAAGGCTTAACTTCTTGTGCGGTTAGTCTCACTTGACAGACTCCTCTACTGTATCATGATGGACTAAACTATATTATACCAGTATATGTCAATGCTTGGCATTACTTGTGCTTGATCATTCTCTTCTGACGATCTTAATTGCTTGATCTACAGTGGTTCAAAGGTCCAATTGGCAGCCACGACTTGTATCGATCTGTTGATTTTTGGCAGTTCAGAGGTCACCTTGATCAGCTCTTATAAAGGATGTTGATCACTTGGTCCATTTTCATCCCTGTCACAAACATTTCAACAGTGGGCACATACTTTAAGTGACTACCCTTTGTCCTTCCCTAACTTCCCCCAAAACATGCAGGGTCTGTGGAATGTTACATAAATAGACAAAACCATGCTAAATCCAAAGCTGATTAAAAGTATGCCTGCATTCTATATGCATGCAGTGTATACTTCCACTCCAGCCTTTTGCCAAGACCTTGCTTTTTAATAGTTGAGGGCCTAGGTGAACTTGGAGCAAAATAGGCTTCTTAGGCTCCTTACTCTCCAAGTTACCCCACCCATCAGTTTGCTGGAATGAAGCCTGTTTCCTCTAATGGCAGAGTAATTCACACATCCAAGCCACACTCGCTATACCACCATTGACACTCACTATGACAGTATCATACCTCTCAAGAACTTGCCTCTACCTCTTTTGTACAGCAGATGTAGTTCATTTCAATCCTCTATTGTCCATTCTGTTGCTTTCTCAGTTTCTAGTCGATAGTTTTAGTGAACATCAATGTACTTAATTTCTATGTATGTATATTCATGTTCATATTAACGTAAGATGGTGGTGCCCTAATACATGTACAGTATAGAAATTACAAGGTGTTTGCAACTACCGTATAGCCTCATTCTCAGGCTCTCCAAGTGTGTATATGGTAGTTAGCCTCATTCTCAGGCTCTCTCCCTCAACAGAGAGAGCCTGGGAACTAAGCTAGCTACTATACACAGTTTACTGGAATTTTAATCTGATATTCCCACAAACCTAGCAGTGTTTGTATGCTAACATGTATGTAATCCCAGGTATACATTGCTGATGGGTACACAACTATATTTGTAGCTTAAAATCCCCTCTGCTGAAATGTTGCGATTTCAAAACCCTCATGTATACATAATTGTGACCTGTTACAGATCCATTGATAATGCACAAGGGAGTTCTACATGTAATCGACGGAGTGCATGCTAACAGGTATAAGTTATTGTCTTCAGTGATAAATGACGTGCTGAAATAAGAACTGTTCACCCTCCAAGGTAAGGACACTTAGCCTCATTCTCAAGCTCCGACAGCTTACGAAAGTTCGGCCCAGAGGAGCCAGGAATGAGGCTAATAGTACTGATCGATACTTTAGTAACCTTTGAAATATGAACACCTGTGTACTACTAAAGGTTCAAATACGTATGTCAAATATGACTTAGTTCTATCGATCAAAGTTACTTCAATTGAACTCAATTGAAAGCATGCATATGATATACTGTTGCAGGACATATTACGTTTCCTTCTACACACCCATCATCTTCACACACAGTCGTGGACTCGTGGCTAGTTGGCATCAGGATAACTCCATCAGCAAGCCTAGCTGCAAACTTCAGTGCTGATCCAATTTATTGTCTCAGTCCTCAAGCACATAGATGAATTTCACCATCTTGTAGGTTGTGCTCAATCTGAAATCAGACATTACAGCTTCAAGGCAAAGTTTCAGGGTGGTTTCATCTCTGTTTTGTAGCAAAGACAAATGTGCTCATGCCCAGACCCCACCCTCTCGGCTAGTCATGTGACAGGGGGACATCAAATGACGTGAAAGTACTGAGACCCACAATATAACAGGATATGCTGCTTTAAAAAGTTTATACGTATTAGGACAGAAATAACTTTTTTTGTTCAAAGTAAATGGTACTGATAATTTTGGGTTTTCTTATACAGTGATGCGTTCATCTCACTGGCAAATACACTCTTTGCTACCTGTGTTGCTGATACACATGCATAGTTGCAGGGAAATCCTAGGACCAGAAACAGAAGTACAACTTAGAATGGCCTTATAGTTACTAAATGATGATGTCAGTGCAAACCATTATTTGTTGATGCACACTTTCACTTGGTACACCATTTTCTTTCGTCTGGGTCCACCAAATTTGACTGGTCAACACAAAAGGGACAGTGACCACAGTCTTCTTCCACTAAACACTTGGCACACCCACCATACCTTGATCTCGTCTTGCCCATAAAGAGTAACAACGGTTGTATTAAACTGTAAGCATGTTGGTTTCACTGCATGGCTTCTGTACATCAGCCATTGATGTTGATGGCACCATTCTGCACTCATTATTGCCTTGATATGAGCATGCAATGTCACAATGGGCAAACGCACTCCCTGAGAACAGTCGTTACGAGTCTCTATAGGCAAGAAGAGTTAGTGGGGAGAGCCTGGAAATGAGGCTAGGGGGTGTGAAGGATGTTTAGTTGAAGATTGTGGTCACAGTCTATTTTGTGCTGACAAGCCAAAATTTGGTGGACCCAGATGAAAGAAACAATGCTTTGTAAAGAGGAAGTGTGAGTCAACAATAATGGTCTGTGCACTGACATCATCATCATATTCATACAGACTATGACCGAATGTCACAAGATCTCTCCTTGGAATTTTACTGTTCACAAGCTCAAATTCCACTTTGCTAGTTTTGCAGGCCAGACCGAGTGCATATTGCTTGCACTTCGCCTGGTACTTTCTGTAGTCTACACCACCACTTTTACAAACACTATGTCTAGAGTGCCGGTAATGAAAACAGAATTCTATTGATGATTATCCTCTTGACAGCATACTCCAAATACAATGCAACTAGTATCAGTAGATAGAGCGTTAAACGAGCTACAAAATGATAGCCTTTTCATTAGGCTGTGTCTTATATTGCTGTAAATACAAACACAAACCCTTAAGGTCCTGGTACGTTAAGATATTGCGAAGGACGCCATTTTCTAATTTCGTATATACGCATGCACACACAAAGTCTCTCCTCCAGACCAAAGAACACAATCATTGGTCTGGAGGCGAGACTAGTACAGTGGCTGGCACAGTCTTTTCGTGGCATTGGACAAGGCTTATGAACACTACATAGGTAAGGCACTGCATTCAGCTGTCTACTTGTAGCTACACTAAAAATAGCCTATTCACAGCTTTAATGAACTGTAAAGCTAGGATGGTAAGTTGTCAGTATGATAGTTTTCTGTGCTGCAGCTGGTCAGTTGTCATGTGATTGACAACTGAATCATGAAATTGGTTTCACAAAGTTTGGTATGGAGAGTGGTTGGCCCTTCATCAGGTGCTAGCTGGCTATAATACACATAATTATTACATGCCTGGAACCACTACTAAACTGTCAACGCTGTTTCAAGTTCTGGTGTTGTGGTTACACTTAGGGTTAGGTAACTGAGATTAACATCAAAAATGTTAAATGAGCTGCAAAATGATAGCCTTTCCATTAGACTTAAAAAGTAAGCAAACAAGGTAGGGGTAAGGCCATAGTCATTGTTTCTCAGGCAACACTTTCCCTACTTTAGAGGAGGGTGGTTCTTAAGGAATTCAGTGGGGAAATCCCCAGGAAACCACAAACAGGAATGCAAAAGTACCAGCAAGGAACCACAAACAATTATTAATACACAATGCATGCAAGTCATGCACGAGAGAAGCCGCATCTGCCGATTTTGCGTGTGTAATTGGTGACCTTGAACTATTGTTTCTGCTATATGTGATTCGGCTGGCCTGAGAAACAATGAATTTACTTACCGCGGTCTAATACATGAAAGCAAAGGTCAACATATTGGCAAAGCCCCATCCCTACATCCTTTTCACAGTAGTGCTGATTACGCAGTGCCACACCTACCGGAAATATACCGGAAGCCCCTGAGTTAGGGCTACCTCACTATAAAAGGCTCCACTTTAATCCTCTAGCACAAATATTTGCCTGAGTTCAGACAATAACACATGAATGTAGCTGGCACAAAGAGCCATGAATATAGCCAGAGTTCCACCCATTCTCTGGTACATGTACAAACACACAGCCATGAATATTGCGTGTGTGGCCACATTTCTCATTAGTGTTGCCTGCACAGCCACTTCTACAGTACAGTATGCTAACTAACCGCTGGAATGTGAATCAATATTTGCTGTTGTGGCCGCATAATGGCCACTCGAAATGCCTACTTTGCGTTAGGCGGTCCATTAGACCAGGTTTCATGCAGGATTTTTTCCTGGGGATGGGAAATGTAGATGCGTGCAACAGAGGCGCACGCACGCGTCGATTCACCCACTAGGGTTTTGTAGAAACTCTGGACATATTTAAGGACAAGAATCATCGCTTAAGCCTATAATTATGCTATACTTTGTTATTGTGTTGTATACCCTATTGTAGCTGTTATGACATCATACTTTTCAGGGGGGGGGGGGGGGGGGAAATCTGTCTGGTGGCGGGGAAATCACAGTACCCCCTCTGAATGAAACCCTGTTGACTGTCTCCGTTCCTCGTTCCTCGTGGTTGTCACTAAAAACAAACTACAAAAGGTTTGTGTTACTTTTGGCTTCTTTGGATCTTGCATGGTGCACATGAAACGGCAGCTTTAGGCTGAGTTGCACTGTCTAAACTACTTAGTCAAATTTTGAAGGGTTCATTTAACAGATTATCAAAAACACAATCAACCCCCTCACAATCCATCAAGCATCAAAGAGCTAGCAGAGACACTTGTCTGTTAGCCAATATATATGCATCCATCTACTGGCTATTATCCAGTTCTGAACTGGATGATTGCTAGTCTCGTCCCCAGACCAAATTTTTCGCACGCGCCCTGCAGACTCGTTGAAAATAGGGTCTGGACACTTTCACTACGAAAACTGGGGCAAGTTTACATACACCGGCTAGTAAATTGGGTAATTGTAGGTGTTAATTACATTATCAGCCACTGGCAGCATTTGCTTTGGCGCCCAAAATTTTGCAAGCTGGATATTTGTGATGACGCATAACATTACTTTACCTGAGCAATCTGATTGGTGCGACAACATGCCGATACACTCGTATGATTACGCCCCAGTTTTACCAGTGAGCGTGTCTAGACCCTATTTTTCGACAAGGCCGCAGGGCGCGCGCGGAAAATTTGGTGTCTGGGGACAAGACTAGATGATTGCCAGCAGATGGATGCCTATGAACTGATATAGGTTGGCCTGCTGACAAGAATGGGGTTGATGGATGATAATTGTGGTTTGGAATTCCTTTACTCATACTACCTACTTGTCCAATGAACCCTGAAACTGCAGTAACCATGCACTTGTGGTCATTTTAACCAAGTAATTTCTGCAGTGCGCCCGAGCATGTGTAGCTGGTTGTAAGAAGCTTCTCTGTAAACAAGACTTCATTCATGCATGTATCAATAATTACACTAATAATTCTCTGATTGAATGACTTCCAATGACCCTGGGATTACATCTTTGATTGATACTATGAATTCACAAATCTGGGTGTATTCCCCAACCCCACCCTCTCCAAGCACAAAACACATGTAGTAATGATATAAAGTGTGAGGACTATTGGTTGGTTCCTGCCTACTGTGATGGAGTTTGCGACAAAAGGCGTAACACATGCAAAAGTTTGATGGGATCTTATATACAGGTGGCTTGATTTGTAGTACTATACCCCCTTTACTAGGTGTCTGTCACTACAACCAAAGTGGACTTCTCTTACAAACATACCGCTTCTTCGGATACCAGTTTGTGCGTAACAATCTGCGTGTAATTGCGACTACCAGTCTGTACCAGAGCTGAGTTTTCCGCGTGTGACTCCATATCAAGCAGGTTTTCAAAGAATCACATTACACGCACGAAACCCGAATTGCATTGCTTGGCAACAGAAGGTATATTAACCCTCTCTCTACGTAATTTTACTCAGCGCATTCAGAGAGTAGTATGGAGAGTGTCAAGGCAAGGAGTAAGCATGAGATCAGCATGGTATTCAATCTAAAATAGTGGATAAGGTATGTATGCTGATAGCTATGGAGACATTGGAGGGGAAATATGCTGTACAGGTCAGAGACCTCCATGCACAAGTTAAAACAGTCCATTTTGAGGCCAAAATTTGTGTCCTCTTCAGCAGCAAAGACATGTCCCACTTGAATGGTACCCTAGCTGGGTATTGGTGTATATATTTCATTTCACTACAGGCTTTTGTTCAAGTGTTTATGTGCATAAGTTGTTAGTTCCATGGCAAATTGATCATGCATAGTGAGCTGTGTAGCCTTTGATCTAACCATAGATAGCTATATGAGACGTAACCGGGATTGGAAACATTAGAAATTCACGAAATAGGCTCGTTTCGCTTACGTCAGGTTAATGACGTCATTGACGGTTGCCAGCGCAGCGATTATAATACGAGAGACAAATAGTGACCATGTCAACTTGCTGTTGATCTCAAGACAGTGGCTTATGACTGCAGGCTGACTTGTTGCTTTTGAGCTAGCAATGATTTTGCAAACACGAGCAACACCATGAGATTCATTAGCTTGATAGTACCAAAGTTGGCTTGGGAGTTGTATGGCCTTCATCATTTCATTGGGTGAATTTGACCCATGTGCCACTGTGTGAGGTTGATGGCTGCCAGTTGCCTGCAGTTCCATTTCCTAGGTGAAAGGTATCGTTGTTACTGTGCATAGTACAACAGTAATAGATATACCTTTCAAACAATGTTACAGCTAAAATCTTACCATGGTGGCTCTTCTCTGCTTTTTTTTTGCACTCCCAGTTCTTCCTATACACTCCAAGTCTACATCTGTGAGGCATGATGAAATAAAATGGGAACTGATGTAATGAATGGAGATTACAACATGTAAATAATGAGCATACCATATGCTATGACCATGTTTCATCAATCAGTTAATGACAATTACAATTAGTTCTACAACGAGTGACTAACATTCTAGAATTTTGTTAGGTATTCAAAGCTTCAATACATTACAAAGATTTTAGTGGAGGCTTTTCATAACAGAGCCACACCTTTCTTAAGATATAGGTACACAACTAGATACACACAGTACGCACTAAATTGCGAAATATAGTACAAACAATACATGAACAAGCTCACACCTACTTCAGAACAATAGGGAGCATCCCATATTACTGTTGTAAGCGAACACAAACTGTGGGTTTGATTTTATAGCTATACAAGAGGTACACAAACACTAACCTTCGATTTTGGAAGCGCAATTTGCGCTTTTATGAGTAGGTTCCCGCTGTTCTGTATTCCCTGTAAGTTCTGTTCGAAACTACGAAGGACTGGCGTTTGAATTTCGCTCGTACCGCTGTACGATGGCCGTATTCATTGATATGTGAAGTCAGACGCTATGCGCTGTTACTTTAACAACGGCCTGCGCGAAGCGAAACGAGCCTCGTAGATCGAAGGGATGCCGCAACTATAGAAAATCACGTATAATGCCGTGACGTCACACGCAAGTTTCCAATCCCGGTTACGTCTCATGATCTAACTGTGTGCACTGCAAGCACATACTCAAACTATAGCCTTGTTCCCAAGCCTCACCTCCTACTAGTTACTGTAGGCCTCTCAAAAAATCCCCCACTTTTTTGTCATTTATACACTCGGTTGAGACGCAAAAAAGCAACACTAGCTACCTCATTTTTTCTTGTCTACACATTCTTATACATGTAGAGGTGAAAATTAATTCTCAGACCGATATAGTCTCAGACCCCAAACTTCAAAGGTCTAAGCGCAGTAACAACAGTGCCAGATCATTAGAGCAATAAGACATGCAGGTGCTGGGATAGTTTACGATACCCGAGACTATTGTAGTATGCGGGGATTATCAAACATTAGCGCACCTATCCCACAGTTCTTGTGTCTGCTGGATCTCTGTACACGCAACAAAAGCGCAACGTTTCTTAAGTGTCCAAGTATCAATTAACGCCTCTACTTCCCACTTCTCAGCAGAAGAACATGGCCACATTTTTGTGGGGGTCAAAGATTGATAAAGTAGTTGTTCTGAGGCTAGGCGTGCACTATATTTTCCAAAAATTGATGTTGTACTACAGAAATGAAAGGGAGATGAAAAACAATATATTAATCCGGAGGGGCCTAAAACTGGCATCAGGGGAGTTCTTGAAAAAAGGCAAGTCAAACTATCCATGAAATAGACTTCTCTCTGAGCACCCAGTTTCCATGACATAAGGTAAAGCACTAAGCATACAGGTCAGTACTGTCTGTTAGTGTGTTAACATGACAGGAACATGTAGAGTGATGTTTGAAATGGACAGACCAGGAGTGGTAAGTCAGAGACATTTCTCACTAAACTTATCATCATTGCATGATGTTTCTTTACTTCTGTTATGACTTCACACCATGCAAACTGGATGCTCAGAAAGTAGTCTCGCGTGGCCACACCCTGTTCCACAAGAGAGGGAAGGGGTCTGGTAACTTCTTTTACAGCAGTTTGTTGCGACGCTCTGTACAGTGTGGACCAATCACAGCACAGTATTCTGTCACATGAGTGCTGTTATCACAACTTCAATAGGAAATTACAAGTGTGAAACAAAACTGTGAAACCACAAGCAGCTGCTTTGTCAGTCTTTGCCGAGATAATTATCAGCCTTAGCGCTTGAGCAATGCGAGTAAATGAAATTCCTGTGCTACGAGCGGCTGCAACGAAGGTTACCAGACCCCTTCCCTCTCTTGCGGAACGGGGTGTGGCCACGCAAGACTAGCTCAGAAAGTGGTCTATATGCACCTTCTCTATTGACCTACACCATGACCATTTATACATAAAATTAGATTGACATGGCCTCACTTTCAAAGCAACCAACCTATGTAAGAGACACAATCTAGGTGTTTCGAGTGCAGAGCTACTTGCTATTGTGTGTAGCCTCCATACAAGTTGAACATGGTCTCACAAGTATTAACACAGAAATGAAGGCCTCTGTATGGAGGTCTCTGACCTGTACAGCTTATTCCCCCTCCAATGTCTCCATAGCTATCAGCATACATACCTTATCCATTACTTTATATTGAATACCATGCTGATCTCATGCTTACTTCTTGCCAGTTGGCACTCTCCATACAGCATACTACTCGGCGTAACTCGGTTCAGGTGTGGTTTAGCCTCGTACCCAGGCTCCTCCCCATGTAGAAAAACGGGGTTATTCTACATGGGGAGGAGCCTGGGTACAAGGCTAGTGTGGCTTTCAAACGCCACCGTCGTGTATATAACGCTGAAATAGGTAACCGCAATGTATACGGTATGACGAGCAATTTATCGCACGTGCTCGCACTAGTACTTGTGACTGTCGCATACTACCACCTGTGTCCGGCTGTGATAAAACTTTCTACTATGTGAGGACGCTGTTTGTACTTCCTGTCATGACTGCTAAAGGAAATTTAAATATTTTGTTCGCTCTTTTGTCAGTCACTATTCTATTTATAGTGGTTTGGTTGGCAAACAAAGAGTACTCGCGATATCAACCTTCACCTTCACCGTATTTCTTCAACGGAATTATACAGAATGCATCAAAGGAGTCAAAATATACAAACGGATCTCAATCATCTATGTGGACCAAGAGAGTTCAACTATGTATTATGTTCAACTTAAAAAACATGTCCCCAAAGAAGGAAGTGATAAATCTTCTATTGTCGTACTACAGTTTTTTCTTCAATCACATTATGTTGTTGTTTGATGGAGATTGGAATGAGAAGCCCAGCTACATACCAAAAAACGTTACATTCTCGGGTTGCAGGTCTGTTGATGGAGAGTTACAACATCTTTGCCTACCCATCTGCTTAAATGAGACTTGGGGTGATGAGGGTGAGCCAGTAGGATATCTGTACATTGCAGATGATATGTTCGTAAACCTCACCATGATGAGTTTGCTACCACTGTCGAATTTGTGGTACCTCAAAATGGGTACGATTAACTATACTAAAAGAGCTTCTCTAAAAAATTGGCATTGGAATCGAGCACTTAAACCTATGGAAACTGTAATAAATAATCTTCCAGCAAAGTGGAAACAAGTGCTTGTTAAGTATGAAGGTTTTCCTGATCGTCTTCATGCTGTGGGGACAGCTGATACTGTTTATGTACCACATTCATTAGCAGAAAACATGACAGATGTTCTCAATTACGTCCACAAAACAGCACCTAAATTGTTCTGTGAAGTTGCTCTCCCTCTGGTAGTTGACATCACTGCTCCAACTAACCGAGTACACTTTATTGAAGGATATCTATGGGGTGCAGATAGAACCTTTGAGAACATAAAAAAGAAAGCAAAGTCAGCTCAATTTGTTCATCCCATCAAACTAAGTGATCCAAAGCAGGCCAAGTTATGGATATCATTTATGGAGGAAGTGAAAGCTGCTGCACTTGAGATATGAGTTGTTTTGCACAACTAGATGGTACTACATTTCTATTCACTTCGTAAATCTCATTAAACATTCTTACGTACACACCCCTTTTGGTAATCATACATATAGGAATACCTTTGGTAATGCATACATGTATGTCCACCAAAAGAGGAGTTTAATGGTGGAAAAATATTCTAAACCGTACCACGATCAAACAAGATCAGCTGTCCCCGAAGCATGAATGCCAACAATGCATAGGCGTGGGAAGCAAATTGGGGCGTGTAAGAATGTTTACAATAGGAAGGGTGTCGTGCCGCACGAAGCAGGTGCGCGCCGCCACGTATCTTTTAACCTTGAATGCCCGATTAGGTATTCGAGTGTGGACTCGTCCAGTTTTTTCTCTTAAGTTCAAAAAGCTGGGCGAGCCCAAGAACAAAGCTATGTACACGCAAGTGTATGCTAGAGAATTAGTTGTCTCTGGGCTCTGACAATGGGGAGGTCCATAGCTCCCAAATGCTGTGTTGAATTGTTAAAACATTGTTACCAAAAATTCGAACTGTAAATTGGTGACTAAATATCACGTATAAATATGAACTAATTGTTGTATCGGGAGTTCAAAGGGACCGAAACCCGTGGTCATGCGAGGATCGGAAAGGGTACTCCCCTGAAGACCAGTATTTTTTGAGCATATCTCCCAAAAACAGTAACTAACCGCCCCATCCATTTGAGCCATAAATGCCCCACCCATTTAAGTCATAAATACCACACCCATTTTAGCCATAAAATGCCCCACCCATTTAAGCCATAAATGCCCCACCCACCCATTTAAGCCATAAAATGCCCCATCCATCTAAGCCATAAATGCCCCATCCCCATCTCCCTTTATGTTTTAACTTCACACTTTATGTATGTGTGAAATTTTGAACATCGATGTGCCAGCGGTGTTGGTGCTCCCCCACTCGACATACAACATCCTCAGTGCCGCTAAGAATACATTGCACGCTACCGCCTATTGCGGCCGATATTCAGCACAGCAGTTTCAGTGGCAGAATCACCATAGTGATAGCAGCAATTCAGAATTTCAATAGTGACTGCATACAATAAAGATCACAGCCTTTTTATAGTTAGCTAGGTACAGCATAGCAACTAAGGTATGAACTGCAGTGATACATGGCAACAGAGATATGTGAGGCATACTTGGTAACTCAAATATGCAATTGACAGCTCAAGCCAGACATTTGGACTGCCATAAACAATAGTTCGGAATTTGGCATTGTCCAAGGATATTACACTAATATATGCATGTTGTATAAGATTTGAGCTACTTTCAGATGCATCAATCTCAGACAGGCACACAACAAGAGGTACACCAAAAATATAATCCGAAGGAGCAACTCAGGTTTGCCCTTATAATAGGCATGGACCGATGTTCGCTCATCTGTGGGGCAAAAGCATATAAAACAGACAAGCAACACCTTACTCATACAATACCATTACACATTCCTGTGGCAAATGGTTGTGTGTTACTAAAGATTGCAAGTTGTCATACTCAAAGTGGCATATGCATACTATGGTGAACATGTTCCCTGGCTGCATATATATTAATTCACTGCAAAAACAAATTGGTTGTTTTGACCACAGAGTGGTTACCTTGGTTGCAGACAAGCCAAAGAGACAGTGGTTATGTACTATATATAATTACATAAGACAACTGGACAGGAAGCTTCCCAGACTATCTTACAACCAGCATCTCCGGTGTGAAGCTTATATGCAATAACAACCATGATCTTGCAGATATAGTGACCACTGAACATCTGACCAGTTTTGTCAAAAGCATAATCTTTTTGAAGTGTGGTTGTAGTGACTTCCCCACATGCAGATGTTGTGTGGGTTGTCAGTTGTAAGGTATGATTTGGGCTCAGGTTGCTTATTTGGTAGTCTCGGAGCCAGACCCTCCTCCGCGTGTGAGGGTCTGGTTCCGAGACTAGTTCCCTGGCTGCATATATATATCACTGCAAAAAGAAATTGGTTGTTTTCACCACAGAGTGGTTACCTTGGTTGCAGACATGTCCTTTTAGCATTCTTAAGATATCAGTATATTTGTACAAAAACCAGTCTAAGTGCACATAAGCCATTTTCGAGTATGACAACAAACTTGAAATTTCCAGCATTTGTGCTAGCAGTGAACAACAGTTCACTTACAAATTTCTCTTGATTAAGCACTAATCATATCACAAACCTGGAAGATAAAAAGCAAATGCTGATCAGCGGCACCAACAGTACATATTCCATTGTCCGTAAAAACTTACCTATGATGACCAGACTGTAGTTTGGTTCCCAGACCCTGCAGCGGAAAAGGCAGAGTGAGCATGAGCAAGATAAGGGTCTCATGGATATTAGCACAAATCCACGGCTGCATTCCAGTGGACAGCATTGATAAAAGAATGCTGTGTCGGCCAACCAGAGTTCAAATTCTACTAATCTACAGGAAGCACTTTGCCATGATGTCATTGTTCTTTGTTGTGATTGGTTTGTTATATTTCAAATACACATTAGAATATAGAAACATTTGGAGGACACAGGATCGAGGTGAACAAAGACAATGTTACTGCATTTTTATGCCAAACATTTTACAAACTACGAATGGGTGTCTCTAATCACTGGACTGGAATATGGAACGGAACGATGGACTGGAAAATGGAATGGAACAGTGAACGTACTTAGTTATAACTAACTCATGTAACTGGCGCTGCTCAGTCTATGTTGAACTACCTAGTGTATCGCTAGGGCTGTTATCTCACCGTAGAAGCTTTATGAGCAAGTACGGCATTGCCCACCGTCATGCTTCTATATCCAAGCATGGTGACCGTCGCTGGCTCATCATCAGATGCTTTGTTATTGTAGTCCTGCAAAGCCAGACTCTCGAATGAAAAACAAGGGTCTGGCTTCGCAAGTCTTCGTAGACAAACTGGAATGTGCTTGATGGCAGAAAGTAGTGCTCGTTCCTCAGTCTCTTCGCTTCGGTCTTTGTTCACCTCGATCCTCGGTCACTCCTAGGTCTCACAACCTCAGTAGCATTAACAGTAGTAAGCGTGGGGTCATTCTAAAAGTTGGAACGGGAAATGGGAAATGAGAAATGGGAAACGAGGAAATGGGGAAAATTTATGGAACGGCAACGCACAAGTGGTGAGTCAGTGTAAAAGAGGACAGTGTTCATGTTGTGCAAAGTATCTAAAGTCATGATTAGCTAGAGGAAGTAGGCCTATAGAGTCCTTCTAGTGAGAAAAGTGGGAAGAATAAATCAGCACTAACAGTAGCATGGAAATAGAACTGGAGTGTGTGCATATATCTACTTTGTCAGATAATAGAATTGTCTCACTCATGTATAATTGTACATTCCCTCCTCCACTCAGTGCACATGACTATAATTCACATATTTCCATTAACGACAGTACGTTAGCACCTGTATGCTATACAGTGATTAATATGCATGGTTAGGGTGGGGTTATGGTTGGGTAGTATAGCATACGGATGCTAACGTACTGTCGTTAACGGCTTGTTTATGGCTTGTTAATTCACACACACTAATTATATTCTCTACAGAGTCGGTGTGTGTATCCACTGAAGAATGACTGCAAACAGGCCTTTTGTGAACTTCTATTTTAGATGTTGAATAGTACATGCTGTTGTATAAAGTTGGAACAAAGTATGAACAATTTGCAGATTCAACAAACTTCAAGAAAGGTAACCATGCTACCAAAAGTAAAAACTTATACATAGAGCTAGCTTGCAGATCGTGATGCAATGCATACCCCTTTGGTGCCAACTGTCAGGCAAAGATGATGTCTCAATGACTTTCTCATAACATTTGATGACTGCAGTGACAAAACATCAGCAGTTTGCTGAGTGAAATGCAATGTGCCTTCTTCCCATTTCTCATTTCTCATTTCCTCGTTCCTACTTTTACAGAGGTTTTCAAGTTGGTTGTCCGCAAAAATTTGAAATCAGCTGACGCATGCGCACAAATACCTTCTGTTTTTCGTGCGTTGTGGTGTCAAGAGCACCATCAAAACCAAAGTTCAGTTCGAATTTGCTCGATTAGTGCCTTACGGACGCTTTACCTCGTACGATGTGGACCTTGGAGTTCACAGCGCACGCAAAAGAACCGAGAAAGGTCGCGCATGCGCAAACGGAATACGGACAACTTGAAAAGCTCTGTAGAGTGACTCGTAAGCGTGGTCCCACGCATGGTACTGTATCTGGTCTCCGGGGACTCCGAGTTCTGACTGCGACATCATGATACCAGACAAGGAAGATTGCTGGCAACATGCACTGGAGTTGCTCATACAGCCTCTGCGGTGAGATAAGAGCCCTAGACACATAGTAGCTAGCTCAACCGCCCCAGTACACGAGATTATGTACATTCACTGTTCCATTCCATTTTCCTTTCCACCATTCCATTCCAGCGATTAGAGACACCCAAAAGTAATAATCTCAAATCTTGCTCCTTAGTATTTAACTAATTCTTAGATACCTAAAGCTAGTTTTAGTAATTAATAACTAATGAGCAAAATCAGGATTACTAGAGTATTTTAGTATTAGTAACAACACTAGTGAGACCCTTCCTCTCCTCCGCGCACTAGAAGGGTCTGGGAACCAATCTAACCAGACTGTAAATGAGTAGCTACCTGGTGGCCAAGGTTGTTTATCCTAAGACAAATTGGGATCTGTCTGCACTTTCCACAGTGGACAGATTCTAAGTTTGGAATATGAATGAGGAGACCACATATTGCTTTCACAACACTTTTTCACCTGGCATTACAAGTACTTAGATGGGGAAATTGCTATTTTGTGTATGCTTACCCATTTTACACTGAGTTTCATTTTCTAGAAGTCTTTCTGAGGTTATTGATACCTTGCATGATCCGTATTTCCACTTCTGCTGTGAGTTAGGACTGGAAACTTGATCTAAGGGTGTAGTGTATTGACCATTGAGTTTCATTTCCTGTTTCTGTTATGTGTGTGTAAGTTTGTCATGTGCATGTCATGAATATCTGTGGATTGTACATTGCGATGTGTGACAGAGTCTATAATAGCCAGAATCAGTTGGGCTAAATCTGATCTGGGGTAACTATACAACAACTGGCGACAACTGGATGGCCACTGCCACACTAGGGTGGAGCCATTTGATCTCCAAAATGACGACTGGGAAGAGTATACAGAGCGCTTGGAACAGTTTTTTTGTAGCAAACAGCATAACGGACCAAGCTAAGAAGGTCGCAGTATTTCTGACAGTCCTCGGTGGTAAAGCATATGCCCAGCTACGGAACTTACGGGCACGTACGAAGCGAGCAGACAAGGTGTATGGGGACCTTGTCAAGGTCATGAAAGACCATTTGAAGCCAAAGCCGCTCATTATCGCAGAAAGATTCAAGTTTCATCGTCGGAATCAGCGAGAGGGAGAGACTGTAGTGCAGTACCTGGCCGAGATACGCAAGCTCACGGAACAGTGCGACTTCAGAGACTACCTCAAAGAAGCCTTGAGGGATAGGCTTGTGTGTGGTTTGCGGAGCGAAGTCATTCAAAGGAGAATTCTGGCCGAAGACCTTACGCTGAGAAAGGCCTACGAAATTTTGCATGGTATGACAGGCCACTCCCCAGAGAGGTGTTTCTTCAAGACTCAGAAGTGTAGAAGATGTGGCAGAAAGGGGCACATAGCCAAAGTGTGCAAATCCGCAGACAAGAGTGGTCCACAGGAAACTCAAAAACCCAATGCCACCAAATCCAGATCATTTCCAAAGCGACGACAAGCTGGTCATCGTGCAGGATATGTAGAGCTGAGTGACTCTTGTGTAGTACCTGATGATGCAGACATCCTCGAAGATTGTCGTGATCTATTCGCCATTACAGGAGGTGAGGGCACACCGGAGGCAGCAATCATGTTGGAGCCTGAGGTTGATGGAGTGATTCTGCCCATGGAGCTAGACACAGGGGCATCAGTGTTTTTGATTTCCGAGAAAGTGTGGAGAGAACGCCTACCGAAGGCTGAACTCCTGAAATCTGATACTTTATTTGACATATACACTGGTGAGAAGCTCCGAGTGCTGGGCCAGGTACGGGTTCTGGTGAGGCACAATGGGCAGGAGCAGCAGTTGCCACTGCTGGTAGTGGCTGGAAAAGGGCCGTCCCTATGGGGAGAAATTGGCTAGCAGCCATACAATTGAATTGGGCACACATTAAGCACATTAAGGAGTTGGGTACACACCAGGGAATTGAGGTGAAACTGACGGTGCAGGAGAATGCCATGTCCAAGTTCTATAAACCCCGTGCTGTTCTGTATGCCATATGTGGTGCCATTGAGAAGGATCTCAAGCGACTAGAGAACCTTGGTGTGGTTGAGAAGATAAATTACAGCGTTTGGGCCGCTCCAATCGTGGCCGCACCCAAGGCAGATGGAGGAATTAGAATTTGCGGAGACTACAAGGTCACCATTAATCCAGTTCTACAAGTAGACCAGTACCCAGTTCCCAGAGTTGAGGACCTGTTCATTATCTTGGCTGGTGGTCAGAAATTCTCTAAATTAGATCTCTCGCATGCATACCAGCAATTATAAGTTCTCCTCGAACCAGCGTCCCGGAAGTATGTGACTGTGAACAGGTCCTCCTTGTCCAGGGAATTCCCCGAGTGGTATAGTCTTCTGTTGAGCCAATGAAAAATGTCTGGTGGCTTGATTTCTAGTCAAGAAGGCATGTCCAGGAAAATAAGAATGAAACACAGTTCTCTCTTTGTCACTATTGATTATGCACCCTTTGATTTTGATGGCCATCCAATATTCCAGTTGGGAAGCATCCTAATGAGAATAATATTGAATCAAACCACCAGACGTCAGACATTGTGGAGAAGCGTACATCTGGAGACTGACATCACTACTTATAGTCGCATTGGTGAAATTGACACTTAAGTCTTCTGCTTTCAGTGAGCATGTAAATCATACCTATTTCTCTGCAATACCTCTAAGAAAGTCACAGTCACATGGTTGTTAAGATGCAAACATTACAAGGCCATAGCAAGTAGTCAGGCAGGTTAGGTTAGGCCCGATCACTTTCTCCACACCAAACATGCACATGAGCACTTTGAAGTCATAATACACGTAGAGTTGTAGATATAAAAAAACTAGTAAAGTCTCTGAAAAGCTAACCATCACTGCACAGACATGATTCCTATACTGACAAAAGTCAATATTCCATTAGGATTTTGCACAGCCATTTCAGTTCACTCATGGGCATAATTCCTTCACTGCGACAAAGACAGTGACAAAGCGACTTCACTGCGACAAAGACAAAGATGCAACATGCTGCCTTTTGCTGGCCAACACATTTCCATCTGTCAATGTCACCAAACAAACTTTTATAATGAAACACAGGCGTGTCGCCCAGAGTGGAGAATCTGAAGAGCTTCAGTAGCTACTTGACTCTACTACACTCTACCATATGGCTCTACTTGGCTCTACTTTACTCTATGTCACTCTACTTGACTCTACTACACTCTACCATATGGCTCTACTTGACTCTACTACACTCTACCATATGGCTCTACTTGACTCTACTACACTCTACCATATGGCTCTACTTGACTCTACTACACTCTACCATATGGCTCTACTTGGCTCTACTACACTCTACCATATGGCTCTACTTGGCTCTACTACACTCTACCATATGGCTCTACTTGACTCTACTACACTCTACCATATGGCTCTACTTGGCTCTACTTTACTCTATGTCACTCTACTTGACTCTACTACACTCTACCATATGGCTCTACTTGGCTCTACTTTACTCTATGTCACTCTACTTGACTCTACTACACTCTACCATATGGCTCTACTTGACTCTACTACACTCTATGTCACTCTACTTGACTCTACTACACTCTACCATATGGCTCTACTTGGCTCTACTACACTCTACCATATGGCTCTACTTGACTCTACTACACTCTACCATATGGCTCTACTTGGCTCTACTTTACTCTATGTCACTCTACTTGACTCTACTACACTCTACCATATGGCTCTACTTGACTCTACTACACTCTATGTCACTCTACTTGACTCTACTACACTCTACCATATGGCTCTACTTGACTCTACTACACTCTACCATATGGCTCTACTTGACTCTACTACACTCTACCATATGGCTCTACTTGACTATACTTGCACTCTACTATACTACCATGGCTCTATTTCACTGTACCTGACTGTACTTAGTAACTTTTGCATAAATCCTCTCCCAGTGTAGTTCTACATGCTTCCATCATGAGAAGCATTTACAGTAAAACCTCTAATAACGGACCCTCCGAAAAGCGGACTACCTCTACACTGGACAGATCAATTCCCCTCAGTTGATTTTACCATAGAACTAATGCATTTCAAACCTCCGAGAAGGGGACACCTCTCAACTCCGTACAGCTGACACCCCTCAACTCCGTACAACGGACACTTATGAGCCGGCCCCAGACTTACCTTAGCCAATACAAAATTACCTCAGGATATCAACTCCATGGTTATACCAATGGATTAGTGATCCCATTCTTTTTAAGCAACATTGGTCTTTCTCATGTTTGTATGTAAATTCTCTTCCTCAGTCAGTGCCTTTGGACTGAGATAGTTTGTGTCTCATTCTGCCAGAGCAAGCATCCAGACAGACTGAGAACAATCCTGGATTCCTACCATGCACCCCACAAGTCGGAATGTCACTACTGGACTGGGCTGTTTTTATTTTGTTTCTATTTTGTTGTTTTCTGTTTTGTTGTCTCTGCCTTCAATGCAGTGTGAATAAACTGTGTTAATCTTCTTGCCATGTATTGTGACTGTTGTATCACAAAAATATATAAAAGGCTTACATTATGTATTACAGTTGGGATGGAACAATAGTTGTGTAAGGGAGTCACTAGCCTCATTCCCAGGCTTGTGCGTGGGCGGGGAGCCTGGGAACGAGGCTAGGGAGTCACTAGCCCATAGCTAGAGATAGCTAACTGATTCTTCTTGTGGAGTTCTTCCATCCAAGAAAGTAATACAGCACTACGGTAAAATACCTGCATAGGGAGTCACTGACAACTAAAGTAGAATGAATGGGGAGTCACTGACAACTAAAGTAGAATATCTGCATAGGGAGTCACTGACAGCTAAGGTAGAATGAACGGGGAGTCACTGACAGCTAAGGTAGAATGAACGGGGAGTCACTGACAGCTAAGGTAGAATGAATGGGGAGTCACTGACAACTAAAGTAGAATATCTGCATAGGGAGTCACTGACAGCTAAGGTAGAATGAACGGGGAGTCACTGACAACTAAAGTAGAATATCTGCATAGGGAGTCACTGACAACTAAGGTGGAATGAATGGGGAGTCACTGACAGCTAAGGTAGAATGAACGGGGAGTCACTGACAACTAAAGTAGAATATCTGCATAGGGAGTCACTGACAGCTAAGGTAGAATGAATGGGGAGTCACTGACAACTAAAGTAGAATGAATGGGGAGTCACTGACAACTAAAGTAGAATATCTGCATAGGGAGTCACTGACAGCTAAGGTAGAATGAATGGGGAGTCACTGACAGCTAAGGTAGACTATCTGCATGAATTGGGATTACTGAAGGGTGAGTAACTTGTGATAATTCCATGACATACTTGAGGGCATTGCCCCACACACAGGCTCAGTTTTAAGTACGTAAGATATGCTTCATGGATAACAGGATATGTGTGCCACTGCTTCATCCAGGATCATGGGATTCAGTTTATTTGACAAGGGAAGTTGTTACACTCGAAATCTTTAGACAGCTAATTATTATCTGTGATGGGGGTGGGTTGTCAGAGAGGAGGCAGAATAATTGGGGCTCTGATCTCTTCCACATTGAGGATCTCGAGAGTGATATTTGTGCAGATGTACTCTACAAGCTCATGGAGAAGGGCAAACATGTCAGCAAGGTGTAGCACCACCAAGCTCACAACATCTGGGGTCCATGACATGCTTAACCATAGGAGAATGTTTATCTGACGCACCCTTTTTTGGACTTAGTCTAGGCACGACTTTCAAACTAGCAAACTGCGCATGCGCGAGTGGGTGGAGTTGAACCTTTGAACCTTGATGCAAACTAAGAGATGGCTCTATTTGGAGTATGCAACTTTGAACAGCCAATGTTGAAGCAGCCAGTCACATGCCAGATACAGTAGAGGCATTTACAAGTAATGTTAGCATTTACTTAGCCTCACTCCCATGAGTGCAGGATGATGCGAATAATGCACTTGAAATGCCTTTTAGGAAGTGTGCACACACCATGAAAAGTTAATATTTCTACAGCCGCAGTAGCAGAAAATATGCTCTGACTGTTGCCATAATAATGACTGTTATTTGCACACATGCCACAACGTAGTCTGACTGCACTGTATGATACAATGGGACTCAACTTGTATGCACAATTCATCCAACGTTTTTCTTTTTGAGAAAGTGGGTCTAGCTTGTGAGACTAGGACTCTTGCTTATGACTACTAGCTTATCTAGTAGCAGCTATAGCCTAGGCCTTCCCATCATCCAGTATTTGATAGCTAACCCCTCTATTTTGCTTCCTGTGAGCAATCAAAAGCTGGATTGTAGCATTATTTCTCTCAGACCTTCCCAAGTGTCTCAATTTACATAGAAAAGAGTAAGATTCAATTTGTCCCTGGAGACTGCCCAACTTCTTGACACTTGCAGTAGTGGTAATGTTCATTTGATTGAAAAGCATTAGCCACGTGCTAAGGCCGTCCCACCAGCAAAATTTTGACAGTGTACTTTAAGTGGAAATGTACACATGTAACTGTGTACAAGACTGCTGCAACGAAGAGGCTGCTGAGCTATAAGTAACTTATAGTAGGTTATGAATATTAAGTTACGGGCCAAAAAGTGTAGCAGCCAAAGCCGCTACGGTTCTTATGCCACTGGTATTGAGGTGAAGATGCAGGAAATGTTGATAACTTTCAGTACCACAAAAGGTCTGGTGACTCTTCAGATATTTTCGTGTGCACATGAAATGCAGAACTGCAAAATTATATTGCCAACTATACGATATGTGCCTATGCCATTCATGGTCCGATCAAATTGCACTCTGGAATCAATCTATTGTGGTTTGGAAAGTTTCTTTAGATAACCCTGATACACATCATACAATGCAGATGTATGTGTTTTAAATACCTCCTCATAATTATTAGAACACAAAAAGCTGTGAAGAATTACCAAAACTGTTTCCCTATGTGTGGTACTATAGTCCATCCCATTCCGCATGAGAGGGAAGGGGTCTGATAACTTCTTTTACAGCAGTTTGTTGCTCTGTAGAGTGTAGGACCAATCACAGCGCAGTATTTTGTCACATGAGTGCTGATATCACAACTTCAATAGGAAATTACAAGGTGTGAACAACTGTGAAACCATGAGTAGTTGCTTTGTCAGTCTTCACCAGATACTTAGCGCTTACACAATGCGTGCTAAAATCCCTGTGCAACAAGTGACTGCAACTACCTAACCCCTTCCCTCTCTTGGCGAATGTCTATGCAAGACTAATATGCATTAAAGGTGATCTACATCGTGGTTGGTTGGGCTGTGGAACTAGAGTCTACTAGGCACTGCTATATAATCTTTCTTGTCTCAACACAGACAGTGGAGTATCCTTCATTTTGCTTTCATACTAACTTGGTGTTTCAGTTGGAGGAGAAAAAGGACTTCCAGTTTGTGTGAGCATTGCATACTTAATCTGTTGATATGTGAACTTTAGTGTTTGTAGTTTGCCACCACACATGATTCATGGACTTTTTCAGCACCCAATGTATGCACATTTTTTCGTGAAGTCCTCATGGCTGTATTGTGACAATCATTTTCAGAGTCCTCACATTTTGTTAGTCTCAGCCTGTGTTCTCAAGGCTCTCAGTCAAGACAAAGAACACCCGATGAGGATGTCTCTCAAAGGACAAGCCAGGCATCACTATACAATGGATATATAGAAGGAGCACTGCACTGTTGTATGAACTAAACTTTTAAAAACCTTGGTACATGCATGCAAAATAAGCAGAAATGTGTTGGGGTGTACCTTTGTCAGGTTTTTAAAAAGCCTCTGGTACACAATATGCATCTCTACTGCATAGTGTACAAGAACATGCTGGAGCCAAGTCAACAACTCGATACACCGACAAATGGTATTAGATAAACTCAAAAACAGCCAAAAACTGAAACTTCATGAATGAAGGTCGAAGTTCATCAAACGACTCCACCCACTCGCGCATGCGCAGTTTGCCAGCTTAAACAGACCAAGTCCAAAAAAGGGTGCATCTATAAGCCTTATTCTGGCCCTACTATTTTTGTTACGGACGGCATGCCATATGCGTCAGATAAAAATTCGCTTACCATTATGCATTATGTCTCCAATCTGATCTGTCATTGCTGTTATTAGTAAACACACAAGGTAGTTTACACTGTAAACAAGGTATGTTATTAGAAAACATGCAAAGTAGTTACTGTAAGCAAGGTGTCTCATAGGAAACACATCATTTTACAATTTCCTGTGGTATATGAAACAGACTACAATTCCTGTCCGTATATACGGAAAATAATAACCACCTGTTACCACAGAAACAAGGGTGGAGTGGAAACAATTTCAACCATACTTTTGGTTGTCTCAGTTGCATCAGTAGCTATATCCAAGGAGTGCTGCCAAATAGGTATTTTGAAAGTCCATTGAGGAACTTTACTCAGAAGACCTAAATGGCTACATTCCTGGCATTTCCATTCCTGGTATTTCTACCATAACCATGCAACCAAGAAGCTCCTAGGAGCAAAGAAACATCAAATCTCACCAGAAATGCTGATTCAGTATAGGCCTTCCATAAGTGATTTTAAGTTAACAAAAGGAAGAAGCTTCTTAACTACACTTTCACTGAAATTGTTAGCATTCCTTGCACTTTATGTGTCACATATACACAACAGGCATGCAACTGAGATGACCAAAATTTGGTTGAAGTAACCCGAACTTTTTTTACAGTGTAATTCGTTTAGCATCTGGGTTATTGGTTTGGGAATGGGTAGAGAGAGGGGAGCCTTCTGATTCTGTTATGTTTTCACCCTGCCAGTAGGCATGATTTCTTTGTACTGTGTGGTTGTTTTAGCTACAAGATGCCCATGTGCATGCAACTATCGGGAATGCACCTCTAACCTGAGACCTAAGTTTCCATTTGATTTATTAACCCAGGACTGCAAGTAATTACATTGTTGCTTAGAATTGTTTCCTTTTAAACGTGGCACAAAATAGTGTATCACTATTATAGGTATTATCTCCTACAAAACAATTTGGACTGGTGTAAAGAAGGTCTTCTTCATCAAGTAAGACACTGTACACCTGAGACAGTTCCCTCAAGCTAATAAAATAACCAGCACATGTGACATCAACAGTGATTACAGATCACATTACAAAATAACGCTGACAGCAAGCAACAAAGTTTGAGATGGTGGCGTAGGAGTGAAGTTGTCATACCAGACCCTTCCTTCTTCTGTTAGTTGGGCCAGTTATAGGCTAAGAGATATGCCCTAAGAACATGACTTAGATTAGCAGGAATATATGGCACACTGGAAATTGTGTTTACATGCCCAACCATAACTCTAAAGACTTCAAAAACATTAAAAATGTAAAAAGATGTAGGGATGGCATGCCAAAAAGTATGCAAACAAGGTAGGGATAATGCATGAAAGCAAAGGTCAACATATTGGCAAAGCCCCATCCCTACATCTTTTTCACACTGCAGTTAATGGGGGTCTTCCTAAAACATACCACAAGTTCGCAACCTTTACTGGCAGTTCATGGCTGTAGGCTCGTTCTCACTTCCTTCTCCCACATGGCCTGGAAACAAGGCTAGTATGACCCTCTTGGTAGCATTATGTTATACGGAACCTCTTCAACAACTTAAGCAGTGAGTTGGATAGTGTCGTTAAAGTACATGGCATGGTTTTAGCCTCGTCCCCAGGCCACTTTCCTTCTCCCGCATGCCGGCTCAGGAACGAGGCTAACATGATCTAGCAGCATTGCGTCAGCTGTAGTGTGAAAAAGATGTAGGGATGGCACTTTGCCAATATGTTGACCTTTGCTTTCATGCATTATCCCTACCTTGTTTGCATACTTTTTAGCATGCCATCCCTACATCTTTTTACATTTTTAATGCTTTTTAAGTCTTGTTTCTGTACTTTCTTGATGTTAATCTCAGTGACAGTTAGACCTAAGCCTAAGAAGGATATTTCAAGTGTATTATTAAACCACAACAGCAGAACTTGAAACGGCATTGACAGTTTAGTAGTGGTTCCAGGCATGTAATGATTATGTGTAAAATACGGCCAGCTAGAACCTGATGAAGGGCCAACCACTCTCCGTACCAAACTTTGTGAAACCAATTTCATGATTCAGTTGTCAATCACATGACGACTGACCAGCTGCAGCACAGAAAACTATCATACTGACAACTGACCATCCTAGCTTTAGGCCACTACAAATTGATTATTAGTTTCCCATTTCCCGCCCGCTTGACAGGATTGTCCCCGCACGAAAAGTTTATTATTGGTCACGTGACACGTCTCTTTCTCATTATTGCACGTGGTTGCTTTTTGAGCAGTGTCATGAAGTTCTTGAAGCTCTTGAATCTCCTTCAATCCGTCGTGGTGAGTTAAAATAATGTTATACAAGGGTCTAGAACTGGAGTATTTTGGTTTATTTTGGTAGTGGCTGTAAGTTTTGTAGCTGAAGTGCGTGTTTCTGTACATGCAGATGGCGCTGCAACTCGTGAACTGCTCTGTTTACTGCAATGCACGAAGTAAAACTCTCTTACCTTGGACTATCATGAAGGTTTCAGAGCCAGACTTCACCTTCAGAATGTTTTTTACCCAAGAAGTTATGCTGAGGATCGAGGAACAAGATGGATTGCAGTTGCAGTCGGCTCATGCTGGCCCGAACAAGGAGACTCTTGACCATGTTGATCTTGATCTGTGTGTTCAAGCTGTTGTAGCAAGCTTTGGCCCTTTCGTGAAGTATCGGACAGCATTGTCATCAGAGTCTAGACCATCTGTCGGAGTATAGCAACAGCAGACATGACACAGAGGGTTGAACGCAACAGCAAAGATAGGCTATACAATGATATCCTCAAATTTCTAGAGGTGCGCAGCATAAAGTGCAGTAGTGATACAAAAACTTCTGTAGAGAAGCTGGTCCACACGCTTATGGAGATTCTATGGTATATTGATGGGCATCACCACTTGCTGAGTGAAAGGTCAACAGTATCAGTACCGTCTGTGTTTAAACAGTTTCAAGGGACGTATACTGCAAAGCAAACTTGACGAGTATGCTTTCTCATGTGGAGCTGAGCTGTCAGACCTGGAATTAGGAGAAGAATTTCCTGAAGTGTATGTTCGACAACTCGTGTGTTATGACCCAATAGAGCGCCTATACTATTCTGCTGGCTACCCACCCATTTGTGTCTACTGTGGTGAGGAACAGACTCAGTCTGAGTCAGATATAAATCCACAACTGTATCCTCGGTGTAAAAACTGTAAACACAAGCCACCAGTTAAACGAAATTGAAACATTTTTATTATTTTTGTACATATGAAGTCTTCTTTTGCTCACTTCCTGTCTTGTTTCCTGGAATTGGGAAAGTGCAGAGTATAATAAGATAATCATGGCGTACGGTAGTACGCCATATGTAGGGATGACCCCGAAAAAAAAAAGGCCGCCACATTAAAAGTGCACAAATAACACGCTCGAAATGTCTTCGTTAGATTAGTCAAAGGCCTGTATGAGCCATATCAGGCATTATCGAGTGTTTTCATGAGCAAAAAGACTGTTAAGTTTGCTGGAAAGTATCGCTAAGCACCAGACCGGCAAGTCGCCAAAACGGACAAATCGTCTATCTTCTGACTTTCTTCTTCTTCTTCTTCTTCTGCCTTTCACCGCGATAGCACGATAACGGCTGGAGCTTTTACAACGATTCAAACGCAAAACAACAGGATAAATCACTAGGTATTGCACCTGCCACTTATCGGTCTAAAAGAAAGAACTCAAACTTGTCGGCGATTCTCAGGTAATCTCACACTTACGCTAGCTGCTACACGCCATTTTGCTCGAATTAAATATTACTCATAATTACGTCACCAGGGTTCAACTGAGCACGTGGTTCAGTACTTCGTAGTATAGAGAAGGTGAGAATTGAGCGTTGCAGTTTGCAAATCTGATTTCGTGGATCAGTTGACGTGGTTGTGCTGCACTTTACATCGAACGCAATATGCATAATGTCCGCAAGAAACGAGCGCAGGACAAGCAGAACTACCTGCGAAACAAAGGGGGAAAAAAGGCAAGCGTCCCGTAATAAGTACTGGAAGGATCCGGAGAAACACAGGGCATCTTCCCGGGCGTCCTCCTATGCCTGTTATTGGAAGGACCCTGAGACGAAAAGGGCGTCTTCCAGGGCATCCTCCCATACCCGTTATTGGAAGGATCCTGAGAAAGGAAGGGCAGCTTCCCGCATATCCTCCCATACCCGCTATTGGGAGGACCCTGAGAAAGGAAGGGCAGCTTCCCGCGTATCCTCCCATAGTAGTTATTGGAGGAACCCTGACAAAAAAAGGGCAGCAGCTCGTATGACTAATTTGAAGGCTGCAAAAGCCAAGCTCAAGTGGTATAGACGGTACTATGCCAGCTAGTGTTTTAACCATCAAGTACTTCATATGACTTAGAACACTAGCCACTGATATTCAATTTCAAGTTTTATTGTCAACTTTCACATTTCAAATTTGCTTGTTATAGTCATTTACATGCATATAGTACACATACAATGTTTACTGCGAGTTGATGGTAGCACTTTGGCTGGTGTCTTCTTAACATCCTCCTTTTGTGTTGTGCCTGAGTCTTCATATATTCCTCCAACGAAGCAAGTGGCAGCCTATTGGTAGCTTGGTATACTCAAACTCTAGTAGCACCGAGTCAACAGTGCATGGCTTCATTCCAAACTTCTGCACTAGAGGTGGCCACAGAACTGGCGGTTGTTCAGCTCCACAGACCCCTATGCGTTCGTTTCAAACCGATTTAGACTATAGCTACTCACCATGCATCAAACAGTTCTGTAATGGGGTCTTACGACTCAATACTCTGGTGACAGTCTATGGAGGGTTTTTCGGTGAACCCATTAGTAGTCCACGTGAAATGAGCACAGGATTTATAAGCTTGCATGCAAAGCCTTATTAAACTCATCTGCTTTTCACTTGGTTTTTATGAGGCTTTGCTTGGACTGTACTTCTAAACCCCCCGAAGTTTGATGTTTGGATTGACGATTTCACTTCAAAGCGTTTGAATTTATGACAATTCTTAGCTCTTTCTACTATCATACTGTACACACCATGCATCTTCCCCTCGGCCTACCCTCCCATGTCACTTCTCTCTTACCATTCCTAAAAAGCAATACAAAAAAAAAAAAGAGCAGGAACAAGTCACAAAAAAGTTTTCTGAATGAAAACAGGTGCATGTAGGGATGGAACCCTCAAAAACCAACCAAACTAGATGGGAATGACACCACAACAATTTCACACCATCCCTACATCTTGTGCCATTTTGCCAACTATGCACACCAGTAAACTCTCTAGCCTATTCACACCCACTAAATGAATACTAGCTGTAGTTAGCGCTGCTCATTCCACAGCCTTTTACATAAAGACAATCCATATCTGCCATGTTCAGCAGCAATAAAATTTCACAACATAACTTACTCCAACAGACCCAGCTCATGCACTCGACAGTTTCTGCATTCAAGACTAGTCTCACAAGCTAGACCCTTTCCGTTCCACAGTGCAGATCGCTTTCAGTATCGGCACGCAGAGGAAGGCACTAAGAATCGTCATAAATGCTTTGAAGTGAAATTGTAAATACAAACATCAAACTTCTTCCCTCTGTGTGCCGCATACTGAAAGCGATCGGTGCTGCGCAGAAAGGGTCTGGCTTGCAAGACTAATTCAAGACAGACCATACCTGCCATTCTCAGCATAGCAACTACATCACAGCCACCCACAACATAACTCACCCCCCATGCACATCAACATGCACTCCACACCCAGCACTACCCATCCCACTGCCTTCCACAACCCTCCTATGAACACAACTAACAAACACAAAGCATAGTTGGCAAAATGGCACAAGATGTAGGGATGGTGTGAAATTGTTGTGGTGTCATTCCCATCTAGTTTGGTTGGTTTTTGAGGGTTCCATCCCTACATGCACCTGTTTTCATTCAGAAAACTTTTTTGTGACTTGTAAGTAATAACCCGCCCGCCCGCATGGTCTTATTCATAGGCATGCAATGGGAAACTAATAATCAATTTGGAGTGGCCTTACAGTTCCCTAAAGCTGTGAGTAGGCTATTTTTAGTGTAGCTACAAGTAGGTAGCTGAATGCAGCGCCTTACCTACGTGGTGTTCATAAGCCTTGCACAATGCCGCGGGAGGAAAAGACCGTGCCAGCCATGCGCTGCCGCGCTGGCGATTTCGCTTGTGTACTAGTCTCGCTTCCAGACCAATGACCGTGGTCTTTGGTCTGGGAACGAGACTTCGTGTGCGCATGCGTAATAAATTAGTAACCTCGTTCCCAGGCCTTCCATCACGGGATTCACTTTGTTCACCGATTCTGAGGTCAGGCACGTGCGCTGTGATTACGTAATGAATTACTCGAGTGTACGTAAGAGGGAAAGTTGGCGTGTCCGAAACACAGAAAAGCAAGGTGAGGGCGAAATTTATGTAAAGCTAGTCTAAAATGCCCCTGCAAAGTGATAGTCTGATACGTTGAGGTATAAATATGGGATCTGTGCCTGCCAGTGGCACAGATGTATGTACAATGATTTATGTAAGTTACATGTGTGCATGCCACTGGCAGGCTACATACTCTTGATGACACCCCAGCTTGAAGTGCTCAAGCATCTTGGCCTTACAAACTTTGATGACAACAGATCAGCAGAATTGAAGCGATTTTACCATTTATCGCTGTTTGGGATGATGATCAAATGAAGTATGGCCTTAGTTTAGATCAGAAGAAGCTACATGGAAGCCACCAAATTGTTTATCAACAATGCACAGTTTGTTGGGATTGCCATTTTCTCCCCAAGGAGCTGGAATAACTCCATGGTGGGTGTCATTAACTTTATGCCTTGGCTGATGATCACATAAGCCAGACCAAACCAACCACAGCACAGATTGCGTTCAGTGTCATGCAGAGGGAAGGGTCAGGTGGCTTCTCAGAGGGTTTGTGTGTTTGTGGAAAAATCCATGTGCCCACATTGACTTCATCCATAGAGCACTAGTTGTAGCTTGTATTCATGGTTGTTGCTCTTGGAATATCGTACAGCACATCATCAATGCCACATGATCACCATGGGCCAGTGTGGCAGTGCGTATTATGTCATTGCTGAATGCTAAGAATTTCATTCTAATCCATTAATGTGATGTTTACTATTCCCATTGTTCTCTTTAGATGCACAACACAAAGATCCAAGTTTCCGAGACTGTCACAGATCTCTACCAAATTTGCAGACACAGTAGCACTTTGCTTGTGTCACTGTTCTCATCTTCAGCTAGATAATAAAATTTTGCATGAGTTCGTTGTATATTGTACTTTATCAGAGAGTTCAGTACTTTTCTTCAACAATGGCTGAGATTTCCATTTGTTTTAGCTTGCATGAAGACTTCATTCTGCAAAGCTAAACCCTACATATTGGCATGCGTAGCCTGTACACTGCCCGTGCCAGCATAAGTTCGGTTCGGCGCGCATCAGCATATTCTGTCACGTGGTAACCATGTGCCTTCTGTCCTCAGAGTCGGTGAACAAAGTGAATCCCTAACAGGAACCTATACGATATAGAGCGGCTGCAAGGGGTGTGGCCTAAAATTATTCCTGTTGCTATGGAGATGCCAATTTTATATGTCAATTTTAGCAGAGATTTTAGTAGCCTAAATTACCCAAATCTGAAAGATGAAAGTCTTGGACCTTATGGGGATGGATAAACTTCGAGTTCGAGTTCGAGTTCGAGTTGCCTCCACGATTTCCGGTGCGCACTGTAAAGAATAATCTTGCAAGCCAGATCCAGATCATTTTATGTCGAAGTTGTTTGGTCGGGTTTGACTTTCGAGGCTAGACAGCGAAGGGTTGCAGGTGTGCGCAGAGCCCGCTTCTGACTGAGATCCGGGGTGTGGCTCGATGCAATTTACATGTACGCAATGAAAACCATTCTCTCAACAGTCTTTACTGTCCCTATGCCACCCCTAAGGTTTTCTACAGCCAAGCACAACATCAGCCATTATTGTGAGCAGTGTATTGCTCAAAATTATAAACCTATCCTAGTAGGCCTACATCTCTGCAACTAACATAACTCTCACAGATTTTTTGCAGCCAAAGTCAAGAGTAGTGCTACTTAATTCCACAGGCCAGACTCTCCAGTGAGAGTCCTGCCTGTGAGACTAGCTATTACTCAGTCACGTCCACTACTCGGACTGAACTCAGTAATTTCTACAACCCCATAGCATTCTCTGCAGTGAAGCTCATGCAATGGTAGCCAGGTGCATTGTCAGCCAAGTGCATTGTCAGCCAAGTGCATTGTCAGCCAAGTTCATTGTCAGCCAAGTGCATTGTCAGCCAAGTGCATTGTCAGCCAGGCACAATGTCGTTTAGCGCTCTTCTATATACTGTGTACTCCCCGGCACTCTGTTCTGCCCCTCATGCAGCATTCTCGGACCCAAGCATAATGGCAAACTATACATGCATAGCTCTCAACCATATCTATACGGCCTCAGTATTTCAAACAAATTTTACAATTTCACTTGAAAGTGTTTGAATTTACGATGACTTTGTTCTTTGTGGACAACAAAGTTCTATATACTTTCCTTCTATATAATTTATACCACTTAGAACTATACAGGAGCATTAAATAAAGTACAACAGCAGTCACAATTCTTAGCATGCAATCTCAATTCCAATTTACTGCTTTCTACTATCCCCTCAGCATTTTTTGAGTCAATGTCACATTAATTCATTGGTTGCCTTCAGCTCTTTCTACTACACCTCCGTATTCCTTGCTACTCTCAGCATTTCTCAGGAGTATATAGCAGGAACTGCCAAGGGGCAGTAAAGACTGCTGAGAAATAATTATGGCAGAAGTGAACGGTGGGAGTAACTGAAAGGTTATATTGGCTGGAGGTGGCAGAGGACAATTCACTTCTGCCCTCAGGCATAATTACCTTTCAGCAGTCTCTATTGGAACTCAACAATTCCTGCTAGCTGCTTCTGAGATTCTCTAAAGCCAATTTAAGTGCAATAATCTTTACTGCCACTCATTCCTCTGCACTTTCTATACTTATTGGCTTTTTTTTTAGCAAAGTACATGATGATAGCAATGCCCTCAGAAATCTTTGCTTTGCCTCAGTGATCCTCTCTATACACACACACCCTTGGCCCTTGCATGACTAAAGAATATATTCTTTAGTCAATCAACAGTCTGTAGCTACATACTGTCTCCCTTTTACCTTTCCCACCTTAGCATTCTCTGCATTCAGCACAATGGCAGTCATACATCTCAGCATTCTCTAGTGGCCCTTAACATTCTCTAATTTCCTTCAGCTTACTATATGTAGCTAAACACAAGGGCAGCCAATCCTTTCAGCAGTTTCTACTTTAACCTAACATTTTCAACACGCTGTACTGCCCGTCGACATTTTCTAAAACTATAGGAACAATGGCAGTCATAAACTCAACAGCAATTCTGCATCCCTTACTATCCCTCAGCGTTTTCTACAGCCTGACAAGCAATTTCAGCAGACAGGCACAATCGCTAGCCACACCTCTCATCAGTTTCTAATACTGCTGAGCTTTTCCTAAGCATTTGGTGCCATGCACCAAGCACAATGGTAGCCATCCTACTAAGAATCTCTTAGCATTTCCTATTACCTAGGGGTAGCAGAAATTGCTGAGAGCTAGGTATGCTACTATAGCTGCCATTGTTGCTGTAGTTAGGGTTGCTATTGTGGTCTGTAGGTTAGGGTTGCTATTGTGCTTGGCTGGCCGGAGGTAAATACTGACGGGTAATAGAGAATGATGATGGGTAGCACACAGGCATCTAGGTGTATCATTACTTCAGCTTTTAGGTTGCACTAGAACTCTGCAGCATAGTTTTCTTGTGACAAATAAGTTCAATCTCCAACAATCCAACTGCATGCTTTGCATCCTCATTCTACACACTATAGCTATTGCTATTCAACAGTGGAGCTAACCCTGCCTGTACTACAACCATGTAAGCCTCTAACAACCTCCTTCATGCTTGTATGAGCCCAATCTACCCCAAGTCACCTGTTGACATTACAAGATCCTATAGTAACCTACCAGTTCCTACATTATAGTCCCACAAGCCACACCAATTTAACCAACCCACACACTTATTGCTTTCAGCACCACATGCATGATCCACTGAAAGCAATCTGTGTTGGGGTTGATTGGGTGTATATATGATACTGAAAGTCGTTTTTTTTTTTTGGGGGGGGGGGGGTCTCGTTTGTGAGACTACTCCAAAGACACTGAATTGGGAACACCTTTATAGCTACAAACTATTTTTCTCAAAATAACATTGTCGTGACCTTAAGTTGTGACCCCCCCTCCCCCCTCCCAATAAGGTCATACATAACCGATTGTTTTAGCATCTACATACTCCCATGCAAAGTTTACAACCCTCCTCTTTGAATTCACAGTGACATTATTTCGGAGCAAAAACAGCTCTGTGCCAAGTGTAGAAGTCTATCCCCTGATCAATACAAGGCTTATACACCCCAATGGTGACACTCACTGACCTGTCAATACCATCCACGGAAAACAATCCCATAGATGTGGTTAAATGCAATGCCACTGACTGGTAGATTCCCTCGCAAAAGCCATAGACTGCATGGCTTTGTAAAGCTAATGCACCTATCAATGGTATGCCCCACATGGCATAGCTACCTGGGGCGGATGTTGGAGAAAGGAGGGGAATTTGCTGTCGGAGTCTTCCCCAATGGGTTGGTACTTAGTCGAGATTGTCCCAATCCACTCAAATGGCATAATATATACTATCTTTCGTTGTGTTAAGTGTCTTTGAAAATTTCATGGATACCCATATCTCCCTGTCACACACTGTGCACAACAGGGAGATATGGGGAAATTGTAAGAGATAGCTATGTCGGGGGATTGCCTTCATGAACTAGATAAGCTGGAGTAAATTGTGAGGCAATTGGAAAGGCAAACAGTGTACTGAGGAGAGCAGAAGGTCCCAGGGGTTGTGGTATTTGTGGCACAAGCCTATCAGTGGCCCTACCTCCAATACCTGGGGCTTGATGGGGGATAGGAGGGGAAAAACAAGCGTACAACCACCAATTTTTCAATGAATACAAAATAATTCCTCCCTCCATTTAATAAGGCCGCCAGATAGGGAAGCCTATTGGAAAGCCATCTACGATTCCAGCAGGTAAGCCTCAGTGAGATTCTGCCCTTAGGTTGTGTAGCTATCTTCTCACCTGCTCAGACATCACTGCACTATACTCAGTCTCGCAAGCCTGGCACACCCTCACTACGAAGGATGTGCCTTGCGAGACTATGGTTTGTTCCCTAGGACAGACATCGCTACCATGGTCTGCTCCTCCCTCCTTGGGCTTACAAAAAACCTAACTCCCCCCTTACTGGTGGAACGCAGGTGCACGTAGGTCGTAGCTATAGCTATCGCATGTACGCAGCGTAAGTTTATCTCGGAACTCGAACTCGAACTCGACAATTATTCTATACCGGACCTTATGGTTGATTTTATAAAAATGTCCAAAGTTTGGTCCTTATGTATGGAGTTCTATGGCGCATGGCAAGAAGTTGCCATGCACCACAGAACTCCATACATAAGGACCAAACTTTGGACATTTTTATAAAATCAATGGTAAGTCTCAAAATGTCCATACTGCAGATTTGGGTTACTTGGGCTTCCAAGATTACCTTTAAAAATTTGCAGCTCTGTAGCATCAAAATTAAGGGAAGCCACGCCCCCTGTGACGTCACATGCATAGAGTGGTGACATCATGAGGCTCACTGATCGACCTGATTAGCCATGTCCGTCCACGGCCCCGCCCCCAAAATTGGTGTAGGATTCTTGCGTGTTCGATCTTATGCTTGTACCTATCAATGTTATACCATCATTTTGGTGAGACTCCCATCAGTACTGTCCTTTGCTGAGGAGACACAGGTGATTGAGTTTTACACATAAAATTATTGTGATATTGCACAAACATAGTTGACTTCAAAGCTGTATAGCTCCAAATTTGTATGGGATGTCACCAACAATATTGATATCATCAGAAAGTATATAGAATGTGCATCATTTTGGTGTGAGTTCCATCACCACTGTCTCTTTTGTTGAGGAGATACGGGTGATTGAAATTTACCCAGATTTACGTCTTTCATAATTATAGTCAACTTCAAAGCTGGATTACTCCAAATCTATTTGAGGTGTCACCAACAATGTGGAGATCATATCAAAGTACATGGAAAGGGCTTCATTTTGGTGTAAGTTCTGTCACAATAGTATAATCTGGCCGGAAGGTATGGGCTCCTAAATTGGAGCCTATTTTCAAGTTCCCAAATCTTGTCAACTTTCAAAGCTCTGTAGCTCCAAAACCAATGGGGGTGTCACCACATCACTGGAATCAGCTGTCCTTCTACTTTCATCCAACGCAAGTCCGAGCTTCATAGCCCGTTGCGTTGTGGAGCTACAACTGCTCAAGGTACCAACCTCCAGGTCATGTTTATCACGCTCCGGGTTTAACTCGCTCTTGCTACAAAGTTATCACTCCTCAGCTCCACAGACACACAGTCCTTTCTCAACTATCCGCAGACCGAGTATGGTGCTCCTACAAGCTCTAGTTAGCTCGACAGGACAGGTACAAAAACCGACTTCGAGAGCCGTCGCCACGTTGATCTTGCAATGTTCACTTACCATACGTGATACAGAGTTCCGTGCACGTCCGTAAGCGTGTCGGACCTCCTCTGTGTTACATACTAACTTTCCCATGCACCAACTTTCCCACCAACGTAGTTGACGTAATGCCAATTAACATTCCTTCGAGTTCCCGCACGGAATCCTCCTATAGTGGGACGTACAGACCCTGTAGTCAAATCCCCTTGAAAAAGATGGGAGATTACTGGGGATTCGACAAATACAGTCTGAGGTAATCAAATTCCCGACTATTGGGGCAACCCCCATATAATCCTCATCAACTGCCCAATAAGGGGGTACTGGGGCATAACATTGATAGGCACATTATCATCACTAATCATGTGTCACAGCATGATGTGCTGATGAAGCCTGGTCAGTGGTAGCTATTGGCTGACACGCGACCAGGCCTGAGAATAGGCAGGCCTAGATGTAACACAAAAGGCTCACTGGTAGCTACTGAATGTTCTTGCAGTGCTCCTGCTTTGTTTGCTCAGTTGGCACTTTACGTCACAAAATACTGTAGTGTGACCGTATGGTTTGTCTTATAAACATTCATGCTGCATAACAAATTGCTCCCCTAAAGCTATCACATATTTTTTAATGCCTGGAACAATTCATCCAGAGCAGAATTTGGCTGCTTCAGTGGGGAGGTTCTTGTACATGGGCTCTCTTAGGAGGATGCATTACTCTGGTGGCAACTGTGTGCTTGCTAGCCAAAGAATTGTGTTGTGGTTGGATCCATACACTGTTCGACTTGGTGTATAGACAGTATAGCTAGCTAGCTGTGTCATGATATTGTGCCTGTCTCTTGGTCTTGCTGATGGTAAAAGTCTCATCTCACTGCCAGTATGGTGTGTATGAGTTGCTATACAATGCATTTCTATTAGTGTCATTCTGTTTACCGTATGCATGTGATCACCCCCTAATGTGAAGTGCATGGAGTGCAAACAAAGATAGTTGGCTGTTTGGCTGTGTTAAATTTTTAGCTAGCTACTGGATATAGGACTAGATATTGTTCCAGGACAGCAGAACTTTTGAGGCTTTTGGGACTTCAATGCTTGGGTGACATAAACATGGTTATTATCCAAAGGCTAATTATATATTGGGTCAGCTATCACTGCAAGAGCTGACAGGTGCCACATCTTGTGCGAAGGGTGTGGCTTGCGAGACTGCTTAATTACAACATGTGAGTATACCCCCCTTCTTATGCAAAGGGTGTGGCTCGCGAGTGAACTTTGAACTCAGGGGTGGGAAATGGCATGGAGCTAAGTCAGAAGGTTGTGATCGGTGTTATTCTGAGTGTAGCAGTTATAGCGCTGCTGAGTCTGTTTTTTGTTAGCCGGTCAGATCGATGGCTAGTCACTATCAGTGATGTGAGGCGCCGTGGACCGCTACCTGCCCCTGGAAAGGTGACAACTGTTAGGTTAATACACAAATCGAATCTGTCCAGCGTGCTCGGCCGGTGTCAGAGGCGTGAATGACTCCCCGGCGTGAGTGACTCCCCGGTCATTGACGCCTAAGGCGGAAGTGACTCCCCCCTGGTGGGAATGACTCCCCTACAACCGTGATGATGCGCGGCTTCAAAACTGATAGGCATTTGATTTTCCGAATAACGCCATAGATACCCATAGATAGTAGAGTGATAACACGATGTCTGAATTTGCAAACTCCTGGCTCAGCACTCGCTGTCGAAAGGTGAACGGACTATATACAAGCGACAGCACACTGCGTGTGTTGATATTCCCTCCTGTGACAGAAACATGGGAAGCTTGCGAAGGATGGTATATTACTCATGGATCAAAAGAAAAACCCCAAAATTGTGGGAGTGTGGCTACTCTACACAGCAGCAACTGTATGAACATTCTGCTACACGCGCTGTCTCTTAGCTGCAGAAAATTAATGTCATAATTTATGATAATATTGTGCCATTGTTAGCTAGACTTGTTATTGAGAAGTCATGGTATTATTGCATTAAAATCCTCTCTCCGTGTGTGCATAATACAATGATGCCTAGGCGTGAGTGATTCCCCAAACATTAATAGCTATAGGCGTGAGGCACCTAGGGGAGTCATTCGCATCCGGGGGGAGTCATTCATACCTAGGCAAAAATGTTCGGGGAGTCACTCATGCCTAGGCGTCTGGACCGGGAGTCATTCACGCCTAGGCGTCTGTGACCGGGAGTCATTCACGCCTAGGCACCAGTGACCGGGAGTCACGTACGACGGGAGTCATTCGCGCCTATGACACCGGCATGCCTGAAACAGATCTTGAAAATGAACAGTTTACCATCGTTATGACTACCTATAAGCGCAATGATTGCCTTCAGTCATCACCACAGATCAAGGGAAGGAATTTAAGAATGCTCTCAACAAGGAGATGATGGAGGAGTTTGGCATCAAGCACAGACTCACAACAGCATATCATCCACAAGCAAACGGCCTCGATGAGCGGTTTAATCAAACCCTTGTGAACTCTTGTCGAAGTACACACAGGAGTGTCGTGAGTCCTGGGATGAAAACCTTCAAGAAGTAGTTTACGGCTACAACACATCTGTACAAGCATCCACCAAATTCACTCCATTTGAGGCCATGTTCGGTAGAGTGGCTGTACTACCTGTAGACATCAATGCTTGTGGCAGCTATGATCCAGAGGTTGTGCTTGAACAATTTGCCAATGCTAGCGAACCAGGCGAAGGCTCACAAAGTGAAGAACGGCAGGAGATGGAAAAGAAAATCAAGGAAAATATAGTCTCTGCCCAGACTAAGCAGAAAAAGTACTATGATAAGAAGCATGCTAGTGGAGAGGTATTTAATGTTGGAGCACTTGTATTAAAGAAAGATTTCACAAGAAGGAAACGTGCTGGTGGGAAAATGGATTACCTGTGGACCGGTCCATACAAGATCACAGGCACTCTAGGGAAAGGCCTGTACAAGCTCAAGGCTGTTCAGGGTGACAAGGTGAAATGTGAATGGGTTAACTAAACATGTCTAATATGCGTTATTGTACATTATAGCATACTAGCTACATGTATAGTCTATGTTATACCTTACCCAGGTGGTAGAACGTGTCAATGGAATGCACCTCAAGAAATATCATGCTCCAGAGAGCCCTCCAGCTACCCACCCACCACCGAGTCCAGAGAGCCCTCCAGCTATACCCACCCACCACCGAGTCCAGAGACCCCTCCAGCTACCCACCCACCACTGAGTCCAGAGAGCCCTCCACCTACCCACCCACCACCGAGTCAAGAGAGTCCATTGGCCCCATCTCAGACTCCTTCTCGAGAGACTACTCCTCATGATAACTTAGACGACTCTGTCTCACCACTACCACCGCCATTGCCTCCCTTGACACTATATATGGACACTTCCAATAACAAGGTAAAACTATATTGTGTTCATTTGGATAGTATACAGCTGTAAGTCTACAAGTGTTCAATTTTTGCAGATGTTTTAGTGTGCACATTCCTATAAATAAATAGTGTGCTTTGATAGAATATATTTACTTACATTTTACAGGTGACTTCTGACTACCCTACACTGACACATCACTCCAATCTTCATAGTAAACGTCCTAATTTAGCTGCCAAACGGCTTGTGTTGGAGTACAGACGAAGGAAAGCAAACAGATTGTCAAAGCCTTCCAGCGTTATAGACCTGACGTCTGCAGCTAACCCCACTTCAAGAAAGAAGTCTAAAGCACCTAAGACTTGGGTCCAAAACAATCTGTATTCACTTTCGGTTGCTGCCAAAGAGAGGATTCTTTCACCAACTGACTGGCTGACAGACGACATTATTGAAGCATCTCAGCGTCTCATACAAGAGAACAATCCTCTGGTGGGAGGGCTACAACCCCCTTACCTAGGACAGACATGCTCGTTCACAATAGAAACAGGGAAATATATTCAAGTTGTGCACAATGGGGCTGATCACTGGCTAGTGGTCACTAATATTGGAGTCCCTAGAGATGGTGTTGTAAGGGTGTATGACAGCTTATACAAGTGCCTTACCACAAGTACAGAACTCCAAATAGCCTCTATAGTGAATACTTCACAGCCCAAAATTTCAATTGAGTTTGTAGATGTTCAGAAACAGTTTGGAAGTAGTGACTGTGGTGTATATGCAATTGCATATGCTACAGCCCTCTCTCTGGGTCAGGATCCCGGTACTCTAGTCTTCTCTCAATCAGAGATGAGGAGACATCTTTTCAAAATGTTGAAAGAAAAGAAACTTACAATGTTTCCAGTGTTAAAGAAAAAGCGGAGTGTGAGAGTGACAGAGGGCAATCCCATCCTAGTATATTGTAATTGCAGGATGCCGGAAGTGGGAGATATGATCGAGTGCTCCAATTGTGAGGAGTGGTTTCATGTACCAAGTTGTTCCTCCCCTACACAAGCAGCACTGAACGATACAACTTCACTTTGGTTTTGTAATAAATGTAACAATTAGTGGATAGTATATAGATCTGTATTATAGTTTAGTTTTGTGATAGTTTGATGTTTTGTATACATAATTTACATAATAGCACTGAGTTTTAACAATTTTTGCTTTTAATATCGTTTTAAACTTTAAAAAAGTTTATTTACCCTTTGTAAAGGGGGGTCCAAAAATTTCATTGGGAGTCTAAATATTTCATCCAATTCCTGAAATATTAGTTCCATGGGGGTCCAAATATTTCGAAATATCTGGACCGGGGGTCCAAATATTTCAAAATATCTGGACTGGGGGGTCCAAATATTTCGAAATATCTGGACTGGGGGGTCCATTTTCGGGGGGGTCCAGATTTTTCATGACAGAACCACTACTGTAAGACTCCTCAACTGGACAAGATCATTGTGATATGGAACAACGTGGGGACACCGGTTCCAGATTTTCTTCTCAACATTTCTAATTCCTGTGCAGTTCCACTAAAGTTTATCAAAGAAGCAGAAAACAAACTCACCAGAAGATTCAAGCCAAGGCCAGAGATTGAAACGTATGTGTGATAATGAATATTTGGTGATTGGGATAGCCCCAATTGCAATAAAAGCAGCCAGTGCGGTATGCATGGGTGCTAGACTTCCAACAAACTTTCCTAGTTTTCAAGGGGTTGTGTCTAATTAATCACTGGACTAGATTGTGGACTGGGTTGCTGGACAGGACTGATGGACTGGATTACTGGATTGATGTTGAAATTAAGTTGGGCATATCATGTAAAGTCTATAGCCAAGCAATGGGTTGAAGTTGGTCACATTTTTGAAGCTTATTAACTGTTTCACCCTGTGGCTGCCAAACAGCTATTTCAAGGTTAATGAAACAGCAATGGACACTCCTGTACTCTTTTATGTATGGTATTGCCAGTGGATATCACTGCAAAACCACTTGGGTTACTTCAACCACATTTTTAGGTTGTCTCAGTTGCATCAGTGTGATAAAGGAATGCTACCAAATAGGTTTTCTTGAAAGTTCGTTGAGGAGCTTCTTCTTTAGTTACATTAGCTAGTCTCTCTTTTCAGATGACGTATTAATTTGGCTACATCCCTGGCATTTCTACCACAACCATGCAACCAAGGAACTCTGTAGATGTGTAAGATCAAAGAAACAATAAACCTCAACTGGTATGCTGATTTATAGGCTTTCTGAAAGGCGACTAATTTAATAAGTGGGAGAAGCTTCTCAACTACACTCTGATTTGAATTGTAAGCACTCCTTGAACTTTACGTGTCATGCACACAAAAGGAATGCAGTGACCAAAATGTGGTTGAAGTAACCCAAACTTTTTACAGTGTACTACATGTGATCTCAGCATGCACACACACTAAGCTCGTAGTACATGGGATGAGTTCATTATCCATATGGCTATTGTGTACTATACACTTGTGTACATTCACTATCTAGCCAGTGAGTTGATAAAGTGTAGCTTGTAACAACTTAAAGGTTTAAAATGACTACACTAAACTTGACTATCAGACAAAAATTACTGTTCTAATTGTAGCGCAACCCTCCCCAAACCGCACACTACCCCGCAAAACTCACCAGCTTAAGTACACTTCTCGCTTCTGAAGCTTTTTTGTTTGTCGGTCGGTCGCTCCTTCTCCCTCAAGGCAACCCACGACCGTACCACTGCAGTGGCGGATCTAGAAATCTAAAAAGGGGGGGTTCAGTGATCGGCGCGCAAAGCGCGCCGGAAAATTTTTGGTTGCCACGCCCACTTTCGGTCACGTGAACGCATTCAAATGTACAATCTATGATAAAATACAGCTGGAAGGCCGAACCGAGGGGTCCGTCACAAAAGAAATCTCGTACACTGTCCGACAGTGTTGTTTTAGTTAACTATAACTTAACTAAATACATTTTAGTATGGCCTTTTTAAGATTTAGTTAACCAAAACTACAACTAACTAAATTTTTTTGCTAAGCTGGGAACTACAACTAAAATATCCAAGAACATAAGAAACCTGTCGGCAGAAATCCAAACTGAAATGCAGAAATCCACTCTGAAATCCGAAATCAACGTGAAATCCATTGGATTTCGAAATCTCGTACGCCGAGGCGCGCCGTAGCGGACCCCTCGGGCCGAACTGAATATCTCGAACCAACTCTGGGCCTAGTCAAACGTCTGGAGATCAGTAAGGAACTGATACGTGAGTGTGTAACTGTGCCTGGTTGTTGTTGCTGCATGCCACTGCTGCATAATCATTTGATGGACTCGTGCAGTTATGTACGCAAAATACATTACTAGCCGCCAAAGGGGGGTGCAAATGCACCCCCCTTACCCCCCCTAAATCCGCCACTGCACTGAGTGTCCGCGCGCGCGCTTAACTATTGAAGATATGCGCATCACGTGAGATGTTTCCAATCCCGGTACGGAGCTATGGTATGACGAACATTTTTTTCGCACGTGCTAGCACTAGATTACTTGTGACTGTACCACCTGTGTCCGGCTGTGAAAAACTTTCTACTATGTGAGGACGCTGTTTGCACTTCCTGTCATGACTGCTAAAGGAAATTTGAATATTTTGTTCGCTCTTTTGTCACTCACTATTCTATTTATAGTGGTTTGGTTGGCAAACAAAGAGTACTCGTGATATCAACCTTCACCTTCACCGTATTTCTTCATACAGAATGCATCAAAGGAGTCAAAATATACAAATGGATCTCAATCATTTATGTGGACCAAGAGAATTCAACTATGTATTATGTTCAACTTAAAAAATATGTCCCCAAAGAAGGAATTGATAGATCTTCTATTGTCGTACTACAGTTTTTTCTTCAATCACATTATGTTGTTGTTTGATGGAGATTGGAATGAGAAGCCCAGCTACATACCAAAACACGTTACATTCTCGGGTTGCAGGTCTGTTGATGGAGAGTTACAACATCTTTGCCTACCCATCTGCTTAAATGAGACTTGGGGTGATGAGGGTGAGCCAGTAGGATATCTGTACATTGCAGATGATATGTTTGTAAACTTCACCATGATGAGTTTGCTACCACTGTCGAAAATGTGGTTCCTCGAAATGGGTACGATTAACTATACTAAAAGAGCTTCTCTAAAAAATTGGCATTGGAATCGAGTACTTAAACCTATGGAAACTGTAATAAATAATCTTCCAGCAAAGTGGAAACAAGTGCTTGTTAAGTATGAAGGTTTTCCTGATCGTCTTCATGCTACGGGGTCAGCTGATATTGTTTATGTACCACATTCATTAGCAGAAAACAGGACAGATGTTCTCAATTACGTCCACAAAACAGCAGCTAACTTGTTCTGTGAAGTTGCTCTCCCTCTGGTAGTTGACATCACTGCTCCAACTAACCGAGTACACTTTATTGAAGGATATCTATGGGGTGCAGATAGAACCTTTGAGAACATACAAAAGAAAGCAAAGTCAGCTCAATTTGTTCATCCCATCAAACTAAGTGATCCAAAGCAGAGCAAGTTATGGATATCATTTATGGAGGAAGTGAAAGCTGCTGCACTTGAGATATGAGTTGTTTTGCACACCTAGATGGTAGTACATTTCTATTAATCTCATTAAACATTCTTACGTACACACCCCTTTTGGTAATCATACATATACGAATTGGTAATGCATGCATGTATGTACCACCAAAAGGGGAGTTTAACGGTGGAAAAATATTCTACCAGTCTAAACTGTACCACGGTCAAACAAGATCAGCTGTCCCCGAAGCATGAATGCCAACAATGCATAGGCGTGGGAAGCAAATTGGGGCATGTAAGAATGTTTACAATGGGACATGTAAGAATGTTTACAATGGGGCATGTAAGAATGTTTACAATGGGGCGTGTAAGAATGTTTACAATGGGGCATGTAAGAATGTTTACAACGGGGCGTGTAAGAACATTTACAACGGGGCATGTAAGAATGTTTACAATAGGAAGGGTGTTGTGCCGCATGAAGCAGGCGCATGCCGCCACATATATTTTAACCCCAAATGCCCGATTAGGTACTCGAGTGTGCAATCATCCAGTTTTTTCAAAAAGCTGGGCGAGCCCAAGAACAAAGCTATGTACACACAAGTGTATGCTGGAGAGTTGGTTGTCTCTGGGCTCTGACAATTAATGGGGGAGGTTGAAGTAGCCACAGCTCCCAAATGCTGTGTTGAATTTAAACAAAAATTCGAGCAGTAAATTGGTGACTAAATATCATGTATAAATATGAACTAATATATGCATGTTGTATAAGATTTGAGCTACTTTCAGATGCATCAATCTAAGACAGGCACACAACAAGAGGTACACCAAAAATATAATCCGAAGGAGCAACTCAGGTTTGCCCTTATAATAGGCATGGACCGATGTTCACTCATCTGTGGGAAAAAGCATATAAAACAGACAAGCAACACTTCATACAACATAGTTGGGGGGGTTAGTCACATTCCTGTGGCAAATGGTTGTGTGTTACTAATTAACTACCCTTGCAACGTGAGTAGCTTGCAGCCAAAACCGCAAAGCCACAGCAGTGCATACAAATTCAATTAGGCACTACGTAAGCACTGGTGTGTGAAGTACTTCACTAAACAAACTGGCTAACACCCACAACATTATACTACGTAACTGTGGTTGCTGTAGGGTAGCTAAATCAGCAGTAAGTTGTCATACTCAAAGTTGCACACTATGGTGTTCCCTGGCTGCATCACTGCAAAGACAAATTGACCACAGAGTGGTTACCTTGGTTGCAGACAAGCCAAAGAGACAGTGGTTATATTTTGCTGATCACATAAGACAACTGGAGACTGGAGCTTTCCCGACTATCTTACAACCAGCATCTTGTAACCACTGAACATCTGTGTGAAGGGGTTACCTTAGTCTATCAAGCCAGACCATCTCTCACCCTCCAGAAAAGTGAGAGAGGGTCTAGCAGATGTTCACATCTCACCAATTTTGTCAAAAGCATAATCTTTTTGAAGTGTGACTGTAGTGACTCCCCCATGTGCAGATGTTGTGGGGTTGGTGTAAAACCTGGACTCTGGACTGGACTATGGACTGATTTTTGGACTGCGTTTTGGACTGAGACGCTTGATATTACCTGATGTAAGTGGCTAAACTGTTGTTTAAAAGGGCCCTGGGCCTTGGCAAAGGCATCTTAGACCATGTGACATCATCATGCAGCAAGAGAGTGGCTGTGCATGTGGATTGATATCAGCATTGCAAGGTCCAAGATCCATGATCCATGTTGGTACACCTAATGTAGCCAAGGCACAATTGACAATTAGTGTAGTCTATATTCATGCAACAACAGAGTGGCTGTTGGTGTGGCTCAGCATTGCAAGGCCCAAGATATTTGCTTAGAAGCATTGTAGGTTATGGTATGTGGCTGTAAACAGACAACAACCTTCTTATAGCGTGGTAATGATTGGTCCGTGAGTGGTATAGTCACAGTTCAGCCTTTGACCATCAGCCCATAGAAATTGACCCAGGTCCTCAGAGATCTCGATAAATGTACTACCTCCGCTCTTGTAAAATACCAAGAGATACTCATGCATGTTGTGTGCTCACTCTGCCCTCTTGAACTGTTCTTGGGACAGAACCCAAGTCTCAGGTAACCTGTTGTCAATTTAATTTACAAAGCACATTTACATTATGTCAATATACACAGAGAGCAACAGAACCTCTTCTATTTCTTAGATAACTGATTCGGAGTGGGAAATAGTCGTTGTGGAGCTCCGCATCGGTCCAAAACTCAGTCCAAAACTCAGTCCAAAAATCAGTCCATAGTCCAGTCCAGAGTCCAGAGTCCAGGTTTTACACCGACCGGATGTTGTGTGGGTTGTAAGTTGTAAGGTATGATTTGGGCTCAGGTTGCTTATGCAATTATACGTACAACACCATTACCACAGTTGGGGGGTTAGTCGCATTCCTGTTACAGTTGTGTGCTACTAAAGATTTCAAGTTGTCATACTCAAAGTGGCATATAAACACTATGGTGAACATGTTCCCTGGCTGCATATGCATGCATGCACGCTGCAAAAAGAAATTGGTTGTTTTAACCACAGAGTGGTTACCTTGGTTGCAGACATGTCCTTGTAGCATTCTTAAGATACTAGAAAATGTAGAACATTGTGGGGGTGAGCCTGAGCAAGCAGCTACTATAGAAAAGGCAGAGTGAGCATCAGCAAGATACCGGATATTAGCACGAATCGACAGCTGCATTCCAGTGGACAGCATGAGGAAAAGAACACTATGTCGGTCAACCAGAGTTCAAATCCTACTAATCTACAGGAAGCACTTTGCCATGATGTCATTGTTCTTTGTTGTGATTGTATTCAGCCTCAGTCAGATAGAATTCCTTCCCGTGGATACTGACAAATTGAGACACACCACTAGATCTGATCCTGTGTTGTCTCAGGTCATGTCTTGTGCTCGACATGGTTGGCTGACAAGTATAGACCCAGTGTTGAGACTGTATGCAAATCGCCGACATGAGCTTAGCATAGTGCAGCTGTAAATCTGAGGGTGGCCCGAGAACAAAGCTAGCTGCATTTCCAGAGATGTTGGATCAAAGTTACATTCAGAAACCCGAGCTATACCATTGAGTAAATTAGTACTTCCAGCTTGACAGAAATGAACAAAAACGTATTCGTGATCAAGGCAGTAAATAATCTTCTGTTGAGCCATCCAAGCCTCCCAACGAAAAATGTCTGGTGGCTTGATTCAAATTTCTAGTCTGTCCAGGAAAATAAGAATGGAACACTGATGCATACAGTTCTCTCTTTGTCACTATTGATTATACACTCTTTGATTTTGTTAGCCCTCCAATATTCCAGTTGGGAAGCATCCTAATGACAATCATATTGAACCGAACCACCAGATGTCAGACATTGTGGAGAAGCGTACATCTGGAGACTGACATCACTACTTATAGTCGCACTGCTGAAATTGACACTCAAGCATTCTGCTTTCAGAGGCACATGTAAATCATACCTATTTCTCTGCAATATCTCTAAGAAAGTCACAAGGCCATAGCAAGACCCGATCACTTTCTCCAGACCAAACATGCACATGAGCACTTTGAATTAATAATACACGTAGAGTTGTAGATATAAAAACTAGTAAGCTGGGCCATCTCTGAAAAGCTAGCTATCACTGGACAGACATCATTCCTATACTGACAAAAGTCAATATTCCATCAGGATTTTGCACAGCCATTTCAGTTCACTCATGCATGGGCATAATTTGTCTTTAAAGACTTTTCAATACGTTTAAAACTGTACCTTATCCATCTGTAGTTGTTGTCTTCAGGCTTTCCAAAAAAAATAAACGCCACCCTCAAATAGTAGCCGCCCTCGAATAGTAGCTGCACAAGAAATGAGCAGCGAAAAAAGTAGTATCCCTGATCGAAGAAATACGGTATAATTACTGGGTGAATGCAGTTCATTGTGGCAAATCTTGTGGCTGAGCTACACCTTGGAGGAGGCTTTTACATGTCTGTGAAAGCCTTAGGCTTAGGCTTAGGAAGGTCAAACCACATGATACAACCTAAATGCTGCCAGCTAGTTAGGTACAGCCCTACAACGTGAACAAATGGTGAGCAGAGCCTGGTAGCGAAGGCCTTACAAGCAAAGACTTTGCACGCAGTTTTGGTGATTCAGGTAAACCAGCAGTCTGGCTTTCACGCATGCCCTGCATGGAGAAGAAAGAACTGGTAGGGAAGACATCAGTTCCTGTGTTGCCCTGCATGCCCATCACTTGTAATGATCTAATGTGGCCTCTGCTTTGCCTTTGATTTCTACATTGACCTCCCTCGCCCTCTCTCATCCCCAGACTGTATTTATCGCGTGCTCGAAGAAAAGTAGTCTGGGCACGAGACTGTTTGTCGCCTCTGCCTTCATGCATGTGTGCTTATGAGAGCTGCCATCATTCCCGTCATCGATTATTCACGCATTCCAATTGTTACCATTGGACTCCTCTCAGTAAAAGCTAAGAGAGTATTTCTGTGCTGAGATACGGAAATCAATTAGTGATGACCTCAGGTATTTTAACAAACAAATGTCAACCATATGCCTGTCCTACCTCATCTGGCCTTTCACTACATCTCCCTTGTGAGCACTGATCACTGAATCTCTGATGAGTTATATCATGTACACTTAACCTTGCGATTATGACATAAGTAGAAGCTCAGTTGCTAGCTACCACAGTTGTGCCCGGAGTTGGTAGGAGCATCCTCATAACTACATAGTTAAATAGAAACGCCAATATCCAGTTATACGAATGAGGCTAGACCATTGTGTGCAGCTGTCTGGTTCTGTTCTGTTCTGTTCCACCATCCTTTATCACCTGAGTTCATAAGCATGGCCGAAATACTATAGTAAGACAAGTAGGGTCACAAAGACCAGTAGAGTCACAAAGACCAGTAGAGTCACAAAGACAAGTAGAGCCACAAAGACCAGTAGAGTCACAAAGACAAGTAGAGCCACAAAGACCAGTAGAGTCACAAAGACAAGTAGAGTCACAAAGACAAGTAGAGTCACAAAGACAAGTAGAGCCACAAAGACCAGTAGAGTCACAAAGACAAGTAGAGCCACAAAGACCAGTAGAGTCACAAAGACAAGTAGAGTCACAAAGACAAGTAGAGTCACAAAGACAAGTAGAGTCACAAAGACAAGTAGAGTCACAAAGACAAGTAGAGTCACAAAGACAAGTAGGGTCACAAAGACAAGTAGAGTCACAAAGACAAGTAGAGTCACAAAGACAAGTAGGGTCACAAAGACCAATAGGGTCACAAAGACCAGTAGAGTCACAAAGACAAGTAGAGTCACAAAGACAAGTAGAGTCACAAAGACAAGTAGAGTCACAAAGACCAGTATAGAGTCACACAGACCAGTATAGAGTCACACAGACCAGTAGAGTCACACAGACCAGTAGAGCCACAAAGACCAGTAGAGTCACACAGACCAGTAGAGTCACACAGACCAGTAGAGTCACACAGACCAGTAGAGTCACAAAGACAAGTAGAGTCACAAAGACAAGTAGAGTCACAAAGACAAGTAGGGTCACAAAGACAAGTAGAGTCACAAAGACAAGTAGAGTCACAAAGACAAGTAGGGTCACAAAGACCAATAGGGTCACAAAGACCAGTAGAGTCACAAAGACAAGTAGAGTCACAAAGACAAGTAGAGTCACAAAGACAAGTAGAGTCACAAAGACCAGTATAGAGTCACACAGACCAGTATAGAGTCACACAGACCAGTAGAGTCACACAGACCAGTAGAGCCACAAAGACCAGTAGAGTCACACAGACCAGTAGAGTCACACAGACCAGTAGAGTCACACAGACCAGTAGAGTCACACAGACCAGTAGAGCCACAAAGAAGTATGATGGAGTGCGTCAGATACATTCTTGGGCATATTTTTAAAGCTTCTGGTACACATATACACATACATTCATGCACAATTAATTTTCTTCACAAATTAGCTGCTTGAGCAAAATGTGCAACAACTCAATATAAGGACAAACACTCAAAACTTCAACTCACAGGTTAATCAATCGACTCCACCTAATCCCATATGCATAGTATCTCAGTTGACTAAGTGCATCAGATGAAATTTTAACACCATTTTCTCTGCTCTTGTCACCTAGCTATAGTATAGAAGGTTATCAAGCACTAGCAGATGCAGAGCACAAATCTCGCTGAATGTAAGTGAATACAATACCAGGAGGTTAATAATTTATAGCACATTGATATAGCCTCGTTCCCAGGCCCGCCCAGCTTTCCATCCCGCTTTACCGTACTAATAAGCAACAGAATGCGGGGCGGGGCCTGGGTACGAGGCTACATCGATAGCATTTATTTTGCTTACCAAACAGTAGTGAACTTTGGGAACTTCCTGAAGTTCTAGCTGTGCTAGCATAAAGAGTAAGACAGAAGGAGATGGGTTGCAGTTCACCTTCTGTATGACCTCACATGGTATGTACATACTCATGTGTGATAGGTTCTCAAAAGAAATGGACATGCAACCACACTGAGTGCCAAGGTGTCCAATTAGCCCCTATACAAGATGAGGTGTTTTCTAAGCCTGTTTGTGCAATGGTGACAAAAGGTCCACCCATGCAGTTAGTACTGAACAAAACTTTTACAGCAGCTGTTTTTTAACCCTGAAGTTAGCCTTATATTCAACTCTCCAGCTGTGTTGTTTTAGTTAGCTAAACCCAAAACTAAAATGCATTTTAGTAAGGCGTTTTGTAATTTAAACTAAAACTAAAATTAATGCTACCTTAGTCCACCTATTACAGACTACAACTGAAATACTTTAAAACCACCCAATAATGGTAGTTAACTACAACTAAATGTACCGATATTAACTCTTTTTAGATTTAGTAACTAAAAACTACATCTTTGAATCTGGTGTCTAATTAAACTAAAACTAAACTGCTAGTCTGAACATTAAACTAAAACAACACTGCTCTCCAGTTGCTGGGAACAAAACATGTAGCTATATGTCCCACTTGGCTGGTGGTAAACATTATTGCTATAGATAGGGCTCAGCTTCACTGGTTGCATGGGTTCCATCAACAAGCCGATCAACAAGCTGATCAACAATCACACACCCCAGCGTGGTCCACTAGTATCAGTGATAAGGTTGCATGCTCAAAATAAAGGTTGATCTGGGACTTGTAATAAATGTTCAAATCAATGTTATGAGGCAAGGATAGAAGAAAATAAAGAGCTGCCCGTCACCTAGAATTGAAACCAGCTTATTGGGTTTAATTTTCTCATGTTCTAAGGTGGGTGGTAAAGGTTATAACATAGGTCCAAGACTTTCAAACCGCACCCAAAGTGGAAAGAAAACAGTGACTTGAATGCAGGTGGCTTGAATGCTTGTCCTGCCATAATGAAGTCATTGAGCTAACCCACTAGCTACACATAGTGTGGAAGCCTAGCTAGGTTAGGGCAAAAGTAGAACAGAGAACAGGGAATCGGAATTAGGTGCACAATCCAACTCTTAATAATAAGTATAGCCATTGCATGTAGAGTGAAGTGAAACTTACTTTGTACAATTAACAACATGGTTTCGAGTGCAATTTGGGATTATAGCACAAGTGAATGGCTGTTAATTGCTGTAGCGCTATAGCTGAGTGCAATTATGCCATTCATGAGTGCTATTAATCCCAAATTGTACGAGAAAACATGCTGTTACTTGTTAATCATAGACTCTGCCTAGTTTACAGTATGCTATAATAAGTATGAGTATGTATGTGATGTGGTGGTTTATAGTATACAAGTTTACAGTAAACTGTATAGTTTACACCAAATTGTTGTCACTTACAAGTTACAAGTTTACACTATGTTAATATAGTTTATAACAAATTGCTACTGACCAATCAGTGAGCTATTATACCTTGCACGGTTTTGTAGCTTTTGTATTTTTTGTCCAATCAGAAGCTTTTCTACCTGTGCAATTACAAAAATAAATGCACACTTTTCTATGGGAGTAAATATATTGATACTAAATAAGTATATGATTAGACTTGTAATTGCATGTACATTGTATGTATAAGTATTCTGCTGAACTACAGTGTATGTCACTCCAGTATCTATGGTCTAAATATTCCAGCAGGTGCTCATTGGTGGTAATTGTAGAGACAAGATGATGAACAAAGCCAGCCTAACTTCTATATATGGCTATAGTGCAGGCCCCATTTAGTGTTGACTGGCTGGGTAGAAGATGTCCACGGTGCTAATTTGTGTGCATCTATATCTGAGTTGTGTAGGAGCTCAGAACATCGCACAAAGCCTTTTGAGAGACATCGTTTGGTGTTGTAAAGAAGCGCCATTGCCATCCAAAGCGCCCTGGATGTATGGGATGTGCTGTAGTGCCGCAAGCCAGTAGCCAAGTGCGCACTCACTAAAGTGTCAAAAAGACTAAGTCTTGTAGCTCAGTGTGGCTGTGCTGTATCAGTAGTCTGCTACCAGAAAGTTGTAGCTAATAGATGTTAACCATGTACCTACCTTAGCCTTTATGCAAGGCTCCAGAGTTGCAAGTTGGGATGAAGTTTGTGTTGTCACTGAAGTACCAACATTTGTGATCATAACTCAGGTTAGCATTGGTTTAAAAAAAATATCTGATTTTCTCATCTTTAGCTACTGTACCTTAATGGTAAGTTAGCTAGTTTGGCCACTGTAAAATCCTGTGTCATAGGTCCCATTTCGTGATGCCGGCCCTATATAGTCTCCGTAGATTACCTCTCAGCCTTAGCGCTTTAACCAAAAATACTTCAATGACAACTGTATCTAGCTGTGGTGTCAAGCTTCAGTAAGTTCTCTCGGGCTTCGAAAGAAAGAACATTGGACATACATTGGCACTTTTGTGGATTTTCATATAATTACATTTTCCTTTCCACTTGGGATGTAACAAATTAATTTTTATGGGCAGCAAGTGTACATAATTAACATGTACTTCTATGAACCAGTTAGATAGTATAAACTGCTATAATTTAATGTCATCATTTTGCAGTAGGTCTGCATTCCACTGATCTGTAAGGGCTTATGGTGCAGCTCAGTGCTCCAAGGCAAGAGAGCAAAACTATGCTCAACACTTTTTCTGAATGAGGGGACTGTTGGCAGCCATGTTTATGTTTTTGTAAACAGATTTGATGTATGTGTCCAGCACTGCAGCTGAAAGTTTCCAAATTGAAAATTTTCCTCTGTTGCTTTGGAGCACTAGCTTAAACCTGATGCACACAGATAAACATGTGTATAAAAATTATGAAAGCACAACACTACTGAAAAGGCATCCTTTATTACACACTTGGCAACCATTTGTTCCCAGTGTATAAAACAGGTTTATTAAACATTAACAAACATCAAAATTGCAGTTTACACAGACAGTTAGCTCTCCAAATATCCAGAATACAGCTCTAATAGCCACTAACTTTCTGGCAAGTGTTTGGGATCATGCAAATTTGACCAGATAATTGCAAGTCTGCAGATCAGGGAGTCCTCAATAGAGAGTTTCGTTATATCTTCAAAAGCCAATTACAATTATCAACTACAGTCCTAATACTTTAATGTAACAATGGTTACTAGTACAATTACAAATTACATTTACAACCAGACTTCCTATTGCCGTGTTCTCCACAAAATTACTATGGTCTACCATGCAGTAAAATTAACCAAACAATGACAGCCTTGTCTACGTACTTTCTGTCATTTGAATGTAATGAATTAGACGGAAAATAAGCTCCTATTGTTGACATTGTGCATGCATTTGGACTGATAGAGATGGAGGTATGCAAGACAAGTGAGTTATAGTTAAGATTGGTGTAATATAGTTTACTGGAGACAAGGGAATGCAAGATAGTTTATTGGTGATGGGGGAATGCAAGATTGCTGGGATACTGTGGAAAGCTGTATTTATGACATTGTGCATTTAAAGCAGGAGTTGAGCGGGAAGTAGCATTCCCTCAGCAACGACTCCTGCTGCCACTGAAGCAAAACATTTTTCCAAAGTATCTTGCTATAGGAAGCAGAGAAGATGGGGCTCAAGCCCTGAAGCTCCAGTTTGCACGTACCAATCCCTTATCATGGGGTGTCTAGTCTTTCATGTGTGCAGGAAAGAAGAGTCTGGAAGATGAGAGGAGATCTAAAAGTCATCGATTGGCTCATGATAATCTCTGTGTAGCCTCTGGCCGGCTCTGGGGTGTTATTTTTCATTTGGTTTTTTCGCCTCTCACTGAGGTAGTTTTTTTCCCATGGGTGTGCTGGCCACATGCCCAAAATAAATTATTTTTTCAGTTGGCTCACCCCAGTGCAATCCTTAGACCCCATGCATGCTAGCTGTACAGGTCTGGTGCATATTGTCTGTACTCTGTGTACATTATCTTTAGTGGCAGTGCTCACACAGTTGCTGCACACACCTTTTCTCAGACTGCTGCACATGGTCGGTTAAGTGTTCTGCATGGTGCATGCCTGGCTTAGATAGGAGAGCAAGCATTTCACAGTGAAAATGGTACTGTGTGAGCGCATTATCTACAAAAATAATATGTTTTATTCACAGGTTACCATGGTTGCAGACAAGCTAAATAGGTGCATGGTGGTTATGAGTAGTGTTGTTTTAGTTAGCCATAACTTTTTACGTTTGTACAAGAGACTATAATTGCACATAGCAACCAAACGAGGCAGTTCAAAATGCAAGCAGTTTACTCATCCACAGATGTTGGTGGTTACTATCTAGATTATGGTTGTGAAGGTGATCTGAAGTGCATTTGTAATGACTCCCACAAAGATGTTCTGTGGGTTGTCAGTGTATTGTGGTTGCAGGATGAACTGGACCAGGTTGTTTATCTGACCAGTCTCTACTGTACCACAATGGACCTCTCATAGTGTCGCTATCGCTTTAGCTCCTCCACAAGTAGGATATCAACTCCATGGTTATACCAATGGATTAGTGACCCCATTCTTTTTTAGCAACATTGGTCTTTCTCATGTTCGTATGTAAACTCTCTCCCTCAGTCAGTGTCCTTGGACTGAGATAGTTTGTGTCTTATCCTGCCAGAGCAAGCATCCAGACAGACTGTAAACAATCCTGGATTCCTACCATGCACCCCACAAGTCAGAATGTCACTACTGGACTGGGCTGTTTTTATTTTTCGGTTCTGTTTTGTTGTTTTCTGTTTTGTTGTCTCTGTTGCAGCTGTGTTAATCTTCTTGCCATGTATTGTGACTGTTATATAACCACCCAATATATAAAAGGCTTGCATTATGTATGGCAGTTGGGATGGAACAGTAGTTGTGTAAGGGAGTCACTAGCCTCGTTCCTAGGCTCGTGCATGAGCGGTGAGCCTGGGAACGAGGCTAGGGAGTCACTAGCACATAGCTAGAGATAGTTAACTGATTCTTCTTGTGGAGTTCTTCCATCCAAGAAAGTAATACGGTAGAATATCTGCATGGGGAGTCACTGACAGCTAAGATAGAATATCTGCAAGGGGAGTCACTGACAGCTAAGGTAGAATATCTGCATGGGGAGTCACTGACAGCTAAGGTAGAATATCTGCATGGGGAGTCACTGACAGGTAAGGTAGAATATCTGCATGGGGAGTCACTGACAGCTAAGGTAGAATATCTGCATGGGGAGTCACTGACAGCTAAGGTAGAATATCTGCATTGGGAGTCACTGACAGGTAAGGTAGAATATCTGCAAGGGGAGTCACTGACAGCTAAGGTAGAATATCTGCATGGGGAGTCACTGACAGCTAAGGTAGAATATCTGCATGGGGAGTCACTGACAGCTAAGGTAGAATGAATGGGGAGTCACTGACAACTAAAGTAGAATATCTGCATAGGGAGTCACTGACAACTAAAGTAGAATGAATGGGGAGTCACTGACAACTAAAGTAGAATATCTGCATAGGGAGTCACTGACAGCTAAGGTGGAATGAATGGGGAGTCACTGACAACTAAAGTAGAATATCTGCATAGGGAGTCACTGACAACTAAGGTGGAATATCTGCATGAATTGGGATTACTGAAGGTGAGTAACTTGTGATAATTCCAGGATCGACATACTTTAGGGCATTGTCCCACACACAGGCTCACGTAAGATATGCCTCATGGATAACAGGTTATGTGTGCCACTGCTTCATCCAGGATCATGGGATTCAGTTTATTTGACAAGGGAAGTTGTTACACTCGAAATCTTTAGACAGCTAATTATTATCTGTGATGGGTTGTCAGAGAGGAGGCAGAATAATTGGGGCTCTGATCTCTTCCACATTGAGGATCTCGAGAGTGATATTGTGCAGGCTCATGGAGAAGGGCAAACATGTCAGCAAGGTGTAGCACCACCAAGCTCAAAACATCTGGGGTCCATGACATGCTTAACAGCAATTACATCATATCAGAAGATAACGCTTTTGCCAAAGACCAGAAAGCAGTGAGAGTGTGGATACATATTTGAAGTCAAGGCTACATTGTAACAACACTTGGGTTATGTAATAGATAATGCATAGTAGGCTGGATTTATGGTCAATAACAACCAGATTCCGAGGGCGAACCCAACAACAAGGGTGGTTATTGTAAACCATAAACTAAGATGCATTATGTCTCCAACCCGATCTGTCCTTGCTGTTATTAGTAAACATACAAGGTAGTTTACACTGTAAACAAGGTACGTTATTATAAAACATGCAAAGTAGTTTATACTGTAAACAAGGTGTCTCATAGGAAACATCATTTTACAACTTCCTGTGGTATATGAAACAGACTATACAACTTCCTGTCCGTATATGGAAAATAATAACCACCTGTTACCACAGAAACAAGGGTGAAGTGGAAACAATTTCAACCATACTTTTGGTTGTATCAGTTGCATCAGTAGCCATATCCAAGGAGTGCTGCCAAATAGGTATTTGAAGTCCATTGAGGAACTTTACTTTAATCAGTCTCTTTTTTCAGAAGACCTAAATGGCTACATTCCTGGCATTTCTAGCATATAATCATGCAACCAAGAAGCTCCTAGATGTCTAGGAGCAAAGAAACAATCTCACCAGAAATGTTGATTCAGTATAGGCCTTCCATCAGTGATTCTAAGTTAACAAAGGGGAGAAGCTTTTTAACTACACTTTCACTGAAATTGTTAGCATTCCTTGCACTTTGTGTCACGTACACAACAAGCATGCAATTGAGATGACCGAAATTTGGTTGAAGCAACCCAATTTTTTTTTTTACAGTGTATTCGTTTAGCATCTGGGTCATTGGTTTGGGAATGGGTAGAGAGAGGGGAGCCCTCTGCCGGTAGGCATGATTTCTTTGTATTGTGTAGTTGTTTTAGCTACAAGATGCCTATGTGCATGCAACTATCGGGAATGCACCTCTAACCTGAGACCTAAGTTTCCATTTGATTTATTAACCCAGGACTGCAAGTAATTATGCTGTTGCGTGAACGTGACACAAAATAGTGTATCACTATATCTACTATTAGTATATGTAATAGCATGGTTTGGTGTGGTATTTGGGATTAATAGCACGAGTAATGCAGAAATAATTGTACGAGGCGCAGCCGAGTACAATTTACTGCATTACGAGTGCTATTATTATTATTATTATTATTATTATTATTATTATTATTATTATTATTATTATTATTATTATTATTATTATTATTATTATTATTATTATTATTATTATTATTATTATTATTATTATTATTATTATTATTATTATTGCTTTACAGCACAGTATGACATGACAGAATATGTAGAACTCAAGTGTGGGTGAGGAGTGAAGCTGATACAAAGTACAGTGCTGAAGGACTGCTACAGAGAGGGATAGCAGCCTGAACAAATCAAAGTGAAACACAACAAACAATAGCACAATGACTAATACAAATATTAATTTTGAGCAGATTATAATAGTAGTGCTTTGTGAAGTTAATCATGATTTAGTTCAAATTCAAAGTAGCATGACATGACATGGATTATCCAATTGTTGACTGAAGTGGAAATCATTAGTTAGTTACTGAAGAAAAGTAGACTTGGGCAGTAGTGAACACTTGCTGCATGGACAGCAGAAGTGGTATGAACATGGGTTGTTGCTGTCAAAGTTCTGAACGAATGAGTTCCAGAATAAGTTGGTGAGCTTGATCTTGATTGATTCATAGCTTAGTTGCAAGTCAATTGGTGGGAGTGCATTCCATAGATGAGGAAATCTGTTGAAATAAAAGTTCTTGAATCTGTTAGTTTTTACAAATGGCTGAACGAGTTTCCTGTGGCTCCCTGATCTTGTTGCATTAGAGCTGAAAGAAGTATATTGGGAAATATTGAAAGAACTGCAATTCAGAGCCGATTGTTTTAAGCTTCTTACAAAGAACAATATATCTTGGAGTTCCAAAGTCATCATGAGAGGGAGCAAGTGTAATTTTAAAAGCCGACTTCTGTAACTGGTGTAGTGACCGTTTAGAATAAATTTTGTTGCTCGACGCTGGATTTGTTCCAAACTTTTTATACCTTTAATCAAGACAGGTCTCCAAATCTGAGAACCGTAGAGCAGTTGTGAGCGGACCAAGGAAATGTATAAACTCTTTCTTGTTGTGATGCTGTTAGTTGCCGAGAAAGTTCTACGGACCAGACCAAGAATACGATATGCTTTGGAAGAGATTTGAGCAATATGCTTAGACCAGGAGAGATCGTAAGACATAGTGATGCCAAGATCCTTGTGATGAGTACATGAAGTGATTTCGTAATTGTTGATGTAGTAGGGAAAGAGGTTGGAACTGCTATAATTGTTTGAACTGAAGGACAACAGTGAGCATTTGGACTCATTGAAGAGCAGCTTCCACTCAGAACTCCAGTTGGAGAGCTTGTCGAGGTCAGATTGTAAATGTTGACGGTCAAGAGGAGATGATATGGGGGACAGACATTTGGTGTCGTCTGCAAACAATAGTGGTATGGAGTGCAGTACATACTGAGGAAGGTCATTGATGAAGAGTAAGAATAGGAGAGGCCCGAGAATGCTTCCCTGGGGAACTCCAGAGAGGACAGGCAGTATAGAGGAGTTGGAACCGTTGATGGATACGTGTTGGACTCTATTGTTAAGGTACTCACGGAACCACTTCCATAAATTGCCAGTAATACCGATTTTCCAAATCTTTGAGAGTAATTTGTAGTGGGGCACCGAGTCAAATGCCTTTTTAAAATCCAAGTATATAACATCACAAGCGTCATTACTGTTGAGAATGTGGTGGACATTGTCCAGGAAAACTAGGAGTTGTTGTGTGGTGGAGCGGTATTTGAGGAAGCCAAACTGGGATGATGATATAATACCATGGGATAAGACGAACCTACTTAGGTTGTCGTAGATGAGGCGTTCGAGAACTTTTGAGGTAATGCATAGGAGTGACACAGGTCGGTAGTTGCTAACTAGAGATTTCTCTCCAGATTTGTAGATGGGGGTTATGGAGTGGTGCTTCCATTCTGAAGGAATAGCATGCTTGGAGATGCTTAGTGAGAACAAGTGGTGTAGAGGAATATAAAGTGCTAGGGCACAATGTTTGAGTAGTTTTGAACCAATACAGTCGACACCCATTGACTTAGCTGGATCAAGTGATGATAGAGCTGAGAATACATCAAGTTCTGTAAATGAAATGTTAGTGATGTTAGGATAAGTCAAGGTAGGCTCAGGAGAGGGTGGAAGAGAGGGGTTGCTGAGGCTAGGTTTGTACACTGAGTGGAAGAATGTGTTAAACAGGTCTGCCTTTTCCGAGTCTGAAGTAGCACTAGCTGTGTTAAGAAAGACAGTGGAAGGAATAGTGCTACTGTTGGAAAGTGACCGTATGTAGTCGTAGATCTTTAAATTACAGTTACCATCAAAGTTTGCAACAAGTCTAGACTCATAGAGTGATTTTGCAGATTGAATTTTGTCACAAAGATTCGAACTTTGCTTTTCTAGTTTGTTACAGAGGTAGGGTGTGGGTTTTTTAGATATTTTCTTACGTAGAGTATGTAGACATTTGGATAAGTGTCTAAGCTCGGGTGTGAACCAGCGAGGATACTGGTGACGACGCAATCTCACTTTGGGGATGAAGAAGGTCATACCTTCATAAATAGCATTTTTGATTGCGTACCACACTAATTCAATATCTTGCAACAGAAGACATGGAGAGAAGTCGAAGTCAAGAAGATAGGAGCAGAGTCCATTGTAATCAGCCTTAGGATAATCGTAAACATACTTTGGCATATAGCGAGAGTAGGATGGTAGAGGGGTAGACAGATGGAAAGTGAGAGTGAAGTGATCTGATATAACTAGATGACCAGAGGAATGAATAGTAAGATTTCGAACACAATCGTCTGAGTTTTATGATGAGGTCAAGAATGTTACCTCCAGTGTGTGTAGGCTTGTCGTTGATTTGTAAAAGGGCATTGTCAAAAATGAAGTCACAAAAATTCCTAGAAGCACTTGATGTAGCTGTGAGGCTGTCCCAAATAACATCAGGGAGATTCAAATCTCCGACAAGAACTATAGAGTTTCTTGGGTTTGAGTGGAGTATTTCAGATAGGTACAATATGATTTCATTTAGCTGGAGGTTGTCGTTACAAGGGGGGTTGTAGATACAACATATAGTAATCGGTTTACGGAGCATTAGATTGACAGATACAACCTCGATTGGGTTAGAAACAACAGCTGTGGATACATTGACAGCAGTAGCGGGAATTGTGTCTCGAATACCTAGCCTCGTTTCCAGGCCTGTGCGGGTTGTTGCTGATTGCACTGAGCTCCACCCACGTGTCCAAGTAATTGCAAGGCCCCGCCCACTTGTCACGTGACCCCGGTGCCACGCCCACATGACTTCACTGAGGGGACGTTCTTTGTTCTTGATCCGTATCGACTGCTTCCGCATGCGTGGCCGTTTCCGCTATATTTCCGTAAAATTGTGGGGTTTTTTAAACTTTATGCAACTTGTGCAATGGATACATAAAAATGCTAATATAGTATAACATACCCAGGTTATAAAGATAGGTTGTAGTTAACAAAACTTTTCATACTAATATTAGGTTCAAGATGGAGGCAGATAGCTAAATGCTACATGTAGTTGCTTTAGAGTGTCCACATCAGAGTATCTGTAAAAAAAATTTGTGGTAAAGCATGCAGACCAATTTACTGTCTGGCTTTAGAGTGTTCCTGAAAACAAATGCAATTCAGTGTATTGAATGCATGGATGTTCAGAGGCATACTACAAATACAAATTGCTTGCTGTGTCCTACGGTACAAGTTTCTAAGGTTGTAGGGTTCAGGAGATATTATGGTCCCACAAAATTACCAATGCGTACAGAACCATGAAACATGGTTTACTTCAAGGACTCACAGCTTCAATTGTGATGGGGATGTCACTATGCTTGAACATGTCTTTATAAACTTCAATCTTTGCTGTATCCAATGGTGCAAGTTTCGTGTCTGTAGAGGGAAGGGTTCAAGAGATACAGTCACACAAATTTACCCGTGTGCATCAAAATCATGAAAAATGGTTTATTTCACGGGCTCACAGCTCCATATCTGATGGGGATGTCACAATACTTTTACATACCCTTATAAACTTCAATCTTTGCTGCATCCAACGGTTCGAGTCTCATGTCCATAGGTGGTAGGGTTCAGGAGATACGATTGGACAAAGCTACCCATGCACACCAAAACCACAAAACATGGTTAACTTCACGGGCTTATAGCTCCAAATCTAATGGGGATGTCACCCCATCATGTGAGGATTTTCAGAAAGCACAGAAACAGATCTTTAATCTGGTGCAAGTCCGGTCTTGATAGCACCCTGCGTTCATGCGCTATGGGCGCTTGAATCTCACCAATTTCAGAGGCTTGAAGCTGGACCCGGCTTTTACAGCGTTCTCACATACCGACGGGAGCAGTAGCAGCGGTCTCGACAGCTGTGTGGACCCTTGGCCACCTGAAATACATATATCTTGAAGGATAGGTCGTTCGCATGAACACAGCTTGGAACAGATGGTGCCGAAATCTGCCGTCTGGCACAGCTCTTTCGTTGTACGACAACCGCATAATTCCGATTATCATAACGGATATCACCGGAAGACGTAACGTACGTATACAAAATCCGTATACCTGCACTACCTCCTCTGGCTCCACAGTGTTCCTGCACTAGTTAATCTCCTCCTCTCTCTGCATCCGACTCCATTTCTACCTCGCACGCGTGCAGCTGTACTTGCATTCCTATGTGCGCCGCTGTAGATTGCATTCCTGAGCGTTACGAGATTTGACCCCACACTGCACGATTATTTGACCCCACACTGCACGATTATTTGACCCCACACTGCTCGCTTCCCGCCCGGAAACTATGTGAATAATTGGACACGTGACTAGGCAACTTTACGTGTTGAAGTTCAGTCCATTATATAGTCCAGTTTATATTGTACTAAAGATGCTTTGAACTAGCTTTTGTGTGAGAGCGTTGTCTCACTTTCCACGACTGCTGAGGGTGACGTGGGGAGACGGAACTGAGAGTGCCTACCCAAGTACGTGGTTGCGAGCGTCCGTGCGAGACCCGCAGTTTTTTCATGATTCGTGTGAGTACCACCCTGAGCATTCTGACTTCATCATGAAAGGTCTGCCGATCATCGCAGCTGAGCATATTACTGACCAAGGAGCAGAAGAGAACATTCGAGTCCAATGGGAGGACCACACTACGAGTTTCATTGTCCCGTGGCTAAGAGTACAAGATGCTCAAAGCTTACCAAAGCTTTCCAGATCCATAGTGGAGGAGAGGATTCTATGGACTAACGAGAATGAGCTACCACAGCACGAATTCTCCACAAAGGAGGAGCGCTTTGAGTCATGGATGAAAGACCTACGAAAATGGGGAGCGATTTGTGTCCATGGGTGCCCACCTACTGAGAAGGGAATAGTTGATTTTCTAACAATGGTTGGACCTCTATGGAAGAGGGTATACCATCCTATTGATGTTTGTACTCTTCAAGCCACACCGAAAACCAAATCAGTACAGTTGTCCTATGCTGTAAAGAATCTTGAAATGCACAATAACTACATTGATTATTCTCCCCATCCTAAACTCGCAGCTTTTCTCTGTACTGAATTGAATACACCCAAGCTGGACACAAAAACGTTCCTTGTAGATGCTTTCAAGGTGCTTGAAGATCTAAGGCAAGAGGATCCGGAAACATTTCATGTTCTGAGTACAACACCTCTAAGGCGTGCACGCCATCGATTGACTGTCGAAGAAGAATGTGACCCTTCAGATGTACGAATGTACCAGAGAAATTTCATGTATGAAGAACCAGTAGTCAACATGGATGGAAACAACATCAAGTGGGTTCGCATTCGTCCAGGAAAAGATGTTGGAGTTAGTTTAGTATCCCATGATGATAACTTTATTATGAAGTACTATGATGCATACAAGAAACTACAAACATTACTAGCTGATCCAAAGTATAAGCAGGGATTTGTTCTGCAACCCGGAATGATGCTCGTTTTTGATAACTATCACGTGTGTCATGGGAGGTCTGAAATTGATCCTTCAACTCACCGAGTATTAAAGTCAGCTTATGTTGGCGAAGATAGTTGGCATAACCGATGGCGCCTGTTGTTAGGAGAAAGGTCCGGTCTTGACACAATATGGCTTTATGGTTGTACAGATGAAGCACTGGCAGTTCTCGCACAAAGAAAGGAAACAGTTATTGCTAGAAAAGTTTAAAATCTGTGCCATTACTTGCAGCATTATATGCATAAACAGAGTTGTGCGTACATAATGCATACTGTTCATCACTGTACAAGAAAAATTTATGTTGACGTCTTGATATCCAAAGTCCTAATTCTGACCCATTTATATAGTCTTGCACAGGTTGTCGCTTGCAACCTGATGAGACAGTTTATAGTCTGGAGAGGTCACCTGACTTTAAGTGCAGTTGTAGCGATTCCCTTACTTACGTGAGGATTGCACCAGCTACACTGCAAAAACAAGTTGGTTGTTTTAACCACAGAGTGGTTACCCTGGTTGCAGACAAGCTGGAGAGACAGTGGTTATGAGAGGTTTGCTTTGATATGGAAGTCTAATTGCATAAGGCAACCCAAGATGCAGCTGCCCAGTTCCTCTTACAACCACAATACACTAACAACCTTCAGAACATCTGTGAATGAGTCACAACAAATGCACTTCAAAGTTGTAGTAAGGACCTTTCATGCTCCTAATGCCAGCAGGTGATTCCCTCACAGATGTTCTGAGGGTTGTCAGTGTATTGTGGTTGTATGCTAAATTGGGCTGCTGCATCTTGGGTTGCCTTATGCAATTAGACTTCCATACCAAAGCAAACCTCTCATAACCACTGTCTCTCCAGCTTGTCTGCAACCATGGTAACCACTCTGTGGTTAAAACAACCAACTTGTTTTTGCAGTGTAGTTTGGCTGCATTGTCCCGTCATTTGTGCATTAACTAGGTTGTCGTTGTACTATTTGTACCTGAATGTTGCCTTCGGTGTGTCGATTGTTCACTAGGGCTGTCAATTAATTTCTTCATGTAACACATATACGCGCCTGTTATCCTTGGGGGTGGGACTTTGTCTACTGGGCCATGTCGGGAGGACTTGCCTCCCTCATTACCCCCCAAGCGTATTTACAGTCCTTGCATGCATGATTGTGGTTACCCTGCAATTAGGCCCTTGTCAGCCGGGTCGGGATTATTCTGGTTTCCTACTTTCCTAAGCATCTACTGGTATCTATGCATGTGGGGCCTAAAGCTAGCCCCGGCTGACAAGCATGCTGTCCTAACCCGTCATGGCCAGGCTCACCCTCCAAGGAGAGCAGCGGTTTATGGGTCTATATGTCTTGGATGTCTCACTGGCCCCCGCATGTTATGTGTTCGGTGTAATGAGTGGTTAAATGTGGTTTAAGGTAGTTAAACTAAGTTAACCACGAATGGGCGCTTAGCCCCGCCTCTGTTTAGTAGCATGCATGTGCTCATCACACGCCTACTCCTCTGTGCCCAACCTATCGCTTGTACGCATGCGCTGTTCAGTACTGTTACCTCGTGCTGCGCCCTCGCTTGCCATCTGCGGCTGCTAGAACTCTGTCTTGTCCTTTATTTGCCCACCCATACAACCCTCCCTCTTTTGGACAAATCTCTTTTCCATCTTTATAGACGTGATTGAGCCGGGCCGTGTCGGGAGGACTTGCCTCCCTCATTACCCCCCAAGCGTATTTACAGTCCTTGCATGCATGATTGTGGTTCCCCTGCAATTAGGGCCTTGTCAGCCGGGTCGGGATTATTCACCCTTATCCAGGCTTCCTACTTTCCTAAGCATCTACTGGTATCTATGCATGTGGCCTGATGTGGGGCCTAAAGCTAGCCCCGGCTGACAAGCATGCTGTCCTAACCCGTCACGGCCAGGCTCACCCTCCAAGGAGAGCAGCGGTTTATGGGTCTATATGTCTTGGATGTCTCACTGGCCCCCGCATGTTATGTGTTCGGTGTAATGAGTGGTTAATGGTAAGTAAATCCATTGTTTCTCAGGCAAACCTTTCCCTACTTTAGAGGCGGGCGGGCAGTTCTTTTTAATTCAGTAGGGAAATCCACACGAAACCACAAACAGGACAAGCAAGGAACCTTTAATACACAACACATGCAGGTCATACACGAGAGAAGCGGCATCTGCCGATTTGCGCGCGTTCGTACTGAAGTTTCTGCTGTATCTGATGGGCTGGACCTGAGAAACAATGGCTTTACTTACCATGGCCTTATGCCTAAAATTTGCCTATTATGCCCCATTATTTCTTGTATGTTCAAATAATTATTTTACAGTGTACAGAAAAAGTAAATTGAAACAGGATGGTAGTTCATTGATCATTGAACTGCAACATCTTGGAAAGTTTAATGTAGTGCAGACTCCGGCTGCGATTGCTCCAAATCATAGAGTGTAGGGAAAAGGCCCTTTCTGATGCAGCTGGTGAAGGCTGGTGGTGGGTCGGGAGATTTCGTTCGGTAGAATACTAGGGGGTCATGATTTGGGGATAAATCAGTGGCCTTGTCCAGGTAAGATGGCAGCTCTTCCTTTAAGTTGCCATGCAATGTGAGGACTCTATCACTGGGCCTGGGGCCCGAGTATGCGGACCAGATACTTTTTTTATTTATTTATTTTTATTTATAAGGTTTAATGCAAAGCAGATTATGCATTAGGGTCAGGCAATAGCAACTCAATGCTAATATGAAGCCTGATGGTCTGTGACTGGGACACAGTCTGAGCTAGGACGAGACTATCAGTCTACCACAGACACATTATGCTCAAAATGTACCTATTATTCCCGCATAATGCTCAATGCTTTGGTGCCTACTATTCTGAAAATTGTGCCAGCATAATCCGCCTAACCCTACTGCTAAGCCACCTGGTACCTGGTCCCACCCCCTTAAGATGGGTTTAAAGTGCACCGGTGTTGTGCATAGTTAGAGAAAGTGGTCCAGCATTTGCCAGACCAGCCAGACCATCTACGCCGCCCTTGTGAAGATAGACATTTGTAGATATAGCTACCCTTCATAGTACACGGTGAAACACAGTACGACTGTCAGTTTGAAAGAATACTCTAAACTGAATGAGTACCCCAAACTGAAAACCTGACACACTGACTGCAGGGTACCACCAGTCTGCAATCAGCATGGCTCATGTTTTCGGCATACACTATACCCTGCATGTCAATGAAAGAAAACCTTGACTCATGGAAACTTAGACAACTGAGAGAGGAGATGAAATCCACCAGTCCAGCTAAGGAGACCGAATAGTTTGTATCTTTGCCTACTTATGATGCTCACACCAAACATCCTTCAGATGGAATGAGTGAAAAAAGCATCCACTCATAGCTCAAAACATATATATATGACTGAAGTACATGCCATTTGATGCCCCCTCACATGCCATACTAGGTTCAAAGGTGAATAGTGGCGCAGTGTCTACGTAACTCGAGTTTACTCACTCGTACTCCCAATAATTTGGTCCAAAGGAGGCGGATGAAAGCTCTCTCTAGAGGTATATGTACGATACTGTCGTAAAAGTGTGGACTGTGTGGCATAGCTCCAAGTATGGCATTATTTGACATTATTTTTCCGAGCCTTGTCCCTATAGGCCTAGCTCTATGGCGTGAGCACCAAAGCCTGGAGACAAGGCTTAACTTCTTGTGCGGTTAGTCTCACTTGACAGACTCCTCTACTGTATCATGATGGACTAAACTATACATGCCAGTATATGTCATTGCTTGGCATTACTTGTGCTTGATCATTCTCTTCTGACAATCTTAATTGTTGATTTACAGTGGTTCAAAGGTCCAATTGGCAGCCACGACTTGTATCGATCTGTTGATTTTTGGCAGTTCAGAGGTCACCTTGATCAGCTCTTATAAAGGATGTTGATCACTTGATCCATTTTAATCCCTGTTGCAAACACTTCAACAGTGGGCACATACTTTAAGTGACTACCCTTTGTCCTTCCCTAACTTCCCCCAAAACATGCAGGGTCTGTGGAATGTTACATAAATAGACAAAACCATGCTAAATCCAAAGCTGATTAAAAGTATGCCTGCATTCTATATGCATGCAGTGTATACTTCCACTCCAGCCTTTTGCCAAGACCTTGCTTTTTAATGGTTGAGGGCCTAGGTGAACTTGGAGCAAAATAGGCTTCTTAGGCTCCTTACTCTCCAAGTTACCCCACCCATCAGTTTGCTGGAATGAAGCCTGTTCCCTCTAATGGCAGAGTAATTCACACATCCAAGCCACACTCGCTATACCACCGTTGACACTCACTATGACAGTATCATACCTCTCAAGAGCTTGCCTCTACCTCTTTTGTACAGCAGATGTAGTTCATTTCAATGTTCTATTGTCTGTTCTGTTGCTTTCTCAGTTTCTAGTCGATAGTTTTAAAGAACTGAATGTATGTAACGTACATTCAGTTCATTAACATAAGATGGTGGTGCCCTAATACATGTACAGTATAGAGTGATTATAAAGTACAAGGAGTTACAACTACTGTATAGCCTCGTTCCCAGGCTCTCCAAGTGTGTATAATTATGGTAGTTAGCCTCATTCCCAGGCTCTCTCCCTCAGCGGAGAGAGCCTGGGAACTAAGCTACCTACCATACACAGTTTACTGGAATTTTAATCTGATATTACCACAAACCTAGCAGTGTTTGTATGCTAACATGTACGTAATCCCAGGTATCCATTGCTGATGGGTACACAACTATTTGTAGCTGAAATCCCCTCTGCTGAAATGTTGTGATTTCAAAACCCTCCTGCATACATAATTGTGACCTGTTGCAGATCCATTGATAATGCACAAGAGAGTTCTACATGTAAAGTGCATACTAACAGCTAAGTTATTGTCTTCAGTGATAAATGACATGCTGAAATAAGAACTGTACACCCTCCAAGGTAAGGACACCTAGCCTCATTCTCAAGCTCCCACACAGCTTACGAAAATTCGGCCTAGAGAAGCCAGGGAATGAGGCTAATAGTACTGATCGATACTTTAATAACCTTTGAAATATGAACACCTGTGTACTACTAAAGGTTCAAATATGTCAAATATGACTGAGTTCTATGGATCAAAGTTACTTCAATTGAACTCAATTGAAAGCATGCATATGATATACTGTTAGAGGACATATTTACACACCCATCATCTTCACACACAGTCGTGGACTCGTGGCTAGTTGGCATCAGGATAACTCCATCAGCAAGCCTAGTTGCAAACTTCAGTGCTGATCCAATTTATTATCTCAGTCCTCAAGCACATAGATGAATTTCACCATCTTGTAGGTTGTGCTCAATCTGAAATCAGACATTACAGCTTCAAGGCAAAGTTTCAGGGTGGTTTCATCTCTGTTTTGTAGCAAAGACAAATGTGCTCATGCCCAGACCCCACCCTCTCGGTTAGTCATGTGACAGGGGGACATCAAATGACGTGAAAGTACTGAGACCCACAATATAACAGGATATGCTGCTTTAAAAAGTTTATACGTATTAGGACAGAAATAACTTTTTTTATTCAAAGTAAATGGTACTGATAATTTGGGGTTTTCTTATACAGTGATGCGTTCATCTCACTGGCAAATACATATGTTTTCATTGCTACCTGTGTTGCTGATGCACATGCATAGTTGCAGGGAAATCCAATGACCAGAAACAGAAGTACAACTTAGAATGGCCTTATAGTTACTAAATGATGATGTCAGTGCAAACCATTATTTGTTGATGCACACTTTCACTTGGTACACCATTTTCTTTCGTCTGGGTCCACCAAATTTGACTGGTCAACACAAAAGGGACAGTGACCACAGTCTTCTTCCACTAAACACTTGGCACACCCACCATACCTTGATCTCGTCTTGCCCATAAAGAGTAACAACTGTTGTATGAAACGGTAAGCATGTTGGTTTCACTGCATGGCTTCTGTACATCAGCCATTGATGTTGATGGCACTATTCTGCACTCATTATTGCCTTGATATGAGCATGCAATGTCGCAATGGGCAAATGCACTCCCTGAGAACAGTTGTTACGAGTCTCTATAGGCAAGAAGAGTTAGTGGGGAGAGCCTGGAAATGAGGCTAGGGAGTGTGAAGGATGTTTAGTTGAAGATTGTGGTCACAGTCTATTTTGTGCTGACAAGCCAAAATTTGGTGGACCCAGATGAAAGAAACAATGCTTTGTAAAGAGGAAGTGTGAGTCAACAATAATGGTCTGTACACTGACATCATCATCATATTCATACAGACTATGACCGAATGTCACAAGATCTATCCTTGGAACTTTACTGTTCACAAGCTCAAATTCCACTTTGCTAGTTTCGCAGGCCAGACTGAGTGCATATTGTTTGCACTTCGCCTGGTACTTTCTGTAGTCTACACCACCACTTTTACAAACACTATGTCTAGAGTGCCGGTAATGAAAACAGAATTCTAGGGATGATTATCCTCTTGACAGCATACTCCAAATACAATGCAACTAGTATCAGTAGATAGAGCGTTAAACGAGCTACAAAATGATAGCCTTTTCATTAGGCTGTGTCTTATATTGCTGTAAATACAAACACAAACCCTTAAGGTCCTGGTACGTTAAGATATTGCGAAGGACGCCATTTTCTAATTTCGTATATACGCATGCACACACAAAGTCTCGCCTCCAGACCAAAGAGCACAATCATTGGTCTGGAGGCAAGACTAGTACAGTGGCTGGCACAGTCTTTTCGTGGCATTGGACAAGGCTTATGAACACTACATAGGTAAGGCGCTGCATTCAGCTGCCTACTTGTAGCTACACTAAAAATAGCCTACTCACAGCTTTAATGAACTGTAAAGCTAGGATGGTAAGTTGTCAGTATGATAGTTTTCTGTGCTGCAGCTGGTCAGTTGTCATGTGATTGACAACTGAATCATGAAATTGGTTTCACAAAGTTTGGTACGGAGAGTGGTTGGCCCTTCATCAGGTGCTAGCTGGCTATAATACACATAATTATTACATGCCTGGAACCACTACTAAACTGTCAACGCTGTTTCAAGTTCTGGTGTTGTGGTTACACTTAGGGTTAGGTAACTGAGATTAACATCAAAAAAGGTAAATGAGCTGCAAAATGATAGCCTTTTCATTAGACTTAAAAAGACATTAAAAATGTAAAAAGATGTAGGGATGGCATGCCAAAAAGTAAGCAAACAAGGTAGGGGTAAGGCCATGGTCATTGTTTCTCAGGCAACACTTTCCCTACTTTAGAGGAGGGTGGTTCTTAAGGAATTCAGTGGGGAAATCCCCAGGAAACCACAAACAGGAATGCAAAAGTACAAGCAAGGAACCACAAACATTTATTAATACACAATGCATGCAAGTTATGCACGAGAGAAGCCGCATCTGCCGATTTTGCGTGTGCATAATTGGTGACCTTGAACTATTGTTTCTGCTATATGTGATTCGGATGGGCCTGAGAAACAATGGATTTACTTACCACGGCCTAATACATGAAAGCAAAGGTCAACATATTGGCAAAGCCCCATCCCTACATCCTTTTCACAGTAGTGCTGATTACGCAGTGCCACGCCTACCGGAAATATACCGGAAGCCCCTGAGTTAGGGCCACCTCGCTATAAGAGGCTCCTCTAGCACAAATATTTGCCTGAGTTCAGACAATAACACATGAATGTAGCTGGCACAAAGAGCCATGAATACAGCCAGAGTTCCACCCATTCTCTGGTACATGTACAAACACACAGCCATGAATATTGTGTGTGTGGCCACATTTCTCATTAGTGTTGCCCGCAGTACAGTATACTAACTAACCGCTGGAATGTGAATCGCATAATGGCCGCTCGAAATGCCTACTTTGCATTAGGCGGTCCATTAGACCAGGGTTTCATACAGGATTTTTTCCTAGGGGTGGGAAAAGTAGATGCTTGCAACAGGCGCACATGCGCGTCGATTCACCCACTAGGGTTTTTTAGAAACTCTGGACATATTTAAGGACAAGAATCATCGGATTCAGCTTAAGCCTATAATTATGCTATACTTTGTTATTGTGTTGTATACCCTATTGTAGCTGTTGAGGCAATTATGACATCATACTTTTCAGGGGGGGGGGGGGGGGGGGGGGGAACTCTGTCTGGTGGCGGGGAAATCCCAGTACCCCCCTCTGAATGAAACCCTGTAGACTGTCTCCGTTCCTCGTGGTTGTCACTAAAAACAAACTACAAAAGGTTTGTCTTACTTTTGGTTTCTTTGGATCTTGCATGGTGCACATGAAACGGCAGCTTTAGGCTGAGTTGCACTGTCTGAACTACTTAGTTAAATTTTGAAGGGTTCATTTAACAGGTGATCAAAAACACAATCAACATACATCAAGCTTCAAAGAGCTAGCAGAGACACTTGTCTGCTAGCCAATATATATGCATCCATCTGCGGCTATTATCCAGTACTGAACTGGATGATTGCCAGCAGATGGATGCCTATGAACTGATATAGGTTGGCCTGCTGACAAGAATGGGATTGATGGATGATAATGGTGGTTTGGAATTCCTTTAATCATACTACCTACTTCTCCAATGAACCCTGAAACTGCAGTAACCATGCACTGGTGGTCATTTTAACCAAGTAATTTTTGCAGTGCATGCGCACGCATGTCTAGCTGGTGGTGAGAAGCTTCTCTGTAAACAAGACTTCATTCATGCATGTATCGATAATTACACTAATAATTCTGATTGAATGACTTCCAATGACCCTGGGATTAGATCTTTGATTGATACTATGAATTCACAAATCTGGGTGTATTCCCCAACCCCACCCTCCCCAAGCACAAAACACATGACTGTAGTAATGATAACGATGTCGGGGTGAAAATCAAAATTCGTTTATCACAACAACAACCTTTATTTTCGAAAAGAGCATAAAATGGCGATTCCAACGGTACCCATATCAATGAGATTGGGTGAATACAGCAAGCGGTACGGTCTTCGAAATGTAACCGGTTTGCCAAATTTTTTCTACATCATTTTAGCGCAATATTCCGGTCACTACCTTTCCAGAAGCCGCTGTAAGCCCGATCAGAACGAAACTCGCTGTGAAGGATAGTCTGTACCTATTCAGTCCAATGAAGGTTGTGGCTTTTAGATATCTAGTATAATCCTTGCACTAGGCTTGATAAATGCTTAAAAAACGGCATTTTGTGGCCATAAATAGTTGCATTTCCAGGGAAGTTGGAGCAAGGTTCCAATCAAAATACCTGTACCATCCCATTGGACAACTACTCTAGTATACAGAACTGGTTGTGCTTTGTTGAATATTGAAGTAACTGTGAGCAGCATCACAAAATGTCTTAATACTTCAACAATTTGCAGAAAAGTAGCGAGATGTGACAAAAAATTGTGTGTAGTTTTGATCGAGGCAGATATTTTTAACAAAGCTGTGCAAGGAAATATACCCAAGCCTCTAAAGAACCTCTATATCAAATTTGATGTGAATACACCAAGACATTGTGGAGAAATGGCCTGTGTAGAAGAATATTTACATACTTTTGGAAACTCTGACATCACTAGTAATGATATAAGGTGCGAGGACTATTGGTTGGTTCCTGCCTACTGTGATGGAGTTTGTGACAAAAGGCGTACTAAAAACATGCAAAAAGTTTGATGGGGTGATTTGTATAGTACTCCCTTTACTAGGTGTCTGTCACTACAACCAAAGTGGACTTCTCTTACAGACATACCGCTTCTTCGGATACCAGTTTGTGCGTGACAATCTGCGTGTAATTGCGACTACCAGTCTGTACCAGAGCTGAGCCCGCGCGTGACTCCATATCAAGCAGGTTTTCCAACGCCACCAGAAGAGGTTGGACACGCTTACGGACGTGTACGGAACTCCGTGTCACGTATGGTTAGTAAACATTGCAAGATCAGCGTGGCGACGGCTCTCGAAGTGCGTTTTTGGACCTGTCCTGTCGCGTGAACTAGAACCTGTAGGAGCATCATACTCGGTTCGCGGATAGTTGAGATGGGACCCTACTGCTCCTGTGTATCTGTGGTGCTGGGGAGTCAAAACTTCGCAGTAAGAGCAAGCTAAACCCGGAGCGTGATAAACGTGACCTGGAGGAAGGTACTTTGAGTAGTTGTAGCTCCATAACGCAACGGGCTATGAAGCTCGGACTTGCGTTGGATGAAAGTAGAAAGACGGCTGATTCCAGTGATCTGCATTTGTGGGGGTGACACCCCCATTGGTTTTGGAGCTACAGAGCTTTGAAAGTTGACAAGATTTGGGAAATGTGAAAATAGGCTCCAATTTAGGAGCCCGTATCTTCCGGTCAGATCATGCTATTGTGACAGAACTTGCACCAAAATGAACCCCTTTCCATGTACTTTCTGATGATCTCACATTGTTGGTGACACCCTATACAGATTTGGAGTAATCCAGCTTTGAAGTTGACAATAATTCAATCACCCATATCTCCTCAACAAAGAAGACAGTGGTGATGGGACTCACACCAAAATGATGCACATTCTATATACTTTCTGATAATATCCATATTGTTGGTGACATCCCATACAAATTTGGAGCTATACGGCTTTGAAGTCAACTATGTTTGTGCAATATCAAAATATGTGGTAAATAGGAGCCCATATCTTCCCGTTAGATTATGCTATCGTGACAGAATTTGAAGCCCTTTCCATGTACTTTGTGACGATCTCCACACTGTTGGTGACACCCCATACAGATTTGGAGTAATCCAGCTTTGAAGTTGACTATAATTGTGAAAGACGTAAATCTGGATAAAATTCAATCACCCGTATCTCCTCAACAAAGAATTCGAAGACAGCGGTGATGGGACTCACACCAAAATGATGCATATTCTGTGTACTTTCTGGTAATATCAACATTGTTGGTGACATCCCATGAAGGTTTAGAGCTTTGAGGTCAACCGTGATAGCGCAATATCCGAATAGGGGTAAAATTTAACCACCTGACGGTGTATATCTTCTGAAAAAGAGACAGAAGTGATGGGACTCACACCAGATGGCTAAGAAGTCAACTATGTTTGTGAAACCAACATCTTAGCCATAGGGTATGGAGTGAGACTACCAATATCATTGAGGAACGTGCATGCATGATGCATGAGACTTAACCTAATCTACGAATTTCTATGTGCCAGAATGCATTTATGTGTAAACCTACTGCAATCAAACATGAAATGACCTCATTCATATAGGCCTTCCCTGCCTCCAGCATATTATCACAGGCCTTCTCCATTTGGAAATGACTAAACGTTTGATGTAGAGAAGGCATGAGAATGAGAGGCTATTAATAGAGTGTCACCATTGAAGTGGAATCATAAAGTATAATTATATCACTTTCACATTGTTAGCTATACTTGAGTAGATAATACTTTCAAAACAAAGGTCCAAAAATAAATGGGACATCACCACTATGAGTAGGTGTCACCGAAAGTACATAGATTGTGCATCTTTTGTGTAAGTCCCATCACTGTCCTCAGAGATGTTTATTTTTATCAGCATGATTTCTGAGCAAGATGGCTTCAAATTTCTATGATATGTCACAGAAAATCTGAATATCATCAGAAGGTAAATGTGCTTCATTTTGGTGAGAGTCCCATCACCACTGTCTTCTTTGCTGAGAAGACACAGGTGATTGAGTTTTACCCATATTTTGATATTGCACAAACATAGTTGACTTCAAAGCCGTATAGCTCCAAATCTGTATGGGATGTCACCAACAATATGGATATTATCAGAAAGTATATAGAATGTGCATCATTTTGGTGTGAGTCCCATCACCACTGTCTTCTTTGTTGAGGAGATATGGGTGATTGAGTTTTATCCAGATTTACGTCTTTCACAATTATTGTCAACTTCAAAGCTGGATTACTCCAAATCTGTATAGGGTGTCACCAACAATGTGGAGATCATCAGAAAGTACATGGAAAGGGGTTCATTTTGGTGCAAGTTCTGTCACAATAGCATGATCTGACCGGAAGATATGAGCTCCTAAATTGTAGCATATTTTCACATTTCCCAAATCTTGTCAACTTTCAAAGCTCTGTAGCTCCAAAACCAATGGGGGTGTTACCCCCACAAATGCAGATCACTGGAATCAGCCGTCTTTCTACTTTCATCCAACGCAAGTCCGAGCTTCATAGCCCGTTGCGTTATGGAGCTACAACTACTCAAAGTACCTTCCTCCAGGTCACGTTTATCACGCTCCGGGTTTAGCTTGCTCTTGCTGCGAAGTTATGACTCCCCAGCGCCACAGATACACAGGAGCAGTAGGGTCCCATCTCAACTATCCGCGAACCGAGTATGATGCTCCTACAGGTTCTAGTTCACGCGACAGGACAGGTCCAAAAACGCACTTCGAGAGCCGTCGCCACGCTGATCTTGCAATGTTTACTAACCATACGTGACACGGAGTTCCGTACACGTCCGTAAGCGTGTCCAACCTCCTCTGCAACGCCACCGTCGTGTACATAACGCTGAAATAGGTAACCGCAATGTATACGGTATGACGAACATCACACGTGCTCGCACCTGTACCTACCCCTAGTCTAGCGTGTTGAAGCGACTTTGTTGACTCAATGGTACTTGTGACTGTCGCATACTACCACCTGTGATGAACTTTCTACTAGTATGTGAGGGCGCTGTTTGTACTTCCTGTCATGACTGCTAAAGGAAATTTGAATATTTTGTTCGCTCTTTTGTCAGTCACTATTCTATTTATAGTGGTTTGGTTGGCAAACAAAGAGTACTCGCGATATCAACCTTCACCTTCACCTTCACTGTATTTCTTCAACGGAAGTATACAGAATGCATCAAAGGAGTCAAAATATACAAACGGATCTCAATCATTTATGTGGACCAAGAGAGTTCAACTATGTATTATGTTCAACTTAAAAAACATGTCCCCAAAGAAGGAAGTGATAAATCTTCTATTGTCGTACTACAGTTTTTTCTTCAATCACATTATGTTGTTGTTTGATGGAGATTGGAATGAGAAGCCCAGCTACATACCAAAAAACGTTACATTCTCGGGTTGCAGGTCTGTTGATGGAGAGTTACAACATCTATGCCTACCCATCTGCTTAAATGAGACTTGGGGTGATGAGGGTGAGCCAGTAGGATATCTGTACATTGCAGATGATATGTTTGTAAACTTCACCATGTTGAGTTTGCTACCACTGTCGAAAGTGTGGTTCCTCGAAATGGGTACGATTAACTATACTAAAAGAGCTTCTCTAAAAAATAATTGGCATTGGAATCGAGTACTTAAACCTATGGAAACTGTAATAAATAATCTTCCAGCAAAGTGGAAACAAGTGCTTGTTAAGTATGAAGGTTTTCCTGATCGTCTTCATGCTACGGGGTCAGCTGATATTGTTTATGTACCACATTCATTAGCAGAAAACATGACAGATGTTCTCAATTACGTCCACAAAACAGCAGCTAACTTGTTCTGTGAAGTTGCTCTCCCTCTGGTAGTTGACATCACTGCTCCAACTAACCGAGTACCCTTTATTGAAGGATATCTATGGGGTGCAGATAGAACCTTTGAGAACATAAAAAAGAAAGCAAAGTCAGCTCAATTTGTTCATCCCATCAAACTAAGTGATCCAAAGCAGACCAAGTTATGGATATCATTTATGGAGGAAGTGAAAGCTGCTGCACTTGAGATATGAGTTGTTTTGCGCACCTAGATGGTAGTACATTTCTATTAATCTCATTAAACATTCTTACGTACACACCCCTTTTGGTAATCATACATATAGGAATTGGTAATGCATGCATGTATATGTACCACCAAAAGGGGAGTTTAACGGTGGAAAAATATTCTACCAGTCTAAACCGTACCGCGGTCAAACAAGATCAGCTGTCCCCGAAGCATGAATGCCAACAATGCATAGGCGTGGAAAGCAAATTGGGGCATGTAAGAATGTTTACAATGGGGCATGTAAGAATGTTTACAATGGGGCGTGTAAGAACATTTACAATAGGAAGGGTGTTGTGCCACATGAAGTAGGCGCAGGCCGCCACATATATTTTAACCCCAAATGCCCGATTAGGTACTCGAGTGTGCAATCATCCAGTTTTTTCAAAAAGCTGGGCGAGCCCAAGAACAAAGCTATGTACACACAAGTGTATGCTGGAGAGTTGCTTGTCTCTGGGCTCTGACAATTAATGGGGGAGGTTGAAGTAGCCATAGCTCCCAAATGCTGTGTTGAATTTAAACAAAAATTCGAGCAGTAAATTGGTGACTAAATATCATGTATAAATATGAACTAATATATGCATGTTGTATAAGATTTGAGCTACTTTCAGATGCATCAATCTAAGACAGGCACACAACAAGAGGTACACCAAAAATATAATCCGAAGGAGCAACTCAGGTTTGCCCTTATAATAGGCATGGACCGATGTTCACTCATCTGTGGGCAAAACCATATAAAACAGACAAGCAACACTTCATACAACATAGTTGGGGGGTTAGTCACATTCCTGTGGCAAATGGTTGTGTTACTAATTAACTACCTTTGCAATGTGAGTAGCTTGCAGCCAAAACCGCAAAGCCACAGCAGTGCATACAAATTCAATTAGGCACTACATAAGCACTGATGTGTGAGGACATATGGAAAAGCAGGAAATGGAAATGAAACGGAAACTGGAAACGGAAACCGGAAACTGAAAACGGAAATGGAAACGCAACCTCTTAGCTGTTGTAGTCCTAGCAAGATTTGCACGTTGTCGTTCCTAGGCATCCCAGTGCTCTCCCTGCCTCCAGTTTTTGGTTTGCTAGCCTAGCTAGCCTAGCCTCGTTGCCTTCCCTTCGCCTGCCCCCAGTTGTAGTGTAATGTGTGATTGTTTAGTATTTCTCACTTGGGTGGTACAAGTCATTGTTTATGTTCTCAGCAGTAGCTATTCTATCTTTGGTGTTCTATACTTAGTAACTAGCTGATTCTGCATAAATATGCCCTGTACATGTCCTGAATCAGAACACTACACCAGCATTTCTGAATTTATAGGCAAGTATTGGGGGGGGGGGGGGAAGGCAATGGTTGGGATGGGGCTATTGTACCCAGAGCCTGGGTATGAAGTCATAATTTGCTTCACACACTGCAAGCAATCAAAACTGGAAGTAGGTCTAGGAACGAGGCTGCAAGAGTAGGAATGCTGGCCTTGTTCCAAAACGAAGTAGGTTACTCTCATGGTCAGATTGCAACTAGTCTTGTGCTGAGACCCTCTCACATGTGAACCAGACTAGATTGCAACATTGCTTGCCACATGAGTGATAGTCAACCACACTAGAAGCAGTAATCACAAAGCACAGTACAAGAATAAAGGCAAAGCACATGACTCATAAAGCCAGTCCTATAACCATTGCTAAGTAGAATACAAGAGTAATGACTAAGCACACTATGAAGAAAACATTGCACCAGTGATTGGTGCGTTTCGTGTTCCCATTTCTGTTTCCAGTTTCCATTTCCAGTTTCCATTTCCAGTTTCCATTTCATTTCCATTTCCTGCTTTTCCATATGCCGATGTGTGAAGTACTTCACTAAACAAACTAACACCCACAACATTATACTACGTAACTGTGGTTGCTGTAGGGTAGCTAAATCAGCAGTAAGTTGTCATACTCAAAGTTGCACACTATGGTGTTCCCTGGCTGCATCACTCCAAAGACAAATTGACCACAGAGTGGTTACCTTGGTTGCAGACAAGCCAAAGAGACAGTGGTTATGTACTATATATTTTGCTGATCACATAAGACAACTGGACAGGAAGCTTCCCAGACTATCTTACAACCAGCATCTTGTAACCACTGAACATCTGTGTGAAGGGGTTACATTAGTCTATCAAGCCAGACCATCTCTCACCCTCCAGAAAAGTGAGAGAGGGTCTAGCAGATGTTATTAGTATGCATGCATGGATTGCTGACCAATCAGATCTTACTGTTCAATTTTGCAACACCTCAGCTTCAGTATGTAACATGTACTGGTGCAGTTTTAAGGTTGCAGATTAAACAAGCTGTGAACTAATAACATCTGCTAGACCCTTTTCTGGAGGGTGAAAGGGTCTAGCAGATGTTATTAGTATGCATGCATGGATTGCTGACCAATCAGATCTTACTGTTCAATTTTGCAACACCTCAGCTTCAGTATGTAACATGTACTGGTGCAGTTTTAAGGTTGCAGATTAAACAAGCTGTGAACTATGAATACTAATAACATCTGCTAGACCCTTTTCTGGAGGGTGAGAGATGGTCTGGCTTGATAGACTAGGAATAACAACCATGTATGATCTTGCAGATATAGTGACCACTGAACATCTCACCAATTTTGTCAAAAGCAAAAATCTTTTTGAAGTGTGACTGTATAGTGACTCCCCCATGTGCAGATGTTGTGGGGTTGGTGTAAAACCTGGACTCTGGACTCTGGACTGGACTCTGGACTGGACTATGGACTGATTTTTGGACTGAGTTTTGGACTGAGATGCTTGATATTACCTGATGTAAGTGGCTAAACTGTTGTTTAAAAGGGCCCTGGGCCTTGGCAAAGGCATCTTAGACCATGTGACATCATCATGCAGCAAGAGAGTGGCTGTGCATGTGGATTGATATCAGCATTGCAAGGTCCAAGATCCATGATCCATGTTGGTACACCTACTGTAGCCAAGGCACAATTGACAATTAGTGTAGTCTATATTCATGCAACAACAGAGTGGCTGTTGGTGTGGCTCAGCATTGCAAGGCCCAAGATATTTGCTTAGAAGCATTGTAGGTTATGGTATGTGGCTGTAAACAGACAACAACCTTCTTATAGCGTGGTAATGATTGGTCCGTGAGTGGTATAGTCACAGTTCAGCCTTTGACCATCAGCCCATAGAAATTGACCCAGGTCCTCAGAGATCTCGATAAATGTACTACCTCCGCTCTTGTGAAATACCAAGAGATACTCATGCATGTCGTGTGCTCACTCTGCCCTCTTGAACTGTTCTTGGGACAGAACCCAAGTCTCAGGTAACCTGTTGTCAATTTAATTTACAAAGCACATTTACATTATGTCAATATACACAGAGAGCAACAGAACCTCTTCTATTTCTTAGATAACTGATTTGGAGTGGGAAATAGTCGTTGTGGAGCTCCGCATCGGTCCAAACTCAGTCCAAAAATCAGTCCATAGTCCAGTCCAGAGTCGAGAGTCCAGGTTTTACACCGACCCGATGTTGTGTGGGTTGTAAGTTGTAAGGTATGATTTGGGCTCAGGTTGCTTATGCAATTATACGTACAACACCATTACCACAGTTGGGGGGTTAGTCGCATTCCTGTTACAGTTGTGTGTTACTAAAGATTTCAAGTTGTCATACTCAAAGTGGCATATAAACACTATGGTGAACATGTTCCCTGGCTGCATATGCATGCATGCACGCTGCAAAAAGAAATTGGTTGTTTTAACCACAGAGTGGTTACCTTGGTTGCAGACATGTCCTTGTAGCATTCTTAAGATACTAGAAAATGTAGAACATTGTGGGGGTGAGCCTGAGCAAGCAGCTACTATAGAAAAGGCAGAGTGAGCATGAGCAAGATACCGGATATTAGCACGAATCGACAGCTGCATTCCAGTGGACAGCATGAGGAAAAGAACACTATGTCGGTCAACCAGAGTTCAAATCCTACTAATCTACAGGAAGCACTTTGCCATGATGTCATTGTTCTTTGTTGTGATTGTATTCAGCCTCAGTCAGATAGAATTCCTTCCCGTGGATACTGACAAATTGAGACACACCACTAGATCTGATCCTGTGTTGTTTCAGGTCATGTCTTGTGCTCGACATGGTTGGCCGACAAGTATAGACCCAGTGTTGAGACTGTATGCATATCACCGACATGAGCTTAGCATAGTGCAGCTGTAAATCTGAGGGTGGCCCGAGAACAAAGCTAGCTGCATTTCCAGAGATGTTGGATCAAAGTTACATTCAGAAACCCGAGCTATAACATTGAGTAAATTAGTACTTCCAGCTTGACAGAAATGAACAAAAACGTATTCGTGATCAAGGCAGTAAATAATCTTCTGTTGAGCCATCCAAGCCTCCCAACGAAAAATGTCTGGTGGCTTGATTCAAATTTCTAGTCTGTCCAGGAAAATAAGAATGGAACACTGATGCATACAGTTCTCTCTTTGTCACTATTGATTATACACTCTTTGATTTTGTTGGCCCTCCGATATTCCAGTTGGGAAGCATCCTAATGACAATCATATTGAACCGAACCACCAGACGTCAGACATTGTGGAGAAGCGTACATCTGGAGACTGACATCACTACTTATAGTCGCATTGCTGAAATTGACACTCAAGCATTCTGCTTTCAGAGGCACATGTAAATCATACCCATTTCTCTGCAATATCTCTAAGAAAGTCACAAGGCCATAGCAAGACCCGATCACTTTCTCCAGACCAAACATGCACATGAGCACTTTGAATTAATAATACACGTAGAGTTGTAGATATAAAAACTAGTAAGCTAGCTATCACTGGACAGACATCATTCCTATACTGACAAAAGTCAATATTCCATCAGGATTTTGCACAGCCATTTCAGTTCACTCATGCATGGGCATAATTTGTCTTTCAATACGTTTAAAACTGTACCTTATCCATCTGTAGTTGTTGTCTTCAGGCTTTCCAAAAAAAATAAACGCCACCCTCAAATAGTAGCCGCCCTCAAATAGTAGCTGCACAAGAAATGAGCAGCGAAAAAAGTAGTATCCCTGATCGAAGAAATACGGTATAATTACTGGGTGAATGCAGTTCATTGTGGCAAATCTTGTGGCTGAGCTACACCTTGGAGGAGGCTTTTACATGTCTGTGAAAGCCTTAGGCTTAGGCTTAGGAAGGTCAAACCACATGATACAACCTAAATGCTGCCAGCCAGTTAGGTACAGCCCTACAACGTGAACAAATGGTGAGCGGAGCCTGGTAGCGAAGGCCTTACAAGCAAAGACTTTGCACGCAGTTTTGGTGATTCAGGTAAACCAGCAGTCTGGCTTTCACGCATGCCCTGCATGGAGAAGAAAGAACTGGTAGGGAAGACATCAGTTCCTGTGTTGCCCTGCATGCCCATCACTTGTAATGATCTAATGTGGCCTCTGCTTTGCCTTTGATTTCTACATTGACCTCCCTCGCCCTCTCTCATCCCCAGACTGTATTTATCGCGTGCTCGAAGAAAAGTAGTCTGGGCACGAGACTGTTTGTCGCCTCTGCCTTCATGCATGTGTGCTTATGAGAGCTGCCATCATTCCCGTCATCGATTATTCACGCATTCCAATTGTTACCATTGGACTCCTCTCAGTAAAAGCTAAGAGAGTGTTTCTGTGCTGAGATACGGAAATCAATTAGTGATGACCTCAGGTATTTTAACAAACAAATGTCAACCATATGCCTGTCCTACCTCATCTGGCCTTTCACTACATCTCCCTTGTGAGCACTGATCACTGAATCTCTGATGAGTTATATCATGTACACTTAACCTTGCGATTATGACATAAGTAGAAGCTCAGTTGCTAGCTACCACAGTTGTGCCCGGAGTTGGTAGGAGCATCCTCATAACTACATAGTTAAATAGAAACACCAATATCCAGTTATACGAATGAGGCTAGACCATTGTGTGCAGCTGTCTGGTTCTGTTCTGTTCTGTTCCACCATCCTTTATCACCCGAGTTCATAAGCATGGCCGAAATACTATAGTAAGACAAGTAGGGTCACAAAGACCAGTAGAGTCACAAAGACCAGTAGAGTCACAAAGACAAGTAGAGCCACAAAGACCAGTAGAGTCACAAAGACAAGTAGAGCCACAAAGACCAGTAGAGTCACAAAGACAAGTAGAGTCACAAAGACCAGTAGAGTCACAAAGACAAGTAGAGCCACAAAGACCAGTAGAGTCACAAAGACAAGTAGTCACAAAGACAAGTAGAGTCACAAAGACCAGTAGAATCACACAGACCAGTAGAGTCACAAAGACCAGTATAGAGTCACAAAGACCAGTAGAGTCACAAAGACAAGCAGAGCCACAAAGACCAGTAGAGTCACAAAGACCAGTAGAGTCACCAAGACAAGTAGAGCCACAAAGACCAGTAGAGTCACAAAGACCAGTAGAGCCACAAAGACCAGTAGAGTCACAAAGACCAGTAGAGTCACACAGACCAGTATAGAGTCACACAGACCAGTAGAGCCACAAAGACCAGTAGAGTCACACAGACCAGTAGAGTCACACAGACCAGTAGAGTCACACAGACTAGTAGAGTCACACAGACCAGTAGAGCCACAAAGACCAGTAGAGTCACACAGACCACAGACCAGTAGAGTCACACAGACCAGTAGAGTCACACAGACCAGTAGAGCCACAAAGAAGTATGATGGAGTGCGTCAGATACATTCTTGGGCATATTTTTAAAGCTTCTGGTACACATATACACATACATTCATGCACAATTAATTTTCTTCACAAATTAGCTGCTTGAGCAAAATGTGCAACAACTTAAGGACAAACACTCAAAACTTCAACTCACAGGTTAATCAATCGACTCCACCTAATCCCATATGCATAGTATCTCAGTTGACTAAGTGCATCAGATGAAATTTAACACCATTTTCTCTGCTCTTGTCACCTAGGTATAGTATAGAAGGTTATCAAGCACTAGCAGATGCAGAGCACAAATCTCGCTGAATGTAAGTGAATACAATACCAGGAGGTTAATAATTTATAGCACATTGATATAGCCTCGTTCCCAGGCCCGCCCAGCTTTCCATCCCACTTTACCGTACTAATAAGCAACAGAATGCTGGGCGGGGCCTGGGAACGAGGCTACATCGATGGCATTTATTTTGCTTACCAAACAGTAGTGAACTTTGGGAACTTCCTGAAGTTCTAGCTGTGCTAGCATAAAGAGTAAGACAGAAGGAGATGGGTTGCAGTTCACCTTCTGTATGTCCTCACATGGTATGTACATACTCATGTGTGATAGGTTCTCAAAAGAAATGCAACCACACTGAGTGCCAAGGTGTCCAATTAAAGCTTGCATGCCTACACAGTGCCAAAAATGGAGCCCCTATACAAGATGAGGTGTTTTCTAAGCCTGTTTGTGCAATGGTGACAAAAGGTCCACCCATGCAGTTAGTACTGAACAAAACTTTTTTTATAGCAGCTGTTTTTTTAACCCTGAAGTTAGCCTTATATTCAACTCTCCAGCTGTGTTGTTTTAGTTAACTAAACCCAAAACTAAAATGCATTTTAGTAAGGCATTTTGTAATTTAAACTAAAACTTAAAATTAATGCTACCTTAGTCCACCTATTACAGACTACAACTGAAATACTTTAAAACCACCCAATAATGGTAGTTAACTACAACTAAATGTACCGATATTAACTCTTTTTAGATTTAGTAACTAAAAACTACATCTTTGAATCTGGTGTCTAATTAAACTAAAACTAAACTGCTAGTCTGAACATTAAACTAAAACAACACTGCTCTCCAGTTGCTGGGAAAAAAACATGTAGCTATATGTCCCACTTGGCTGGTGGTAAACGTTATTGCTATAGATAGGGCTCAGCTTCACTGGTTGCATGGGTTCCATCAACAAGCCGATCAACAAGCTGATCAACAATCACACACCCCAGTGTGGTCCACTAGTATCAGTGATAAGGTTGCATGCTCAAAATAAAGGTTGATCTGGGACTTGTAATAAATGTTCAAATCAATGTTATGAGGCAAGGATAGAAGAAAATAAAGAGCTGCCCGTCACCTAGAATTGAAACCAGCTTATTGGGTTTAATTTTCTCAGGTTCTAAGGTGGGTGGTAAAAGGTTATAACATAGGTCCAAGACTTTCAAACCGCACCCAAAGTGGAAAGAAAACAGTGACTTGAATGCAGGTGGCTTGAATGCTTGTCCTGCCATAAAGAAGTCATTGAGCTAACCACTAGCTACACATAGTGTGGAAGCCTAGCTAGGTTAGGGAAAAAGTAGAACAGAGAGCAGGGAATCGGAATTAGGTGCACAATCCAACTCTTAATAATAAGCATAGCCATTGCATGTAGAGTGAAGTGAAGCTTACTTTGACTTGTAATTGCACGTACATTGTATGTGTAAGTATTCTGCTGAACTACAGTGTATGTCACTCCAGTATCTATGGTCTAAATGTTTCAGCGGGTGCTCATTGGTGGTAATTGAAGCCATGTAGAGACAAGATGATAAACAAAGCCAGCCAACTTCTATATATGGCTATAGTGCAGGCCCTGTTTAGTGCTGACCGGGTGGGCAGAAGATGGCCATGCTACTATTGTGTGCATCTATATCTGAGTTGTGTAGGAGCTCAGAACATCGCACAAAGCCTTTTGAGAGACATCGGTCGGTGTTATAAAGAACGCCCGCGCCATTGCCATCCAAAGTGCCGTGGATGCATGGGATGTGCTGTAGTGCCGCAAGCCAGTAGCCAAGTGCGCACTTCATTGAAGTGTCAAAAAGACATGTAGCTCAGTGTGGCTGTGCTGTATCAGTAGTCTGCTACCAGAAAGTTGTAGCTAATAGATGTTAACCATGTACCTACCTTAGCCTTTATGCAAGGCTCCAGAGTTGTAAGTTGGGATGAAGTTTGTGTGGTCACTGAAGTGCCAACGTTTGTGATCATATCTCAGGTTAGCAGTGGTTTAAAAAAATCTGATTTTCCTATATAGTCTCCGTAGATTACCTCTCAGCCTTAGCGCTTTAACCAAAGATACTTCAATGACAACTGTATCTAGCTGTGGTGTCAAACTTCAGTAAGTCCTCTTGGGCTTGGAAAGAAAGGCTAAAACATTGGACATACACTGGCACTTTTGTGGATTTTCATTACATATTTTTTCCTTTCCACTTGGGATGTAACAAATTGTAAATTTTATGGGCAGCAAGTGTCCATAATTAACATGTACTTCTATGAACCAGTTAGATAGAATAAACGTAATGTCTCATTTTGCAGTAGGTCTGCATTCCACTAATCTGTAAGGGCTTATGGTGCAGCTCATAAGAAACGATGTGTACAGTGCTCCAAGGCAAGAGAGCTAAACTATGCTAAACACTTTTTCTGAATGAGGGGACTGTTGGCAGCCATGTTTATGTACTTTGTAAACACATTTGATGTATGTGTTCAGCACTGCGGCTGAAAGTTTCCAAAATTGAAAGTGTTGTTCTCTTGCTTCAGAGCACTAGCTTAAACCTGATGCACACAGATAAACATGTGTATAAAAATTATGAAAGCACAACACTACTAAAAGGCTTCCTTCATTACACACTTGGGAACCATTCATTCCTAGTTTATAAAACTTTTCTTTGTAATTTGTTAAAATATCAATATTGCAGTTTATGCACACAGTTTGCTCTCTAAATACACAGAATTCAGCTCTAATAGCCTTCTTGCTATCAGTAGGAACCTGCACTCTGTATGCTATGTTAACAGATGATGTTTCACAAAAAAAAAAAAAGCCACTACAATTGCAACAGCATAGTCTGGCTATATGATGCAAGCACTTCAACTGTGATATTGGTGCTGTGTGAGTGCATTATATAATAATATGGTTGTTTTATTCACAGTGTGGTTGCAGACACGCTAAATAAGTGCATGGTTTTATGAGTAGTGTTAATTGTTTTAGCTAACTATAACTTTTTATTGTTTACGTAGGCACAAGAGACTATAATTGCACATAGCAACCAATGAGGCAGTTCAAAAATGCAAGCAGTTATTCATTCACAGATGTTAGTGCTTCTATGGAGATTATGGTTGTAAGGTGATCTGAAGAGCATTTGTAATGACTCCCACAGAGATGTTCTGTGGGTTGTCAATGTATTGTGGTTGCAAGGTGAACTGGACCAGGTTGTTTATCCGACCAGTCTCTACTGTACCACAATGGACCTCTCATAGTGTCGCTATCGCTTTAGCTCCTCCACAAGTAGGATATCAACTCCATGGTTATACCAATGGTTTAGTGATCTCATGTTCCTATGTAAACTCTCTTCCTCAGTCAGTGCCTTTGGACTGAGATAGGTTGTATCTGTTATCCTGCCGGAGCAAGCATCCAGACAGACTGAAACAATCCTGGATTCCTTCAATGCACCCTACAAGTCAGAATGTCACTACTGGACTGAGCTTTTTCATTTTTTGGTTCTGTTTCGTTGTTTTTTGTTGTTTGTCTCTGCCTTCAATATTATGCAGTGGGAATAAACTGTGCTAATCTTCTTGTCTTGCCATGTATTGTGACTGTTGTATCACAAAAATATTTAAAAGGTTTAGATGATTATGGCAATTGGGATGGAACAATAGTTGTGTAATGAGTCTCTCACCCATAGCTAGGGATCATCGACTCATTCCATCCAGGGGATAGTAATTCAGCACTATGGTAGAATATCTGTTTGGGGAGTCACTGACAACTATGGTAGAATGAATGGGGAATGACTGACAGCTAAGGTGGAATGACTGGGGAGTTACTGACCCTTGTGTAGAATGACTGGTGATTACTGAAGGGTGAGAAACTTGTGATAACTCCATGACTCCTGCACCGCCATACTTTAGGGCAATGTCCCACACACAGACTCAGTTCGCACGTAAGATATGCATCATGGATAACAGAATATGTGTGCCAGTGCTTCATCCAGGATCATGGGATTTAGTTTCTATTTTGACAAGGGAAGTTGTTACATTCGAAATCTTTAGACAGCTAATTATCTGTACTGGGGGTAGGTTGTCAGAGAGGAGGTAGAATAATTGGGGCTCTGCACTGATATCTTCCACATTGAGGATCTTGAGAGTGATATCGTGCAGATGTACTTTGTAAGCTCATGGAGAAGGGCAAACATGTCAGCAAGGTGTAGCACCACCAAGCTCACAACATCTGGGGTCCATGACATGTTTAACAGCAATTATATCATATCAGAAGATAACGCTTTTACCAAAGACCAGAAAGCAGTGAGTGTGTGGATAAGTATTTGAAGTCAAGGCTATATACCTTGTAACAACATGTGGGTTATGTAATAGATAATGCATAGTAGGCTTGATTATGTTAATAACCACCCGATTCCAAGGTAGTTTGCAAACTAACATGCATTATTCTCCAACCTTGCTGTTATTGGTAAACACACAAGGTAGTTTGCAAACAACATAATTTTACAACTTCCTGTGGTATATGAAACAGACTACAAATTGCTGTCCATATATGGAAAATAATACCCACCTGTTACCACAGTAACAAGGGTGAAGTGGAAGCACATATTTTTGGTTGTCTCAGTTGTATCTGTAGCTATGTCCAAGGAATGCTGCCAAATAGGTATTTTGAAAGTCTATTTACTTTAATCAGTCTCTTTTTTCAGAAGACCTAAATGGCTACATTCCTGGCATTTCTACCATAACCTTGCAACCAAGAAGCTCCTAGATGTGTAGGATCAAAGAAACACCAAATCTCACCAATAGGCCTTCCATAAGTGATTCTAAGTTAACAAAAAGGAGAAGCTTCTTAACTACACTTTCATTGAAATTGTTAGCATCCCTTGAACTTTATGTGTCACATACACTACTGGCATGCAATTGAGATGACAAATATTTGTAGAAGTAACTCAAATTTTTTTACAGTGCTCTTTTAGCATCTGGGCCATTGGTTTGGGAATGGGTAGAGACTAGAGAGAGGGGAGCTTTCTGATTCTGTTACATTTCACCCTGCCAGTAGGCAAGGTGAAATGTAACAGAATCAGAATTTTTCACTGTTTAGTTGTTTAGTTACAAGATGCCCATGTGCATGCAACTATTGGGAATGCACCTCCAACCTGAGACCTAAGTTTCCATTTGATTTATTAACCCAGGACTGCAAGTAATTACATTGTTGCTTAGAATTGTTTCCTTTTAAACGTGGCACAAAATAGTGTATCACTATTATAGGTACTATCTCCTACAAAACAATTTGGACTGGTGTAAAGAAGGTCTTGAGCTTTTCTTCATCAAGTAAGACACTGTACACCTGAGACAGTTCCCTCAAGCTAATAAAATAACCAGCACATGTGACATCAACAGTGATTACAGATCACATTACAAAATAATGCTGACAGCAAGCAACAAAGTTTGAGATGGTGGCGTAGGAGTGAAGTTGTCATACCAGACCCTTCCTTCTTCTGTTAGTTGGGCCAGTTATAGGCTAAGAGATATGCCTTAAGAACACGACTTAGATTAGCAGGAATATATGGCACACTGGAAATTGTGTTTACATGCCCAACCATAACTCTAAAGACTTCAAAAACATTAAAAAACGTAAAAAGATGTAGGGATGGCATGCCAAAAAGTATGCAAACAAGGTAGGGATAATGCATGAAAGCAAAGGTCAACATATTGGCAAAGCCCCATCCCTACATCTTTTTCAGACTGCAGTTAATGGGGGTCTTCCTAAAACATACCACAAGTTCACAACCTTTACTGGCAGTTCATGGCTGTAGGCTCGTTCTCACAGGCTAGTATGACCCTCTTGGTAGCATTATGTTATACGGAACCTCTTCAACAACTTAAGCAGTGAGTTGGAGTAGACTGCAGACTTATGATAGTGTCGTTAAAGTACATGGCATGGTTTTAGCCTCGTCCCCAGGCCACTTTCCTTCTCCCGCATGCCGGCTCAGCAACGAGGCTAACATGATCTAGCAGCATTGCGTCAGCTGTAGTGTGAAAAAGATGTAGGGATGGCGCTTTGCCAATATGTTGACCTTTGCTTTCATGCATTATCCCTACCTTTTTTAGCATGCCATCCCTACATCTTTTTACATTTTTAATGCTTTTTAAGTCGATGTTAATCTCAGTTACAGTTAGACCTAAGCCTAAGAAGGATATCTCAAGTGTATTATTAAACCACAACAGCAGAACTTGAAACGGCGTTGACAGTTTAGTAGTGGTTCCAGGCATGTAATGATTATGTGTAAAATACGGCCAGCTAGAACCTGATGAAGGGCCAACCACTCTCCGTACCAAACTTTGTGAAACCAATTTCATGATTCAGTTGTCAATCACATGACGACTGACCAGCTGCAGCACAGAAAACTATCATACTGACAACTGACCATCCTAGCTTTACAGTTCCCTAAAGCTGTGAGTAGGTTAGTGTAGCTAAAAGTAGGTAGCTGAATGCAGTGCCTTACTTACGTGGTGTTCATAAGCCTTGCACAATGCCGCGGGAGGAAAAGACCGTGCCAGCCATGCGCTGCCGCGCTGGCGATTTCGCTTGTGTACTAGTCTCGCTTCCAGACCAATGAGACTTCGTGTGCGCATGCGTAATAAATTAGTAACCTCGTTCCCAGGCCTTCGATCACAGCTAACGCGTTAGCTGCGATCGAAGGCCTGGGAACGAGGCTAATAAATTAGAAAATGGCTTCCTAAGCAACGGACAGCAGCCTCAGAGTGTTGTGAATGGCCTTTGTTGACCAGGGTGAATTTGAACCAATTTGATTATGTACCAGAAATGATGCAGTTTGTAGTTTGCATATGATGTATGAAGAGTTTCTTCATAAACATGTCTTTGTTTATTTTGGGACGTATTATACACTGTCTATGTTTAGAATAACTGGTAGCCGGCATAACAGTACAAACTAATCATAATCTGCATGGATTCCCGGTGCTGTGTACTGATGTCCATTAATTCAACTCTCCCGGGGTGAGGGATCATTTTATTCCAGAGTCAGCTCCTCTGTCAACCAGGACAATCACTTCCCTAACAAACAGACCCTCTTCGATCTAAATGGTAGTTCCCCAGCGACTTCACAACAATTTCGCAGCTCTTCAGTACACTAAGACATTTTTCTGTGGTGACGTAATTGCTATAAATATATATATAATATATTTTTACTTTAAAAACAAAATTGTTGGTTACTACAATTGCGTGACTGTCTTTCCTAAATTGAAAGAATGTGTAAAACATTTTGTGGGAGACTATATAGTAAAATTTACTCAAGTATCAGTTCCTCTTCCAGCTGTGCATTCATAGAATTTTCATAGTAAGGATAGTTACGTAATTGTAGTAATCAAATACTATGCTAACGTAACAACTTTGTTTTTGCAGTATAAAGTCGTGGAAACGTCAACTGCTATGAATTAAAACAGCTTGCGCAGAGATTACAGGAAGTTTAGCCTATATCGCAAAAATTTAACTGGACGTACAGTCTGTTTTTAAGCGAGCTACTGCCGAACAATCGTAATGACTAAAGTTGTGAGACTATTTCTTCTCCTGCTACTGTGTACATTAAGTGTAGGACAGAGGGACAGCAGACGCGAATACAGTCAGAAACGACAAACCTTGTATATTCTAACGATGGTTCCGTTCCCCGACGAAGAGAAGCCAGCATGGGCTAGGCCGAACTATGACGCCGCTCACTCCCTCTTACCAGCAGCTCAGTTGGCAGTAGACCAGATCAACAACAGAAGTGACGTTCTACAAGATTACACTCTGGAGTTGCTTGTCGGCGACTCGGGCTGTAATGTGGTTACGACGACATATGTGAGTCAGGTAGAGCATATAATGCACAGTGGCAAGCTAGTGGTAGGCATTGTTGGGCCAGCATGTTCCGAAGCTGCTCTGTCAGTTGCTGCTTTAAATAGGCGGATGCGTTTGGGTATGGTACATGTCACGACTGGCAGCATCCCACTATTGGACAACCGTATAGAGTACCCAAACACATTTGGAATAATAAGTTCCTCAACTTCGCATGTTGATGCAATCCTTGAACTTATGAAGCAGAACAATTGGAACAGTGTTGCTGTGCTGTACGACCTACTCAGGCCTTACTACATTGAGACATACAAGGCATTCCTGGAGGAGTATTATATTAAAACACAAGCTAACATTACTTTCGCTGGTGGAATCACTCAAACTTTTTTGCCTTTACAAGAGATTTCTAACAAAGGGACACGAGTGATTGTTGTAATGTCCAGTACCATTCCTGCACGTAACTTGGTCTGTTTGGCTGCACATAAAAAAATGATATATCCAGCATACCAGTTTGTTTTTCAAGACAGAAAATTGGCCCACTTTATTGGCAGTGAGGTAACTGTGACCCAACTCTCAAAAACGTACACTTGTAGTAGAGAAATGATGATGGAAGCCATGAATGGTTCCATACTACTACACTTTGGCTTAACATCAATTGCACCTGAAACAGTGACAATTTCCCAACTTACCGTAGATCAGATTCATGAAGAATATGACAAGCGGCTTAAGCAACGTGCTGAGGAAATGAATATGACCCTTGATCCAACTGTGTTTGCGTATGCATTCTATGATGCTGTCTGGGCTATGGCGCTGAGTGTAAACATGTCCACCCCATTACTGAATGGAAGCACATGCCCACCATCTGAAACCATCCGTGAACAGTTTTACAGTCTGAATTTCCAAGGTGCTACAGTGACTGTTAAATTCAACAACCGAACAGGACGGGTTAGCAGTATTGTGGATGTCCATCAGGCCAAGTATAATGATACCAATCTCATAAGGGAATGGAATGGAACACGTCTTATAAATATCACTAACACTACAGGAGATTTTGTGAAAGATAGCTTTGAGTCAACCACAGTGCTTTTAGATCCTGTCCTTGCTGCAGTAGGAGTGTTTGTGTCAACTGTTGTATTTCTTCTCACGGTTGTCATTCATATAATCAACATTGCTTATTGTAACCGCAAGAGTATCAAGGCAAGTAGCCCACGGTTAAACCACATGATCTTCTTTGGCTGCTATGCAGTAACAGCTGCCATTGTGATCTATACAATACAAGTTGCATATTTGCCAAATTTGACTTCCAGTGAGACAGTTGGCTCCGTATTTTGCAATGCATTTGCCTGGTGTCTAAACATTGGCTATACATTGATCTTGGCAACCATCCTAGTCAAGCTATGGCGACTCAATTACATATTTTTCAATGCTTTTAAAAAACAGTTTCTTACAGATAAACTTTCGATTCTAGTTGTTTTCATTCTTCTGATCTTCGAGATCCTGCTTTGTATAGTGTGGGCCTCAGCGGCCCATTTGGTACAATCGAAGACTGAAAGTCTGCACAAGGAAGGGAGTAAGCAAGTTGTCATTGTTGAATTGCAATGTGAAAGCAATGATGGCTATTTCATAGGAATCATCATCGGCTACAAGTTTCTTTTGACTACTCTTGTATTATACTTTTCTATCCGCAACCGCCACATTGAGATGAAGGAATTTCAAAACACTAAGAGTGTTAATGCGCTGCTTTACACCCTTACCTTGCTGTGGGGACTTGGTGGGCCCGTGTGGTTGGTCCTTTACATTCAACACCTTGATTTGAACATTACGTACTCTGTTTCATGTCTATTACTGACATTAACTGCACTTTTAAGTCTCTTTTTCATATTTTTACTGCCAATCATCCATCTCATTGAAGAAAGATGTCCCAGAAGAAAGCTCTCTGAACCAACATGGCGGAAACTTGGACTGTTTGGACTGGAACCAATTTGATTATGTACCAGAAATGATGCAGTTTGTAGTGTGCATATGATGTATGAAGAGTTTCTTCATAAACATGTCTTTGTTTATTTTGGGACATATTATACACTGTCTATGTTTAGAATAACTGGTAGCTGGCATAACAGTACAAGTGCTCAAAACTGGAGAGTGGACAGGCTTCGGAAAGAGGCTGGCAAATAGCACAATAATTTTGAGAGGTTCTGTAAGACCACTAGCAATATTTGCATGACGTACTACTGAATGCACCAGTCCATATATAAATGCTAAGCTAGCAGATACCTTAGTTGCAAGCATTATAAGCCATTAAGGTGGTCACCACGTGAATGAAACAAGAATGCATTTCTGTTAGAAGTTAGACAACATGGCTCTATACATGAGGCTGCTGTTCAGCTCACCAGTAGCATAGCCAAGGGTGGACCAGGGTCGGCCTGGCCACTTTAATTAGTTAATGAGAAAGCTTCTCAACTTAATTAGACAACATGGCTCTATACATGAGGCTGCTGTTCAGCTCACCAGTAGCATAGCCAAGGGTGGACCAGGGTCGGCCTGGCCACTTTAATTAGTTAATGAGAAAGCTTCTCAACTTAATTAGCCACTCTTCTTTTTCAGAGACCTGTGAATCAGCACTTCTGGGAGAAGTTTATGCAGCATTGCTTTAATCTTTCACAGCAGTACAGATAAGAATTGGCTTGGTTGTATGGTTACTGTAAAGAGATGCCAAGAATATAGGTGTTCTGAATGTGGAAAGCTTAAAGTGGAAACATGCACCCTGATTAACGTTTCCAAGAAGACCTATTTACTAGCATTCCTTGGGTAACGTGTCACAAGCATGCAACTGAGAGGTCCGTTAAAGTGTTTGTAAAGGGATCCTCATTTACAGTACACAGTGTACACGAGAAAGAAGAGGTGAAATTGGTGTGCAAAATGCGGGTTGTGTGCCAACCCAAATATAGAGATGACGTATTTCCCAACATTCATACTGTGAGCAAGATAATCCTCTTGGGCCAGATCAATACAACACAATTTTATTCCCGTATTGTACATTAACGGAGTAAAGATGAGAACTGGGCTTCAAACAACCCAGCTGTTTCAAGGTATTATAAGAAGACATGTTTACAAGCATCCCTGACAGCTGAGGAGTCTACGTAGTGGTGCTGTCTTCACTGCCTTGCTAATAATATATAAATATAGGCCGTGTCCCAGACTTTGAACTTTGTGTGGGCGTAGCAGACGGGGTTGTAGGCCTGGGGTGGATTAGCTGTACAAGCACATTGCCACTGAGCGGATACTCTCAGCATTCAAGGTGTATTGTATAACAGGTAACAATGTGTTTGTATGGTGGCGAATAGTGACAGCTGATGTGTTGTTAGCAGTTATACATCTGTGAAGATGGTACATGTATGCAAAAACAAAATGCATAGGAATCTGTATAAACCTAACTCTTGGCACAAGACTATAAAACATTCTAGTCTTCTCTAAACAGCAGAGCTAGAGCACTCAACTGTGCACATAAATATTGTTCCTGTCTAGTTCATCAATTCCAAAATAGAGTCCATAATCCACTTCATAGTCCAGTCCATAGTCAACTTACCCTTTGAGACTAATTGAACAAATGAGTCCTTCAATTAACTTTAACTTGTTCTGGCTTCTGAGCAAAATGAAAGCATCCTTACATACACCTATACACCCATAGTACAAACATGGATAAAATGGTGCCGTGTAGCTGTGTGATAGACCTTTCTTAACACAGATCACAAATAGACAGAGGCTAGACTACATACATAGCATCACATGCACACACGTACACAAATCAGTGCTGTAACCATTGTCATAGTGCTTATTAATTAATCTCTTGGTGCTTGCGTATGTCAACAATCTATTGCTATGGCAATGATTACCAAGCAGACATAACACACATTGTACTACACAATTGGATTAGCTACAGCAAGACTAAACTATACCACAAGATGTTCACCAATCAACTTTTAAAGACGCCCTACAAATAAACACAGCCATGAGTCTAGAGTTGTATGCAAGTAAATTGACTGTGGAGCTATAGACCAGAAAACAAGGAGAAAATACTTTAACTCCAAAGGTTGCACTTGAGAGTGAGACTCAGTAAATGCCTTACAAAGGCGGCATCTGCGACTTATACCCTCCCTCAATGTCGTTGTGACCACTCCTCCCTGCACGCATAGCTACGGTTTCAATTGTGCTCACTAAACGTCACATGGGCTAACTCCTCCCTGTCACACTGACGCATCAGTTTGCAGCCAAAATAGTTTGTAGATGCCTCATACTGTACAGTGAAATGCTTAATAATGAAAGAATATAGGTTTTCACCTGTCTAAAATTGGAATTGCATATGGTTGACATCTACCGCTTTCCCAGGCTCTCCTTTGCACCCCAAGGTTTGCATCAGTACATGTGAATGTGTGCCGGACCCCTTGTATCTATTGAAAGATCGACGCTAGCTATGGAGGTTGCTGTTAAATCTTCCTTGAGCTGTCAGGTATCGACTTGTAGTAATTTCTAACGAAGAATTTCTATCTAGTGGACTGAACCGATGTGAATGAGAACTATATGCCACTGTTCTGTTGTTTCCACTAGAGAAGTCATTACAAATGTCAAGATGGTGTGCCATATATAGCCTGTTCTAGCCACGACAATATTTCAGCAACCTTAAGAAACTCAGGGACTCAAGAAAGTGAGCATGCAGCAATAACAAATTCGGTACCAGGAGGAACCATACTTTATATAGTCTTTATCACTGCTTCACTTTCAGGAGGAACACGATTCCCAACCCCTATCATATGAATCAGCAAAACAAACCTTTACTCAGTATTCAAAGTAGCGTAGCACTCAATCCACGTTATACATCGTCTGAAATAAGATTAATGAACGCTCACCCTCTGTGTACGTAGCTACCTTGAGAAGAGTAGTCTCGCGGAGCCAGACTCTCACACGAAAAGCGAGTCTGGCTCCGCGAGACTATGTCTATGAGAAGAGCCGACATATAGGCCGCCTGCAGAACCGGGCATGCCCGGGCATTGCATGGGTTGTTTCTATTGTGTAATCATTGCACATATATGCGGATGCGAAGATCACGTGGTCACTAACTGCGATCGCGATTGAGCAAGCGAGCGAATGTTTCTTTGGAAATCCCACAGAAACCATGGTGCACTGTGAGGAAGCCGAACGAAGCTGGACACAAGCAAGCGTATAGCTGTGACCATCGATATATAGTAGAATGATCTGTCCCCCAGTACCTTGCACGGAAGCTGATGAGAAAAGCCGGTGTTACAGTGATATGTGTTCCCCCGAGAAATGTGTTCCCCCAAACACATTTCCCTAGTGATATCTGTTCCCCAAACAGATATCACTAGGGTCAGGAGTTTCCCCTTGCAAAGATATGTGTTTCCATCTTCAAAGCTTACACCTGCATGATATTGACAGTGACTGAAGGGTTTATAGTGGGCTTGTTCTTCATCCAAGCACCTCAAGAATGGATGAAGGCTAATACCAAAGCATTTCTCAACTATACTATGTTTGATACGAAGAAGGATGTTATAGGAATCAGTTTCTGTTCTGGCTCTCTTCGTTATTTTTTAGAGTCATCTTCTTGCTGGTCCACGTGATAATATACCTCCACAATGTAGCAACCTCTTGCATGCATTTCAAAGTAACTAGCTACTTCTGACTCTTGCTGCATCCTTGCATCTGCATGTACTCTGCTTTCTTTAAATTCATATGAAACACTTGATATCACTTTCTTACATTATACAAGTACAATTATATCTAAAGGGTACTGAACATTAGACTGTCCCTTCCTGCATGATATAAATGTCATGCAGGAAGTCTAAGGTAAGACAGTCTAAGGTAAGAAAGTAGCTTTATCCCAAGACAGGACTTATCATGGGGGAACAGTTAACCCTGGGAAACATATATCACTGACGCTAATGTTGCCAAATATACCAGTGATATCTGTTTGGGGGAATGGATATCACTAGGGGAATGTGTTCGGGGGCACACATTCCCCGGGGGAACACGTATCACTGTAACACCTGTTTAGCTCAGAATTATAAACTAGCTCGTTGTTTGCAGTACTCTGGATGGGCGTTCATGTAATGACTCTTACCAACAAAGATCAGCCTATATTGCTAGCTATAGTGCCAGCCATGCAGGAGAAAGCGGTGTCGTTCTGTTGTCTCCACTAGTCAATTCAAGGTGTATTGTACTCCACTAGTCAATTTAAGGTGTATTGTACTCCACAACCTTGGAAACCCTCAAGGCTAGTGATTCTATGAGTGGACGGAATAAAAAAGCTGATACATGCATGCAAACCAAATCGCTGTTTCTGAGTCAGCAAATTACTTGATTACTACAGTTGTATGAGTATATCCTTCCCTTGTTGGTAATTCGCATTGCTGGCTAGCCTCGATCGTTCCCAGGCCCCGCCCAGCTTTCCGTCGCTTGCAGTACGGAAAAGCGCGGGGAGAGCCTGGGAACGAGGCTAATTGCTGGCAAGGTAGCTGATTTAGTCACCAGCCATTAATTGAGTACTATTACAACTACAGCATTCTTTAAATTAGCAGAGTTAGACTCTGTATTAACCTAAATCAACACTCGGAAAACGACAATTAAATTTTGGTAGTAATAAATATTTATGTATTGGAAATAATATAACCAGGAGCCTCGACAGACACCAACAAGATGGCAATTTTAAAGAAACAGTGATGGGATAAATAGCTTTATAGTGTCCACTAAACGTAGTAATTCATGGGTATACTCCAAAGCAGTAAAGCCAAACATTTTCAGACTGAGACAGCAACAGATGAGCATAATGGGACAACCTAGTCCAAATATCTAGTGGTAGTTACATGTAAGATACCCACAACAGTAATGTTTGATCATATTTACCGTGAAGTTTAGCTACTGGACCTCTTCATGGTAAATGGCAACTCTAGTGCATGCCTCAAACGTTCTTATTGGGAGAGAGACTATCTGATTCACCGACATCCTGTGTTGAGATGGACAAGATTTTGTAACTATTTCACTTCGGTAAACATGAACACAATTCTGAATTGGGCAGTTCAAGTGTGATATGTGATGATGGAACAAAGTGATTATGATGGACTGTGTCCTTCCAAATCGTTGCAGTGCCCTGTCCAGGTGTATTGCCCACTGATTACTGACTGCCACAGGTTGATGCTTGTCAAGTGGATAGACAGCTGTATCCTTCTACTGCAAAACATCTCATGCATGCCCAGACACCAACATCTTAGCCTCGTCCCCAGGTACCACCCCAAAAATGGGGGAAAAGGGCCTGGTCACACTTGCAAAAATTCCCATATGTGCTGTGTCACCAGTCTTCATTTGGAGTAGACGAATCACATTCATCCATCACTAATTACTAAATTCATGACAACATGAAAGTAGTAGTATCGTTTCAAGACCATTTGAAAACTGGTGCGAGGATAACAGACTCTTCATAGATCTTGAATTCAGACACTTAGAGCACATTTACACCTGATAGGCTATAGTACTCTCGACTCCCAGATTTTGTTCTTGTCATTCCTTGGCGAGATCTGTGGCTGTTCACCAACTCTGTAACCCCATTGTCAACAGTAACGAGCTATCCTGAAGTACTTTTCAAAACGCCCTATTGGTCAATATATTATACACAACTATATGCGGATATGTGCCGTTGCCATAACAAAAGCCTAAATTAACCATAACTCAACCCTAACCCGACCAACCAGATTAGAGCTTTGAAACGCCCTTCAGTACTGTAGACAGTAGCTGGCTACCATGTGATCATGTAAGCCATGTAATTGTTACACAATATGCTGACTCAGTGCATATGAGAAATTTTCCAAGTGTGAGCAGGCCCTTTTCCCAATTTTTCAGGTGGGGCCTGGGGACGAAGCTACCACCCACTAACTGCCGAGAGGCATACTTGGGCTGGGCATGAGACTATGCAAACCTATTGCCTGCTTTGTACTGTGAATGCATGCATGATCAAATTACCCACCAACACGAAAGCATCATTGTATATACTTGCATATCTTATTCTTGGTACAATCAAGGGCTCCGCTAGTGTACTGTAAAGATGTGTGGGTTGCTTTAACCAGTTGCATTCCTTTTGGGTGTGTAACACATCATACAAGTTCAAGCTCCAATTTCACTCAATATGTATTTATGGAGCTTCTCCTTTTGTGTAATTGGTATCTCCTTTCATAAGGCTAATAAATCAGCATTTCTGGTGAGGCTTGGTGTTTCCTTGATCTTTCATGTGTGGCTCCAGACAAGTTCCTCGGTTGCATGTTTTCGGTAGAAATTTCAGGAATGTAGCCAATAGATCATCTGAAAGGAAGTGACTAATTTGACTGAATAAGAAACTCCTCAAGGAACTTTCAAGAAACCTATTTGGTAGCATTCCTTGGTCACACACCAATGCAACTGAGACAACTGTTTTTACAGTGATATATGTGCATGTGTTTCCAGCTAATAGCTATACCCAAAAGCAAAAGGTAGTAACTTGTAGCTACATCACGTACTGAAGCGTTTGCAACTGAGATCAAAATGCAATCAAACAATCCATGTCCTTAACAAGACAGCATCAAGGTGACCTCTGAAATGACTGCAAGAATCAATGGATAAACGGTACTGAGGAGGTGTGGCCATAATGTTGTTCATCAAACTAAGTGACTGAGAGCTAAGAGATAAGAAGTATCAACCTAAGTTTTGAAGGCAACAATGCTGGAAAGAGTTAGCCTCGTACCCAGGCTGCTCCCATGCCGAAAAGCGGGGAGAGAGCCTGGAAGATCTGATCACGTGCACCCGTGACATACTATGCGTGGTTTTATGATAATCGAATTATTGCCCACGCAGTCCGTACTCAGCGTTATAAGCGGTACTCTGGTAGAGTGGGAGTCTGTTGTATGGTGGCATGTTGAGCAAGTGTAATAGTAACCATTACACCCTGCACTTAATTGACAAGTTCCTTCAAAGGTGAAACTAGTGACACAAAAGTTGCTGCTATTTTATCTGACCCTGTGTTAGCTACTTTTGTTTGGCCACAATGTTGTTCAACAAACTAAAATGATCAAGCAGAATATTTGCCAATCAAAATCTTGATCACGGTTGCAAACACTTGAACAGGCGACATATATATGACTACCCATTGTAAAGAATTTACTGTTTATTAGAAGGAAACAAACCGATGACCCTGTAGAATGTGCTACTAATCCAATAAGTGACATGTATTATTTGGCTCCAAGTCAGTATATAATATCACTCTGTTCAGTAGTTTAGTATGTACACACCTCTAAGTACCTTGTGACATTACTTTATAACTTCTACATCATGCACAAAGAACTTGGCAGGAAATGTGGATCTCTCAGTCTCTCTGTATGTATTGTGCACCTGATTTTGGGTGGCAATGAGTTTATGTACGTTTAGTGTAATGTTGTTTCAGTGGCTTTGTGTTGTCATTGTGTTGCAAGATATTTCCTTAGTATCATCCCAATAATGTCATTCCATGTTGCACGATACATTATCTACATCCTGAGGGATTACAAGTTTTGAATTTAGCCATCATGCACTACAACTGTTATTGCAGTTTTAGGGCCTTTGATCTAATGGCTTGATAAGCTACAAGTGCCGCTCCACAGCCTATACAGTTGGAAACCTGATTGACTATAGTGTTCATGTTGAGTCTTGTTGAGTCTTCAGTAGACCCTGTCATGGAAACCCCTAATAGGGAAAACTGTCAGGCATCCAGGGTTTGGTTAACTTGATTGTACTGTTGTTAACTAATGTGCCATTCACTCAGTGGGAATACCACTTTTGATGGGAATGTAGTTTTTTTCAGTGGTGGAATGTATGCTGAGTCAAATAGTTCTGTAATCTTCAGTGGTAGCATGGTTAAGCAGAAGGAACTCGGCTACATTTTATGGTGGTGGAATATTGCATTGGAGAATAGTGATATTAGCTTCATTGGTAGGGCCACTTTTGCAGGGAATTCAGCTGCATGGTGGGAATGGTGGAATATCTGTACCGGACAATAGTAGTGTGAACTTCAGTGGTACTACGTACAAGTTTTGAGGAGAACTCAGCAGGATGGTGGCAGGATACATGCAAGTGACAATTGTGATTTGAGTTTCAGTGGTAGAACCAGTTTTGTGGGCAACGTAGCTAGGCATGGTGGTGGGATATTTTGCACATAGCAAAAATATTGTTAGCCTTGGTGGTAGCAGCACTTTCGAGGGGAATTTAGCTAGGCATTGTGGTGGAATATCCGCACATAGCAAAAACATTGTTAGCTTTGGTGGTAGCAGCACTTTCGAGGGGAATTTAGCTAGGCATTGTGGTGGAATATCCGCACATAGCAAAAACGTTGTTAGCTTTGGTGGTAGCAGCACTTTTGAGGGGAATTTAGCTACCGGGTATGCGGTGGAATAGCTACAGGAAAAAAAAGTGATGTGAACTTTTCTGGGTAATACAACATTTGAGAGAAATTCAGCTGTGAAGGATGGTGGTGGAATAGGTGTATTGGAATCTATGGATGAGATAATGGTACATCAAAGTAAGTGGATCCAATAGCTTTCAAGACAATGAAGCAGAGAGAGGAGGAGGAATGTTTATGGAATTGTGCAGGTCATTTCTGTCAGGGAGCTCATTGTTTTACAGCAACAAAGGAATGACAGGAGGAAGACTATACTCATTCTTGCAGTTATCTGGAATGCACAGTCATTTTACTGCCAATTCTGCAATAAATGCAGGGGGTGGCTTAACTGCTATATACAGCACATTAAATATAGCTGGAAACAACCTTTGAAAGAAATTCAGCACTTACTGGTGGAGCAATGTATATGGAAGATACCCAAATCAACATGAAATGTACAAATCATTTCATTCAAGATATATAGTGCACGTCATGAGGGTGGAGCAATTTATATTCAAGCTAGCAAAATGAATGTCAGTGGCAAAAATGTTTAGAACACAATTCTGCAGCAACGAGACCACTATCAACTTCACTGAACTGAACAAACCCAGAAGGTGCTGCAATCCATGTGGTGTCTAGTTCCATAATCTTATTAGGAACAACACAATTTTGGAATAATTTCGCACAGTATGGTGGAGCAGTCCTCTCAGCGAACAGCAATTTCACCTTTGGCAATTCTACTTGTGCTATAGAGAGAAATGGGAAGTAAAATTTTGTTGTCACTGTAAAATTATCCCCGGACTTCGAGTTAGAACCTGGTAGCTCTGAAACACTACCGCCCTCTGAGGAGGGGCAATGCATTTGGACCACCAATCCACCATCAATAATCAACCTCTGGTTTGCAAGTTATTTGTGTACAAGTGAGAGGGCGGAGTTTGGGTTTGAGACCACCTATGTGCCTTGAAGCACTTAGCTAACAAGCATGGATAGAGTGGAGGAATAGCACACATGGGTCCACGAGTGCCTGCAAAGTTTCAACATGTACATACATGCTCGATAGTTATCATCTGCCTATAACTGGCACTCTCATAAATTTTACGTAATGCGTTTAGTGACTTTAAAAACTTCTCTAGCATGTAGTGGGTTGCCAATGGCATTGGGATCACAATCATGAAACTTTCCATCATATTTTTGAAGTGCACCACCTTGCAGATTTTCTGAGGGCTTTGGGTGAATGTGGTCGATCAGATCATTGTGGGTCCAAGTTCACCAGGGCAGTTTCCCCTCATGTGCCTTCATAGTGACTTACAGCATCGTCAGACCATTGTGGTTACAGGGCCTGCTTCCCCTCAGGTTGTAAATTGCTCACTCCCACAGGGATACCCAGTCAGACCACTGTAAGGGGAGAACAACTCAGAACATCAGTATCACATTTACAAAGTGCACCCCCCCTACTGATGTTCCGTTGGTATCAGACCATTGTCAGTGACGTGGGCGGCACTGGTGATTCTAGGTTGAAGAAGCAGGGGGGGCCCACATTCTACCTAGGGGGGTCCGGGGGCATGCTCCCCCCCAAAATCTTTTGAAACTTTGGAGCGTGCGAGGAGTGATCTGATGCCATTTCAACTGTTTGTATAATTTTCACGGTGGATAAATGTTTGCGAGTGGTCTGCACTCGCAACATTAAATTGCGTGTGCCAGGCGCTTTAGGAACTGGGGCTTTAGTAACCCATGCGCACACCATGCTCAGAGGAGGTAGTGCAAGTATACAGATTTTGTATACGTACATTACATCTCCCGGTGATATCCGTTATGATAATCAGAGTTATGCTGTTGTCGTACAACGAAAGAGCTGTGCCAGACGGCAGATTTCGTCACCATCTGTTCCAAGCCATCATGTGAGAATTTTCAGCTGTGTGGACCCTTGAACACCTGAAATCCACGTATCTTGAAGGATAGGTCATTCGCATAACACAGCTTGGAACAGATGGTGCCGAAATCTGCCGTCTGGCACAGCTCTTTCGTTTACGACAACCGCATAACTCCGATTATCATAACGGATATCACCAGAAGATGTAAATGTACGTATATTCCCAGACTCTTAGTGTATCCTCACTTGTTTTATTGCAAGCCTATTAGTGGAGCCTGGAAATGAGTTATGCTGCAAGCCTAACTCAGGGCATGTAGTCATATACACATCGTTGGCTGTTTGCTGTTTCCAGAGCAGAAACTGCAAGCAGCATATTAAAAGTTGGATAGAAACCAGGATAAGTGTCTTAGCATCTGGCTTATGCTAGTTTGTCTGTGAAGCAATTTGACACACACTGTACCCCAAACGAGAACATAGTCATGGAAACTAGGGGCAGAGAGGCTTTTGTGATAGGGAGGAGCAAGGTAAACTTAAAGAAGATGCTAAATGTTCTTCCAGTTTGACTGTAAGCAAACGTGCAAGAGTGCCTCAGATGGAGATTGAGGACAGAGTTCGGATGCAGAGACCAGGAACAGCGTAACACATTTGGGAGTAGTCTCGTGCCCAAACCTTCACGTATGTGTATATAAAGAGGGTCTGGTGTGCTGAGTGACATTTTTGTCGCTTTGGACGGAGCTACTCTCGAATTTGAGAGCTCCAATCAGATTACAGAAGGCATAATTATGTTAGCATGGCATAAGCAACAGATTGTCGTATATTGAATCGTAGAGAATGTGTCTAGTACCTTGTTACCAGTGGCCCAATAAAGTTTACGGCCTTCTTGATCTTTTGTGACTCATGATGCACAAGCACTAAACCGTCGGCATTTTGAGATCAAGATGTTAAATGCAATTATGACATTCTTTGTGCAGTAAGCACCATTCCATTTGACAAGAAATGTTACTCAGGACATGAGACATTTGTGGTTTTTGAGATGATGGCAATGAGATTACTTTGGGAGTACACTTCGACAGATTGCACTGTGCATGATTCAGTTTGCAAGAGCAGTTTTCTTGCTGAGGGACAAGTTTCTAGTATCTTAAATAATGCGGTCAAGTGAAACCGTACCCCAAGATGCTCACACAAAATTTGCTCAGATTGTAGGTAAACGTTTAGTTCATCACATCGCGGCAAACTAGAACTTACTATAAAAAAATCTGCACACGGCTCACTAGACTGGTGAAGCTAGACCTGAGCGTGAAAGACTAGACTAGTAACTCACACAGCATGTAGATGAATTATAACCAGGAATTACAGCCAGTTAGCTGTTGCACTGTAGGTATAATATTATTGAGCTCACAAGCTAGAAAAAAGGCATGAAAAAAGTACTGAACCTCTTCAGGTCCAGAAATTATGCTGCATTTAGTTCACAGAGTTACTATAAGTATAAAACCATGACCCGTAAAACTATAGCAAGCTGTACATGATGTTTACCTACAAGCCGGGTCCGCGCGCGCAATGCGCAACGAATAAACATTACAAATTGTGATGTCACCACATGGAGTTGGATTATCACGTGGTAGCGTGACTGATTGAATTCCTCTAGGCCAGGCTATGCTTCTCGAAAGGGGTCTACCGTCTGGGCACAAGTCAAGACTAGGCAGGCAGCTATACGTGTTGTAGTTCAGTCCATTATATAGTCCAGTTTATATTGTACTAAAGATGCTTCGAACTAGCTTTAGTGTGAGAGCGCTGTCTCACTTTCCACGACTGCTGAGGGTGACGTGGGGAGACGGAACTGAGAGTGCCTACCCAAGTACGTGGTTGCGAGCGTCGGTGCGAGACCCGCAGTTTTTTCATGATTCGTGTGAGTACCACCCTGAGCATTCTGACTTCATCATGAAAGGTCTGCCGATCGTCGCAGCTGAGCATATTACTGACCAAGGAGCAGAAGAGAACATTCGAGTCCAATGGGAGGACCACACTACGAGTTTCATTGTCCCGTGGCTGAGAGTACAAGATGCTCAAAGCTTACCAAAGCTTTCCAGATCCATAATTGAGGAGAGGGTTCTATGGACTAATGAGAATGAGCTACCACAGCATGAATTCTCCACAAAGGTGGAGCGGTTTCAGTCGTGGATGAAAGACCTACGAAAATGGGGAGTGATTCGCATCCATGGGTGTCCACCTACTGAGAAGGGTATAGTTGATTTTCTAACAATGGTTGGACCTCTATGGAAGAGGTTATACCATCCTATTGATGTTTGCACCCTTCAAGCCACACCCAAAACCAAATCAGTACAGTTGTCCTATGCTGTAAAGAATCTTGAAATGCACAATGACTACATTGATTATTCTCCCCATCCTAAACTCGGTGCTTTTCTCTGTACTGAATTGAGTGCACCCAAGCTGGACACAAAAACGTTCTTTGTAGATGCTTTTAAGGTGCTTGAAGATTTAAGGCAAGAGTATCCGGAAACATTTCATGTTCTGAGTACAACACCTCTAAGGCGTGCACGCCATCGATTGACTATTGAGGAAGAGTGTGACCCTTCAGAAGTACGGATGTACCAGAGAAATTTCATGTATGAAGAACCAGTAGTCAACATGGATGGAAACAACATCAAGTGGGTTCGCATTCGTCCAGGAAAAGATGTCGGACTTAGTTTAGTATCCCACGATGATAACTTTATTATGAAGTACTATGATGCATACAAGAAACTACAAACATTACTAGCTGATCCAAAGTACAAGCAGGGATTTGTTCTGCGACCCGGAATGATGCTTGTTTTTGATAACTATCGCGTGTGCCATGGAAGGTCTGAAATTGACCCTTCAACCCACCGAGTATTAAAGTCAGCTTATGTTGGCGAAGATAGTTGGCATAACCGATGGCGCCTGTTGTTAGGAGAAAGGTCTGGTCTTGACACAATATGGCTTTATGGTTGTACAGATGAAGCACTGGCGGTTCTTGCACAAAGAAAGGAAGAAAGTTAACTTTTGCAAATCTATACCATTACCTGCAAGAACATATATGCATAAAATAAGAGTTGTGCTTACATTATGTATACTGTTTGTGACTATAAATAAGCAGTTAATTTTGTGTTGACATCTCTGTTGAAATGATGGTGAAGCAATACGTATCCGAAGTTCTAATTCTGACCCATCCATATAGTCTAAACCACAGGTTGTCAACCTGTGGTTTAGAGAGATCATGTGCAGTTGTAGTGATTCACTCATGTTCTGAGGTTTTGTCACATCACTGTGATTGTGTTTTAAGCAACCAATTTGATTTTGTTTCTCAGTCTGTCTGTACCTAGCTAATCTGTAGTTAAAACAATCAGCATACAGACAAATACTGGCACACAAGGATAATGTTATACTCGGAGATGCAAAGTAAAACATCTGCATACACAATGTTTAATTATTACTATTGAGACAGAAAAATCCAAATTTATGTGCTACAATTGTTAGTGGAAATGATATGAAACATGATTTTCTAAATTTGCATGGCTTAAGGTTTGCAAAAATTTACTCAACTTTCTGAACTTTGGTCAAGATTTTTTGCACACACACTAGTCAAAATCCTGCAAAAACAAAAGAACTGCATGTTGCCCAAAATGATGTGCTAGGGTCATGGGTGTACTTTTAGAAATGACATCCAAGGAAATGTGTCTGTTGCTACTAATACAGTTGGTGTGTGAAGAAAGAACCCACATGTATGTATATGCGATATGTACTGCTAGTTGTGCAATATGTAAGCTAGCTATGAAAAAATATCTAAGTAGTATGATGAAACTTTTGCCGTTTCATTAACTGCAGCCAAAAGACAGTTTGCCTAAATGAAAGCACCAATAACTCTTTACACTTATACCAACTATAGACCTCATGCTCAAGCAAAAATACTTAGTAAAGAGTGTTGTTTTAGTTAGCTATAACACCTTTTAGTATGGCCTTTTAAAATTTCGTACTATAACAGTTACTAATTAAAGATTGTTGGCCAAACTGGAAACTATAACTAAAACATCCAGGAAGAATCTATAGCTAGGATTCTTTTGGAATTGATATGTGCTACTCTACACTACCTAGCCTCATTTCTAGTTCTAGGCCTCCCCCGCCTCCAGTTTTTGATCGCTTGCAGTATCCTTTCTTTGCTTTTGCATATTACAAGCACTAAAAAACTGGAGGCGGGAAAGGCCTGGGAACAAGGCTAATATAACAGAACCAGTGAAGGCAAAGGAAGAAACACCATCCCCAGCAATCAATGGAAAAATGGCATTATTATTATTATTATTTTTTTTTTTGGGGGGGGGTTGTTTTTTTTGTTTCTTAGGCACAGGGAAACCACACATTTCAATGCTCTTTAGATAGATGTGAGTTGATCAGGGATAAAGAGATGCTCAGCAACACTGCAAAACTAGGAGCTAACTCAATGAGGATTAGAGGAATTTTGATCTTTAAGCTTATGAGGAGACTGGCTTTGCCGGGCAGTTAGAATAAAAATGAAAGTATCATGTACTCTGGATGGTAGCTAAGTTACAACTATCAGAACATGTTAGACCAATAATGTATAGCTATAAACCACCTACTGGGATGTTCTGAAGGTGAATTTCAAAGAATGCATTGAAAATGTTGGTTCTGCTAAACTAGCTAAACTTCAAGAATATATCCAACTCCATTCATAGGAACAAGACGTTGAGGGCTGTCCTGAAACTGGTACCTAAGTTGTTCTTCTATGCTCATTCTGCCGACTCCTTGCCATCAACCCTTCTTTGGGTGCGGGACAAAGCGATCTAGTCAGCAGAAGGTGTGCAACCAAGGGATCCTCTGGGTTTTGTTCTTATCTGCTTGTGGTCTGGACTTAGCCTCGTTCCCAGGCCCCACCCGGCTTCCCCTTGTAGTATGGAAAAGCGGGAGAGCCTGGGAACGAGGCTGTTCTGAACTGGGGTCAGAATCACATTTGTATTACCTGGATGATGGCACTCTGAGCATAAACTTGAAGTAGTGGAACAAATGAGGGTTCAGATTGGTTTTAACAGTCCAAAATTATTTGCGCCAATCCTGACATCTGGATGTCTCTGCCAGGAGCCTGTGAAGTAGACCCAATAGAGGCCACTCTGCCAGGTATCTCTAATCGGCAGTGGCGTAGCTAGAAGCTGACAGTTGGTAGGGCACAAGTACAGACTGGGAACGAGACATGTACTTGGGTAGGCGTGGTTTGTAGACACATGTCTGTCGTACTCAGTAGACGAAGAGAAGCCCAGCGTGCCTGGCGGTTGCTCGAATGAAGCTACGTACGTACAGCACTGTTACACTGGCGGTTGTGTAGCTCCAGTAAGTGAGAAAGCCGGACGGTAGGGCTCCAGTTGGTAGGGCACTTGCAGCAGTTGGTAGGGCACTTGCAGCAGTTGGTAGGGCCTAGGCCCTACCAGGCCCTACCTTAGATCCGCCACTGCTAATCGGTAATAGCTACGTCTTCCATCTCTGACATCCTTAATGACAAGACTGACCCACATAAGAAGGATAGGAGACAGGTTGCAACATCCTTCTGCTCATGATGCTATCTTGCTCCTGAAGCACTTATCAGCTATTCCAATGCTGCTGAACTGCCTCTGAACAGCACCCTGCTTCAAGTCACATAGGCTTAGAAATATGACGTTTGGATATGCTTAAAACTCTTTAACCACCGTAGGCTATTTACTGGAAGTCTTTATTAGGCTATGGATACCTTCCTTGGTCCGTATTTCTGCTTGGAGCTAGCACTGGAAACTTGAGTCAAACACATAATAATTTCTCTGTGGGTTCATGACCTTGGCCACACCCACTCATTAGAATAGTCAGCGAGTCAGGGTCCCCCCCCCCCCCCCCCCCCCCCCATCCGACAAGAGAACGTTCCGCCGGATTAAAAGCTGCCAGAAATGGAGTCCCTACAAGGTGAAGGGAGCGTTTTCTACACCCGTTTGTGCAAGAAAGCAGACAAATGGCCCACCCGGCATTGACCACCTCCCCCTGTCCCACCCTTTCTGCTAGTGCAGAACCTATCTTTAAAACGGATTGCGCCAACTGATAACATGCGGCCAAAAACTGACGACGCCAAAAGGTGTCATCGGTTGTTAAAGGGTTAAGGAGATTGTGAGTAGTAAAGGAGACCCTGCCTGGACAAGGGCAACACTCCCAGCAAAATGAGGGTGACATATGGTATGCTGAGTGGTATGCACCTTGTGCACTTTGTGCCTTGTGACTTGTGCTTATCTGGCTTCAATTCCTCTGATGACCTTAACCAACATAACTGTGTCATCTCATCTTCATGGCACTCCTCTTCCCAATCAAGGTGAAGCAGAGGTCTTAGTGTTTCAAGATCATGATCAGCCACATCCTAAGGGGGTTGCCCAGCAACAGCAGAAGACGTGGGACATCAGGGCATCCTCCATTACTCACACCAATGCACCTGCCTGTAGATCTAGAGTTACTGCATGTTTACTTGCATCTACAGCCAAAGAATTTGGAGCATGGTCCTTCCAATCTTAACTTATTGTTTGGATCTGCATATTTCTGCCTAAGCTTCATCTCACCTAGAGCCACCAAACTTCCATCGTTCAAATGGATGGAGTCACCATGATGGAGGAATGAAAGCTTTTGGCGTGGGATGTTACTGGTCTGGACCCTCTCAAGAGCCACCAACCATATGGAGGGAGGAGCAGTTGCTAACCTGACTCAGGAGAGGAAGACCAAAAGTGTGTGCATGAACAAGTGTATCCTTAACTCCATTTGCCATTGAGACTTTGGTGGGTGTTGGCCCACTGACACTTGAGTTTTTAAACGACCTTGGAAATTGATTCAGACAGGTAACTGGGGAGGATGAAAAACTCTATATAACTACCTTATCCACAGCTGTCTCTGGCAGTGCAGAGGAAATTCATCATCATGCCGTGCTGAGAATAATTGGACATGGAGCATCCTGACATTTTAGACTCGGTTTTTAACTCAATGCCCACTGTCATCTCATTTGGGGTTGTTTCAGCCTCCTTTCCAGGAGAGCCTCGCGGGAAGTGAGGTATTGAGCTACTTTGCATATGAGTAACAGTTAGGCCACGCAAAGTACATTGTTAGTTTCTCGCCCACATCCTGATGAAAACGGATGCGTGAGGGAGGTCATTATTCATTATTCATTATTTCCTGTGAAAAATTCATTGACAAACATACGAAAGTTTTCCAGTACAAAAAGAACACATAGGAAAGGGGTAGTACTCAAGGGACTCACAAGGGTCAAGTTCACGAGTGGCATTCTGACAAGCCACCATGGCAGATGCTAACTGGAAGGAAGGGTGGCGGCTCACGTGATAGCCAATTTATATAATAAGAGGGTGGAGACTGCAAATTCGCCAATAATGAAGCAGTACGCGGGTAGTTTTCACACACGCGGGAGGCGACGAGAAACTAACAATCTAGTTTGTGTGGCCTTACGTGTGTCTATACGTCGGTAAGCCTTTCGTCGATGCTGCCTCCAGGAATCACGCTCTGCTCAACGGTGTCGCTGCACTCGTAGATTAACCATGATATGAGTGCAGCTACACTGTCAGAGGTAGCAACGACATGAGGCTGACCGATTTAAACACGAATGAGTTTGTGCCTATATATAGGCTACTATCGGCGTCGGTCGTTGCTGCATCCGGGCATCATCCTCTGCTCCACAGTGTTCCTGCACTCGTAACCTTGTTAATCTCCTCCTCCTCTCTGCATCCGACTCCATTCCTACCTCGTGATCACGCACGCGTGCAGCCATAGTTGCATTCCTACGTGCGCCGCTGTAGATTGCATTCCTGAGCGTTACAAACAAAACCGAGAATCGACCCCACACTGCACCATTATTTGCCTCGCTTCCCGCTCGGAAACTATCGGCAGCTATTTGTGGGCGTGCTGCAGTTCAGTCCAGTCCATTATATAGTCCACTTTATATTGTACTAAAGATGCTTCGAACTAGCTTTAGTGTGAGAGCGTTGTCTCACTTTCCACGACTGCTGAGGGTGACGTGGGGAGACGGAACTGAGAGTGCTTACCCAAGTACGTGGTTGCGAGCCTCCGTGCGAGACCCGCAGTTTTTTCATGATTCGTGTGAATACCACCCTGAGCATTCTGACTTCGTCATGAAAGGTCTGCCGATCGTCGCAGCTGAGCATATTACTGACCAAGGAGCAGAAGAGAACATTCGAGTCCAATGGGAGGACCACAGTTCGAGTTTCATTGTCCCGTGGCTGAGAGTACAAGATGCTCAAAGCTTACCAAAGCTTTCCAGATCCGTAATTGAGGAGAGGATTCTATGGACTAACGAGAATGAGCTACCACAGCACGAATTCTCCACAAAGGAGGAGCACTTTGAGTCGTGGATGAAAGACCTACGAAAATGGGGAGCGATTTGTGTCCATGGGTGCCCACCTACTGAGAAGGGAATAGTTGATTTTCTAACAATGGTTGGACCTCTATGGAAGAGGGTATACCATCCTATTGATGTTTGTACTCTTCAAGCCACACCGAAAACCAAATCAGTACAGTTGTCTTATGCTGTAAAGAATCTTGAAATGCACAATAACTACATTGATTATTCTCCCCATCCTAAACTCGCAGCTTTTCTCTGTACTGAATTGAATGCACCCAAGCTGGACACAAAAACGTTCCTTGTAGATGCTTTCAAGGTGCTTGGAGATCTAAGGCAAGAGGATCCGGAAACATTTCATGTTCTGAGTACAACACCTCTAAGGCGTGCACGCCATCGATTGACTGTCGAAGAAGAATGTGACCCTTCAGATGTGCGGATGTACCAGAGAAATTTCATGTATGAAGAACCAGTAGTCAACATGGATGGAAACAACATCAAGTGGGTTCGCATTCGTCCAGGAAAAGATGTTGGAGTTAGTTTAGTATCCCATGATGATAACTTCATTACGAAGTACTATGATGCATACAAGAAACTACAAACATTACTAGGTGATCCAAAGTATAAGCAGGGATTTGTTCTGCGACCCGGAATGATGCTGGTTTTTGATAACTATCGCGTGTGCCATGGAAGGTCTGAAATTGACCCTTCAACTCACCGAGTATTAAAGTCAGCTTATGTTAGTGAAGATAGTTGGCATAACCGATGGCGCCTGTTGTTAGGAGAAAGGTCTGGTCTTGACACAATATGGCTTTATGGTTGTACAGATGAAGCACTGGCGGTTCTTGCACAAAGAAAGGAAGACAGTTATTGCTAGAAAAGTGTATAATCTGCATGTGCCATTTCTTGCAACAACATAATTATGCATAAACATAGCTGTGCGTACATAATGCATACTGTTCATCACTGTACAAGAAAAATGTTTAATTTATGTTGACGTCTTGATATCCAAAGTCCTAATTCTGACCCATTTATATAGTCTAGCTTGCACGTGTTGTCACTTGCAACCTGATGAGACAGTTTATAGTCAAGAGAGGTCACCTGATTTTAAGTGCAGTTTTAGCAATTCCCTCACGTATAGTCGAGAGAGGTCACCTGATTTTAAGTGCAGTTTTAGCGATTCCCTCACGTTCTGAGGTTTTGTCAGATCACCACAAGATTATCAGAAAGCTTCCTCTGAGGTTAGTACATGTAGTCTTGTGCCTAGACTATTATTCCCTTCTGCATGCGAAAAATAGTCTCGCGTGCGAAAAATAGTCTGGGCATGAGACTAGGTTTTGAGCAACCAAGAGTTCATAATAGTAAGAAGAGTGTGCAACTCCCATATGATTTCTATACCCGCCACATGCATCTGGATGTGATGACGTGTAAGGCAATCTGCAGTGAATATGCTTAGCTGTGAAACACAGCACCAAAGAGGTGGGCTTTCACATAGCGGGTAATGTACAGTAGCACCTAGAATGGCTTCATGTTTAAGTACCTGATAAGCATATTCACTGCTGGTTGTCTGCGTCATTTTATCCAGATGCCGGTGTAGAAACCATATGGGAATTGCACACTCTTACTGTTATGAACTCTTGGACTAGGAGCAACCAAGCACCAGTACCAAAGATCCATCAGCAGTCATTGAGAGAGATTTCTTGAGAAGGGGATGGTGAAGTGGCTAGTGTCAACCAACATTCTCTTAAATGCGCATCACTTTGTATGGCAAAAGATGAGAGTGACTGCCCCCACTTTCAGAGAGTAGAGAGGAAGTGCACTTCAGTGGAAAAATGTTAAGGCACTGTGAAGTGAACAATTCTTTTGGGGATCTCACAATGATGTTTACCTCTTCTCCACTGAGGCAAAGGTAGAAATCCTTGATTGAGGATCTCAAAGGTGTGCAATAAGGAGCCATGCAATCCAGATCTGATCATGTTATGGGTGGCATGCACCTGTTTCTTTTGGTATTCTCTGGTCAGGGGAGATTGTGGTTCTTTCAGCCAAAGATTTTGACCCATGCAGGTGTACACTTTAGTTTGGGTGATGTGACACTAGACAATCCTAAGGATCCACAGATAGTGCAAATTCAAAGCATCCAAGATGGACACCTTCCCTAAAGGGATCTCAGTCTTTCTTGGAAAGACAAAGTTCTTCCTATATACATTAGCTGCAGTGGCAGCATATTTGGCAAACAGGAAAGGATATACCCTGGTCTGTATTTTCAAGTTTAGAGATGGGCAATAAAAATTGTTGCAAAAGTGAGAGGGGCTTTGCATGGCAGAAGCAGGTTTGAAATATGTAGGTCAGTTTCAGAATTGGGGCTGCAACAACAGCAGCAGCTCATGGATTCAGTGGAGAACTCTGTGATAAAGACACTGGGTTGGTGGCAGAACTCAGCCTATTTGCTCTATGTTCAAATACCACTGGAACATTTGACTGAGTTATTGAAGTTGGTAGCAGAAGTCAGCTGTTAGTAGCTACTATCTTATGTCTATTAATTGAAATGCAGTCAAACAGGACCTTCAACAGGTGCATTCATGGAAGAAGGGGGAGGGTCCTTCTCTGGGCCATTGCTGGAGATTGGCCAATGTCCAATATGTCTCCCAAGCACCAATGGAGGTGGATGCACTGAGCAATGGGGAGACTGGAGGGAAAAAGAGGACATCAGCAGGGGAATGGGATCGGATAAGTTAGTGTGCCTGCATGGCGCTTCCTCCAAGCCGTGCAGCTGGACACAGAGCATGAGAGCGGTGGAATTAACATAGAACTCAAAGGCAAGTGTCTCAATTGGTGCTCTCAGGCCCTGCATGGTTCCACTGAGAATACTAAAACATATGGTAAGCAGTTTCTACTAGCCTACTTTTTCAACCAGGTAAATTTCAAATGGTATACAACACAGCCTTTGCTCTGCTGAATGAAACAGTTCAGACCCAATGCATCCATCACAATGCATTATTGATATTGAGAAAGTGCTTTTGCAGTCCATTGCTGTCAACTGCAAGAGTCAAGGGTTTCTTCTATCACGCTTTGTCCAAGCAATATGGAGGAAGAATCAGCAATTAGACCTCCTGGTCAGCTACCAAGAGGAGGAAGATATCGGAAGGTTCTTTAGAAAAGTGATCACATTTGCCCTTTCTACACCCTGCCTCGGACGATGACAAGGTTGCCCAGTTCACATATCACGATTGAGAGTTTACTTGTAAACACTGTAAAGTACAATTGCATAAATTATCATCTTAAAGCAGATAGTTACACATTTAGGACCAAATATCAGTCCTTCACAATCTCACCCAAATACTTGTGCATTGGTCTGTAGCTAGTTGTTGACATATGAGACAAGCTAAGACATAACGATCAGGTCAAGAATAGCAAATTGTCATGACACATGTTGAGACGTAGCTACAGCACTGCAAACTAGTCAAGCAATCTTAAGTTTGTGCTAGTTTCACGTCCAGACTCAGTGCAAAGTCTCAACAAGAAATGGTTTTGGTGAACCAATTTTTACCGGAACATTGTATTGACTAATGGCTCACTAGATCTGTAGCATTTTTCCTTTACATTGGCAAAATTAGTAATGCATCCCATTGTTTTATGTGAGTAAGGTATCACAAAATGTTTTGATGGATCGCTAGATCATTAATTCTGTAGCACTTCCTTTACAGTGGTAAAATTTTGCATTATTATTAATGTATCCCATCGTTTTATTTGAGTTAGGTATCACAAAGTGTTTCGCTAACTGCTATAGTTTACACTATTCTCAAAAGTGCTCTCCTAGTCTAGCATGAGAAATCATGATTATGAAATTCACACTAGACCGCTTGATTGACTTGTGTGTGGTCCATCAGACCATCACGGGTGCAAGATGACCAGGGCAGTTTCCTCTTGTATGCCTTCATAGTGACTTACAGGTGTTCTCAGCGTTGTCAGACCATTGTGGTTGCAGGGCCTGCTTCCCCCCAGGTTGTAAATTGCTCACTCCCACAGGGATACCCAGTCAGACCACTGTAAGGGGAGAACATCAGTATCACATTTACAAAGTGCACCCCCCCTCCCCCCTACTGATGTTCCGTTGGTGTCAGACCATTGTCATTGCAAGGTGACTTGGGCAGCACTGGCGATTCTAAGTGACAGCCTCACGGATGTTTCACTGTGGTTGCAAGATGACAGAGCCACTTTCTTCTCATGCAGCTTGCATGAATCCTTCACTCTTAGAAATGAGGTGGGCATAGCACACCTTCAAGTGGCACTTGCACACCAGTTTAACAGCACACCACTGGTGTGCTCTAAAGAATAGTGTGCAAAACACACTCTTCCTATAAACTAGTGTGCTATGCACACCATTTGTAGTTTTACTAATGGTAGTGTACACTGGTGTATTTTGTAGTAGAGTGCATACCACACTCATTATGGCATACGGTGTGCACAGCACACTTCTGCACATATTTGGTGGGTTTAGCACACCATGAATAAAAGGTGCCCGAATTAGGCATGTGTAATCCACAAGGCATTCAGTGATTGTGGAAAACAAACTGCCAGGGAGTGGAATCACAAACCAATTTGATATTCTGAATGTACAAGTAGAGTGGAGTTGATTGATACCTAGTTTGTCTTATTTGAAGTAGTTTTGGTCTCGTAGGTTTGAAAAAGCTAAGACGATTTAGTAATCGGTATGGTGTAAAACTAGATTTTCCCATTCCAGTCCAAGTGAAACATTACTAGAGTCACAAACCAACTTGATATTCTGAATGTACATCAATATACATTTAGTATTTTACAGGGACAAGTACAGTGGTATTGTGTGTCACAGGATCAGTGCACCTGTAGAGTCCAAGTTGGTATGGATCAGCTAGTGTGTTATATTGTACAACAGCAAGAGCTGTGGAGGTCGTAGGACAAACAACCTCATAGGCATGAAAGTGGGTGTGGAAACCTACTGTGTCCAGTTCAGCTACAACAAAGTAGTACTGATTGACATCTACAGCCACAATATGCTTCAGTTCTGCAAATACTGGATCATCATCCCAAGTGGCAGGTAGAACCACGATGGCATTTTCCTCATAACAGATGCTGTTAATCTCCAGTTTGCTCAACCTAACGAAAAAGAGGAGATAATATAAGTATTGTGTATCAGCAGTTCATCGTGAACTCACAAAATTAATCTGCATGCAAGCTCCATGCTTTGCAGCTATATGCATTAGTTATGGTAATAGTAGTATTAGTATATTAATAACCATAGGGAGTAAATTACCTGTAAAAATCCCCCTCTTCTGTGTGATGAGGAAGGCTTTCCTGAGGCAATCCAGCACACTAGCATCATGGAGAAGGGTGGCTAGAACAGGATGAAAAAAAACTTGTTACTACTGATTAGCTCTATAATGACTAACACATCGCCATTATTACAACGTCAATACAATGTAATTTACCCCTTCCAGTACTGATGGTCTCGTCCAGAAAGCTGTGGCCCTCTTCAGCAGAGTTCAAATAATAGCACATTAGCCGCTGTGTCAACTCACCAGAGTTTTACTGATGTTTCTGAAGTTCCAAGCATTCTTGGCAAGTCTTTTGAAATAACTATGCTTGGCTTTGTATCGCATGCACCAGTGCCTGATGAGTGGACCAATCCTGCACAGAATGAAGAGGATAGCAACAGGTAGTAATTGTTGAAGAAAAAGGTTCGTTCCTATGACCCTCATCACTCAAATGGACACTTTAGCATTCAGTACTCACTTTAGAATCCATTCCGGTATGGGAATCATGTAGTGCAGTTTTGGTGTGATAGATCTTCCAGGATATAGTCTGCAAAACTGCTCATGGTGGGAACAAATAGCATCATGGAGGAAAGCAGCACTATCCAAAGAGATAACTGGAGCAAATACGTAGTCAGGATCACCAGCAGGTCAAGGAAGTTCTGCCAGTGTTCATCATCCACAGGTACCTTTTCACCAATGATAATTGGTAGCAGCCATGCAAGACACCACATCTGACTGGCTGTGATAAAAACAAAGTGTCATCACAGTCACACCAAATTACAGATTCAGTCCAGTCACTGCATACATCTATGACCACACTTTGTAGCCACAATAATCAGCATGAAATGCAATACACACACTCCCAAACTTTTACCTTACACCTACCTTCTTGGTTAAACCCATTATCTGTAGAATGCAGGGTGATTTCGGAAGGCTCGTCTTTCATATCAGCATAGAAGTACGAAAATTCGTTGATAAACCTATAACACCAAGCCGCTGAAGACACAACAAAAAGGCCACTAAGGACATTCATGATGATCAACATGAGTCAACATTCCCATTGGACAGCTGATTGAACCCAGTGACGTTCATGATCACTGGAGAGGGCTAAATAACCCCAACTAATTAATATTCATGAGATGACAAAAACCCTGGGTTTTTGCCTATGTAGGCTGAGCTTTAGTTAGATTCATGGGCTCAAATAGGGTTAGTGAGATTAGGGTTAATGAAAATAGGGTTAGAATTTGGGCTAGGGTTACGAAGTTTAGGGTTAGGGCAAACTTCAGGGTTAGCATGCTTAGGGTTAGCCTTAGGGTTAGCCTTAGGCTTAGGGCTAAAATATGCTTTAAGGTAGGACAACCTTGAATCACAAATCTCCGAGCAAAGTGGACGGACTGATGGGTAATGTCTAAGCGTACACAGGATTCACAAAAAGTTTGTACCAAACTGCTTTCTTTACCTGATAATGCCAATTTTTAGTCCCTCAGCTAAAATAAAAAATTTGTACCCTCTCCAAGGCTCCACCCCCAGTCTGACCACATCATCAACACACACACAAAGCAAGTAAAAGCTTACGTATGGGTTTGTCCTGGGACCACTTCAGTTCCAGTCTACAGGCCAAAACACACATTTGACCTCAAAAGCAGTAATTTTGGCTATGCTGGCTTTCAAGAAAAATTCGACACACCTCCACTCAAACCAACCAACACTGAGCCCAGTTTCAGAAAGCTCAACTCACCCCCTACAAAACTACGTATGCTTTTTCCCGCTCACTTCCAAGCCAGGGAGTTATGCCCACAAACCTACTCCCTGTCATTGCCCCTAGAATGGAGCCAAGTTACACACATTCCCGCTAGCATAAAATCGGGCGGGGCCTACAAGCCCGAAAAGTCAGCTTTCTACAGTACCTTTGCCAGACAACTGTGTGATGACACCCGTCTTCCAGGAGGGCTCTCTGCCTTTCCACCACACTCACAAACATTCAAGCCCACTCAGGCAAGCTTTGCACACACAAATAGCCAACCATCACATTCAACGAGCTAGAAAATCTTTTTACTGTGTTTTTTTTTTTTAAGTGTTGGAGGATTTCTTCAAAGTTCCGCCCAGCCACATTGAAGTGCCGCCAGACCACTACAAAGGGCCGCAGGCCACATCAAAGGGCCACGCCCCCCTTGTTGATTCCGGTTGCCGCCATGGGAAAGTGTAAACAAGCCAATGAATTTCAATCGCGCCATTTGTACCTTTGGCAGACAACTGTAATTATTCATGAGCGGAATCGGCCCGATTCGCGATTCAAGGTTGTCCTACCTTAATTCTACTACTACAACAGTGTCATTAAATGATGCTATATGAAATGTGCTCTGATAAAAGAAAGTATCAGTAGTCAGATATTAAAATGAAAGTTAACAGCCACCAGACAAGAGTAAGTACATAATCAATCAGTTGGAATATCGATAAACAAGTATATAATAAAATCAGGCAGCTGCTTCTGCTAGTGATCTTTTGACAAGATGAAATAAATCTGCATTCGCAGTGAGAACCATCACATTCCTCCCTGCAATTATTTCTTCACTTGGTTGAATAGTTCTGTTTCAATTTAAGAGGTTGAATATTGAGACTCAGGAATGACTCTGAAGTGGTGAAGCAAATGTGGTCTGAGATTGGGTTGCAGTTGAACAGCCAGATGTCTAAAATTATTTGTGCCAATCCTGATGTCAAGGATGGTATCTGGATGTCACCCAGGATTCAACAGAGATGAATCTGCTGGGGTTTCTAATTGGTGATATGTCTTCCATCATTGACATCCTTACCATCAAGACTGACCAACATGAGAAGGATGAGGAACAAACCACAACACCTGTATATTCATGATGCTATATCCTGCCACTGAAGCACTTATTTTACTCTAAAACTACTGTACTCCTGCTTTGAGGTATCCTGCATGGGCTTTAGAAAAAGATGATTGGATCTGCTTGTGAGTAGTATCACTGATGACTCAACTTTAGTAAGATCTGACTGGATGAAGGAAACTCTCCAAGGTAGTAATGAAGGGGACTTGGTATCTGGAGTACTTTGCACTTTGTGGCTTGTGCTGTTAACTCTGATGACTTTGTCTGACATGTTGTGCATTTCATCTCCATGACACTTTTCTTCCCAATCAAGATGAAACAGAGGCCTACCTGCCATCTGCTACATCAGTCTTGCTAATATGCACAATGATGTTGATCCACAGTTTTTGCATATAAAATATAAGATGTATCTACTACATGGTATTCCCTTGGTAAGGTCTACTTTTGGGCATGCAGCTGGTAATGTAGTACACAAGCTAGCTGAGCCTGTGAACTTCTGCCTGACTGCTGTATCCAAAAAGCAAGTATCTATAAGTTGTTACATAGGATGCACATGCATATATGCATGCATGTGGGTGACTTGGCATAAAATCTATGTATAGGGAGATGTGGTCCATTGATCGTTCATATAGAGGGGTGGATCCTAGGAGGGAACTATATTTTATGAAGGCCTCATATGCAGAGGCAGATGGGTTGTCAGTGTAATCCCAAAGTGATTACAAACAAGTGAAGGTATAGCAGATTTACTTTTTTTTTTAAACTTTTGGTAGCTATACTGGAGGGTAATAAATCAACCTGAAATCATAATTATCATCAAGTGGAACATCTGTGTTAGGATTCACCATAAATGTATTTGAAGCAGTTGTAAGGTGGAATGCACTGCAACTTTGAAATACACATGTGGTGGGGCTTCAAAATTCCATCACAATTTGAAGCTACGTTCAGTATATGGCATGCTCATTAATTTCTCTTCGCATAATTTGAAGAATTTGCTGTGCTAGTGCCCCTCCTTTTGTATAGTGGACTGAAAGTACCTTGTATGTACAAGTTTTTTTGTATGGCATATGCACATATGGGAATAAGTAAGAAAACCGAATTTGGCAGTGCCATCATTGATCACAAACCTTATAGGGTAGTAATTAAAACAAAATATTATGGTAGTAAAACTCTATGGTGTACTTACTCAAGTTACTGGAATGCTGAAGTTTTCGACAGCACTAATGCTTTTTCACATTTTAACAGCCTCTTTACAAAAACATATATATTATCAGATGTGAAATTATAAGCTGCCTAATAGGACATTGTATGCTTTTCCCATAACCTAATGCTATACATATGCAATGCTGATTGCCCTGGGAGTGTAAATGAGGAATGAAAATGGAAGAAACGTCAAGTAGAAAATGGATCATTACTTTTTGAGCAGAGATAGGTTCTTTGCGAGTAATTGGCTGAAGAACTAATATTCAAGACTGAGTGGGAGTTTTGAGAAATGGGAAATGACAAGTGGGAAATCAATCAGTAGCTTTCTGAGAACTGGCTTGAAGAACTAGAATTTAAGTCTGAGTAGTGAGTTTTGCTGCATCTAATAAGCAGCTAGGACTAACTATAGTGAACTGCCTTTCATATGTACATGTTATATGTAACAGCTCAGGCGTTTGCATGCAAGTGAACCACAGGGGATTGCTGGTTTCCATTCCAAGTAATGCAAAAACTACTACTGCATGGTCCAGTTTACCTAACAAGAGACACATAACTTGAAGGTTGTAGCTGATTCATGTCACCAATTTCACTAGCGATATAACGGCAAAAATGAGCTACTTTAATATTGAGTATATACATCTGCATAGCAACTAAACTCAGACATACAGAACAACACAATAATTACCAAGTAGCTATGTTAAATATAGCGGATTAGCACCAAGTAGATATAACAGTCAACCACTATGTGCAGATAATTAACAAGTAAGTTCAAGTACATAGGTGCAGTACACAAGTATGTGTTTACAATTGTTCAGGCCCTCACAGTTTGGTTAATATGTCAGCATTAGTGTCTGCATAAGCATCTTACAATTATCCTATGAAGCATTTCAATTTACAGTATAGTTATGTAAGTATATAGTCGCATGCAGCAAGGAGATTTTGTACAAGCATCAATGTAGATTGACATGGAGGAGGGAACTATACTTGTAGGCCTCATACTACTGCATTAGTTATCTGAGCAAGGCAATGTGAATAATGCACACACACACACACACACACACACACTACATAGTTCTTTGAATCATACTTAGTCTAGTGCTGAGATATTCACTAAATCCCTCCTTCTTTCCTCATTAGTAGAGCTTGGAAACTAGTACAATCCACATCTGGTTCAGCTGCAAATGCTTCAGCTATTTTGTATAACATGTACATATGTAACACAGTTCAGTATAGTTAGTCCTATAGTTGCTTGTTAGATGCACCGAAACTCACCACTCAATCTTCAATTCTAGTTCTTCAAGCCAGTTCTCAGAAAGCTACTGATTGATTTCCCACCCGCCATTTCCTCATTTCCCATTTCTTATTTCCTTTTAGGGAAATGAGCTAGCTACTATATATAGAGCAGTAGGGCATGGGAAAAAGCATACTAGGCAGAAGTAGAACACACATTTGGGTACGCCATTTTTTTTTTGTAAAGAGGTTGTTGAGACGTGAAAAAGCATTAGTGCTATTCGAAATAATAACTCCAGTATGTACAGGCTATTAAGTTTTCATACCATATTATTATTGGACAAGTTGTTAATTTACTACCCTGTAACCAGAAAATGTGTTAAACTAAACTTATTCAATGATGGCACTTCTAAATTTGCCCATATGTATGTCATACAAAGAAACTTGTACATACAATATACTTTCAGTCCACTGTAAAGCATTGGCACTAGAGCAGTTAATCCTTCCAATTATGCAACGAAAAATAGTGAACATGTCGCTGATATTCTCAAAACATAGCTACTAATTAGGATGGAATTTTCAGGTGTCACAACAAGTTTATTTCAAAGTTGCAGTGAATCCATCACAAGTACTACAGCTTTGAATGCAGTTATGGTGACTCCTAATGCAAATGTTTCAATTGGTGGTTAATGTAGGCATGCTAGAATTGGACAAGTTGCTAACAATCATATAACCAGAAAATGTGTTGAAGTAAATTTATTGGTTGGTGGTCAATGATGCACTGTCAAATTTTGTCTCTATCAAATTACCTTTTGCACATACATAAATATATTATACAAGAAAACCTGAAAGCAAGTCCACTAAAAGCATGTATGTACCTTTGGCACTAGAGAAATAGTGAGCATGCTGCTGATATTTAAAACATATAGCTACTAATTAGGATGGAATTTTCAGGTGTCCCAACAAGTTTATTTCAAAGTTGCAGTGAATTCCGTCATAGGTACTACACCTCTGAATGCAGTTACAGTGAATCCTTACGCGAATGATTCAATTGGTGGTGGTAAAATGATGTGGGCTCAAGATGATTTATTACACTCCACTACACAAACTAAAAATAAACCACACTGTATCCTCACTTGTCTGCAACCAGGGTAACCCTTTTGGAGTCAAATAGAACAACCCATCTGCTTTTGCGTATGAAGCCCACATAAAATATAGTTCCCTCCTCGGAGTCTTTATTTCATTGATGGTGTTTAATGTAGGCATGCTAGAATTGATTTGGTTGCCAGATTATATGGGCTCAGGTTGACTTGCTACCCTACACTAAATCAATGGACCTAAAGGTGTGTAACTGTGCTGGTCCACAACCATGCAAGGTTATATAGCCTTGTCCCCAGGCCAAGATTTTCATGTGCACCCTGCATTCTTGGTGAAAAATTAGGTCTGTACACCTTAACTGGGAGAACTGGGGCCTAACAATAAAGCATCACCGTATGTTGTTGCAGCAATCACTACAATCAGATTGCTCAGAGAGGTAAATTACTAATCCTTTGAGTAACAGCATAGCAATCCTTAGAATACCCTCTCTATCTTCCACTGCATTGTTTTTCAAACATGTAGAGTTGTATAATTATAGGATGGGCACTCTCCAGTTGAAACTCTACGTGACTCAATCATTACAGATGCCGTAATCACTATTGCAATCCACAAAATTAATGCCAATTTGTATTTCACCCATCAGTTGGAGGTGATTTCGCCAAATGTCATTTTCATCACAATTACTGGCTGTATGGACTAGTAACTTGAAGTGCAAAACATCTTTCTAGAAATGTAGGAGTATAGCTAGGCGTCACTAAACTGCCTGCAGTCAAACCATCGCGTTACAAAGCTCCAGCATGGGGGCGTGTCATGCAGACCGTAAAAATCAAAGCTGTAACCAGATGTTGCAAAAACCGCTGTATAAAAGTTCGCGCGAACATCGAAATCGCCCCCGGCTGTAGTCTGTGACTTTACAAGCAACTTTTTGCAGGCTACACAACTTCACTACACAAATTCTCCAGCCCTTTCACTCAAGGTCTGGGTTAGGAGAACAGCCAGAGTTTCCGCTACTGTTGCGGGAGTTGCGCGACGATTTGGGTCTTCCGCTTTCTACCTGGTGGAGTGAAAGAACGATGGATATTCATCTGCCAGCAGCGACTTCAAGTTCACCGAGGATAACGGTATGGCATAAAAATCATTGAGATAGTAGATGTATACAGTGCAGTTGCAGTCTAAATTAATGAAGGACACTATTCAGTTTGCTTATTGCACCCTGCAGCGTTTTTTTTTCGGGACAAGACTTTCGCTAAGGCTCCAATTCGTTGATTTCTACTTTATCGTCAGATGCTTCCTCTGCACGCAATGCGGGCAGTCGGGTATATTAGCATTATAATTATATGTATCTACAGCCAACTGATATACTTCTCACGAACTTGAGAAGTTGACAAACGTGATGGCAGAAGAATCAGCGTTCATTATAGTCTACACCATAGAAGAAGGGTTCATTTGGATGCTGTGCAGTAGACAGAGAAATTTGTTAGTGTTGCGTTTACGGTCGCTGCGATTAAGAAGCTTATCGCTCGTTCTTTGACGCAATGATAAGCGTGAGTGAAAAATTCTATCGCAGAAAATCACTGCGGCCCGACGATGAGAAACTGAAAATCCACGAATTGAGGCCTAATACAAAAAGTACTCGTCTGTGAAAATCCTTCAGAGTCCGCTTTGAACACCGACACATTGTTCTGACAGTTACGATATAATCTCGTGACCATGCTAAGTTAACTATAGAGTGCTGATATTGTGCTACCAAGACCAAATGTCCACTGTTAACGGTTTTACGTGCTCCAGGTATCGTGAAGTCGCACTTTGGACAAGTGGTATGGTAGCTTCGGATGCCACGTAACCGACTTTTGCCATACTAGTCACTCAGTATAAATGTTCGGGTGCACAATATTTTTTCCTAATTTCAAACACGATAAAAAAACGCGCCATGCAGTACTTTTATAACCGGCGACCTTCTCTGAAATATACTCAAGCAGGTGCATGGTCGGCTGTTACTATTATAGCATTGTTCGTCCGTAGAAAAAACGCTCGGCTCCTGGAGACGTGAAGCTACGTTCCCCATGCATGCATGGAAGAGACACAAAATGTAGCATCTGGACGAGACACTAAATGTAGGCCTAGTATTTTTTAATAGAAATTGATAGCCCAACCATCAACTGATTACAGAATTTATCTCCAAAAACAATATCCTGGCCGACGACCCATTTGGGTTTCGACCAGGCCGTTGTACCACAACTCCTCTTCTCCTGTCTATCCATGAATGGCACAAGGCACTTGAGATCAGAAAAAGAGTAGCCTGTGTGTTTTGTGATATAAAAAAGCCTTTGACAGTGTGCCTCACAATACACTGTTGAATACAATTTACCATCTCAAAACTCCATCAATCATCCATCGCTGGCTGATTAGCTACTTGTCGAACCGTTTCCAACGAGTTGTCTTCAAAGGATGTTCTTCGACTTGGCTCCCAGTTAGATCGGGAGTGCCGCAGGGGTCTATACTTGGTCCGCTACTATTTCTGTTGTATGACATTTCAGATGTTCCTCTGTCACCTGGAGCAAAACTTTTCTTATTTGCTGATGACATCTTACCTTTTAAACCAATTGAGTCAGATTCTGACTTTTCCAATTTCCAGAAGGACATCGACGCAATAGGCAATTGGACAGTTGCAAATCACTTAACCCTGAATGCCAACAAAACCAAAGTCATGCTAATTTCTCGCATCAGAAATCACATTGTCCATCATTTTCACTCAATGGTATCCAGATCGAAAAAGTGAGACATTTCAAATATCTAGGCATTTGGCTATCAGACGACCTCACATGGTCCAAACACATTGAAGGTGTTTGTTGCAAATATATCGCACTTTCTCCCCCCACTGTTCTCCTGAGTCTATTCTGCACTTACATAAAACCCAAGTTCTTCCTATACTTGAATACGGATTCAAAAGACAAGAAACTACTGGAGAGCGTCCAATACTTTGCAATTCAAATTGCGACCAAGACTTAGTCCAGTCACAACTCTAGTCTCCCATATGAACTACCATCTCTTGAATCACGGCATCAGTATCACAAACTACTTTAATTTTTAAATGGCCTTTCCTTTTGCCCACCTGGCTATTTTACAATTAAAGAATTTATCATACTAAATGTCTAGTACAACCCAAACCTCTCGCCAAAACTGTATCTTTTTCTAATTCTTTTTTTTTCAACTAAGCTCTGGAACTCCTTACCTAATGAAATAGTTTTCTCTATCACTTCTTTTAAAGGTAATCTTAAAACCTTATTTTCCTTGTAGCTCTTATCTGTATGAGCCATTGCCTTGTTGTTTTTTATTTTGAGGTCCTTTATACTAGCTTCGGCTATTGGACTGTACACTGAATTGTTATAATTCTTTGTTCAACATTAAAAAAAAAAACAAACAAGCAAAAAAAAAAACGACCTTCAAGGACAGCCACAAAAATAACAGAGTACCAAAGTGGCCTAAAGCAGTAGTACACCATATTTTCTTTGTGTATGAAAAAATTTGACCGGTTTTCCAAGTCAGTATTAAAGTCCACAAAGTATTGAAAATTCTTATCTGCCACACTTTGCTTTCATGTAGTCAGGGTTGACAACATGAAAGCAAATATATTAACATAAATATATTTTTGCAATAGTTGTTTATCCACTATTAATAATGATGGACACTTTTTCGTTGTGTTATCGGATATGGGAACGGTTTCTGCAAGACATTAGGGTTAAATATTTAGGATTACGTAGTTCAGTAGAATTTGCTCACATGCATAAATTTCAAGACAGCTAGACGCGTGGAATGCTCTTTTGGGTCCTGGAACGTACCAGCAATGGCCTTGTGGATAGCAGACCTTTATAAGTTGCAAGACATTTATTTTCACGTAGATAACAGAAAGAAGTGCTATTTCGTGGATTCGCTCAAACTATTGCAATCACGTGATTGCTGAAATAGCTAAATATGACTTGAGTGAAGTTGGTTAATGCATTTGATTTTACACACGCTTTGATAGATAGTGGATACTACCATAGTATACTAACATAGTTGTATACAGACACAATGTAGCTATACACAGTGTATATAACAGTTTTGATCTAGTAGCTACATTTTTATGTACGACTTGAGGGTCATAGTAGCGTGATACACCAGCTCGATATTCGGATATGCACTGCTCAAAATTGTTCAGAATCTTTTATTGAACAATTTTGAGCAGTGCATGTCCGAATATCGAGCTACATTTTAGTTCATACTTCACATAGTGTAACTGCATTGCATATAGCCTTAGTTGACAGTACTGTTCCCCTCTTTATTTCAGGAGGAAACAGATGTAGTCACAACACAATGTCTGAGTCCTGGGAATGAAACAAATGTTTATGTTAGTAGATTATCTAGGACTTTACCTATATCTTTATTACGGGGGCAAGCCTGAGTGAGTTCCACACTAGCAAGAGTATATTGGATGTGTGTATGTGTGTGTGTGTGTGTGTGTGTGTGTGTGTGTGTTGAGTGTTTGTGCTTGTTGGAGTGAATCAGATGTCCATTATAGCTCTGTTCTTTTGACATTAAGAGAAGGCTGCTGCCAGACTTCACTGAGCATTGGTTTGAAAAATAGCTACTGATAGGTACAGCTTGCATGCCCATACGGTGTGAGTGTTAGCTTAGTTCAAACCTGTATAGCATGAACCTATCTCTTGTGGAGACTTTCTTTGCCTGTTATACAGGCTGTGAAATACTTTAGCTACTCTCTCAGGCTGGCTGTGGGTATGTGCATAACTAATGTGTATAATTGACCTATATCTTTCTATCTACATCCCTTAAGCCCGGGCCTTCAGAGCCAAGATTGGAGAGTGAGGAGGAAATTGAAGCTGATTCAACTGCACATGATGCCAAGGAGCAGAGGATTGTACCAGAGGAAACGTTTATTGATGTAAGCAACTCTGTATCATAATCTATACTAAGCTGCATCACACAACCTATGGTCATTTAGAATCTGTACAATAATATTACAATAATATTATACTTGGGTAGTTATTTCACAATCACATGCAGACTGCAGCTCACACAGAATGTGCTGACTTTTTGGTAACCTATTCAGGTTCATTTGTCAATGTTTGTCAACCCAGAAAATATTTTATACTCCTGTGTTAGCTACACATGCAAGTTATGTATGTACCCCGGTATGTGTTACATAAGTTTATAAATAGCCAGTGTGTATGATTATCATATTTCTTTTTATCTCCATCCTTTAAGTCTGGGCACTCAGAGCCAAGTTTTGAGAGTACAGAAGGAGAGAGGGAAGATCAAACTGATGCAGCCACACATCAAGCTTCAGTCCCCAAGAAGGAAGACTTTGCACTAGGGAAAGCAATAATTGATGTAAGTTACATTTGCCATGCAACCTATTAAGGCACAGTAATCATGACCATTATCAGCTAGTGACATCCACCACAAACTACAGCATATGCACAACTAGGTCGTCGGTAATATGTTACTGGATTCTTAACAAATCTGTTCACAGATATAACTGTCCATGCATGCATGCAATATGTTCACTCACCTGAAACTCAGATAGCAGAAGGCTGATTGAAATGACAAGTTTCTTTTGACAGTGGTCAGCCCCATGCATGCATGCATGTATTAAGAAGCCTCACACATGGCTAAACAAAGATCATGCAGTAGATAAAATAAACAGGGTCATAGAAAACCTTTCTAGCAGAGTTCTGAAGCAATGGCACACAAAGCATGCGATATCTAGGAAATCTGGGGGCATGCTTCCCCAGAAAAATCTTGCAAACTAAAGGCCTTCTAGGACTGCTTCTAGTGGCTTCTTGAACCACCAGATGCTGAAATGGGGCCTGCATGACAACTTTAGACTAGTTCAGAAAAGTGTGACTCACAGGTTCCTTGCAAAATTCACCAACACATGCCAGCCATTTAATTGATAATTAGCTAGCAGTTTGCTGAGTGTTTGGATTTGTTTTTTTGGTGATTTTTGTGAGCGGGAGTGCAGAAACACATGCAGTAGCTCACAAAAAAAACTTTAGACACAGGATCTACTTACAATGTAGGGTTTTATCTGCACTTCTATGTTGTTGAGTAGCACTTAATACTGTTGTTGTAGTGTAAACCGATCGCTGGAATACATGATATTTGCAGTATTGGAAAACAACTGAACCTCATTTTATTTTGTGTGTTTTAGTGTACATTTTTGTATGCATTCTCATCACCACACATGCAAGGCTATCAAATGTGGGGAAGAAGCCACCATAAAGGAGTGGCTTGAGAAGAAGGAAACAAAGGTGAATGAGTGCAAAGGTGGAGAACACGCACATGGGCATTTCCGTGTTGCCAATGGAACAGCTCTGCACTGGGCAGCTTACTATGGGCAGTCAGGAATTGCGAAACTACTCATTGATAAAGGAGCAGGTATGCAGTACGGCAAGTGTACTGTTATTTTGTTTTCTTGAAAGGTGTACCAGCAAGAGTAAATATGTAGTAGCAAATCAGTGAAGAATGTTTTTAATAGGAGCTGCAAGTAACAAAAGGTAAACTGCACATTGAGAACTCAATCACACATCACAGAGTGCATTCTGAGATGACTGCATTAAAATACGAAGATTGTAATGTAGTAGGAAGAGAAGGTACGTAGTAGCAAATTGAAAGATTATTCTTAATAAAGCAGACATAGCTAGATATAGAAATTATATTATGAGATGCATTTATTGGTATCAACTTTATTATTGTATTTGTACATGTACATGTACTATATAAAATCTACAATGTATGAACTAAGGGTACAAAGGAGGAAAGCATCAAATTTCAGCAATAAATAGTGTATACCATACCTTAAGGTGGCGGTGAAGTCTTTCGGCGGAGGTTAACGAAAACATAAACTTGGGTTACAGTCAGGACCAGGGTTACTCCTAGTTTCAGGGTTAGGGTTTGCTTTAGGGCAATCTTGCATTGCCTAATTTTAGAAAAGGGTTTTAGTGGCTTATTAATATATTCATGAACCCAAAATTGCCACTCGATGGATGCATCTACACACTCAATGTAGGTAGCGTCCTAACCACCAATGTATCTCAAATCAATCTATGCCAACGTTTGTTCAGAGCTACTCTCAAAGTCAGGCTAGACTCATGGTTGTCACTACTCTTGGAATGGACAACTTTGACTGCACCAAAATGAATGCACATTCACAGCTTGTCTACGGGAGAGGCTCATTCACGAGTGGAAGCAAGCATTACTAGCCCCACCTCTCCCCCTTATGTCGCTAAACAACTCACGGCTCTGTTCCACACACAACCACCGTTCAGCTCCCTTGGGTACCAGACCGTAGCACCAACGATAAATTGCGTATTGTAGTTAAAGCCCAGCCCAGCACTCGAAGCACCGGGCCACGATCACCTACTAGGCTTGGCATACAATCGCAAGACCTGCATGGGCCTGCCCAATGAGTACAGTCTTGGCCACTGTGGCCTTTCTGCTGCTTCTAGACACAAGCTTGCTTTCACAAGCAGGCACTACGCACTACTCACAGCTACTGACACTACAGCACTCTACTAAACTCCTTCTTTTTTTTTAAGTCGATCTAAGCTTATCTTCAAAGTTCCGACCACCACATGAGGGGTTCCGCTAGGCCACATCTTAACTAACTTAATTATAAAATGATTATTGGATGCCAATGCCGGCAGGAAATGGGGAAAATTTTACGGACAGTGAATGGTTGAGGACTCCCAAAACGGACTGTGCGCTAAAAGTTTACAAAGACAAAGAATTCTATCAGCTTGGATTCCAGGTTTGTTGACCTTGAAAACACAGGGTTCCCTGCCACCTTAAGTGATCTGATTGTTATTCTTGTAATTCTGTGGCAAGATTTCAAAGCTTCCATAATACATCACTCTGTAGGGACTTGCTCTCTATTCATTAGCTAATAATAGCCGAAGGATCACATTTAGACTTGTGGTCGTATTTTGTAGATAAATTTTTACCAAAGTGGGAGTGTAATCTTATGTTTGCCAATCAACTGTTGCCACAACCCCACCAACCAAAAGTGATCTAAAAAAAAAACAGCTCACAAAGTTAGTTGAGAAACTAGCAATAACTTTTCAATGCTTTAGGGTAGCAGCTATGAGTGCACTCCATTGCAGTTGTTGCAGCATATACACTGCAGGCTACTGAATACAATTTATTGCAACACAGCCCTTTCGGGAATGATTGTAAATTGCTGATTAACATACACTATCTGACTCAGTTGTCAGGAGGGAGTTGTTAAATATGATTATGCCTTCGTTTATAACCTTAGAATAGCATTAATGTTTACATTTGCAGCAATACTGCTATGGCTATATACAAGACCATGGACTTCTCGTTCATGCATGGCACTTAAGTAAACCATACAGTGACCTTCTTCACTCATACTAAATGACTACTAAGGAAATTTAAATATTGTTTATTCCACTACTTGTAATGCTTTAGAACCTCATGTGATGGACAAAGCAGGTGAAACTGTGCTACATTGGACATGCAAAAGTGAAAAGGACAATGATGAAATGGTAGACCTATTGCTTGGTAGGTGAGTCATGACATATGGGTGGTAAAGGTACATTTTTAATGAGGCTAATTGTAAATAGCTAGGTACAAAAATGTGTTTACCTTGCACATGACATGTAGCTATAATTAGCTACAAAATTCTAGAAAGTTATCTTTTACTACTGATTGATTTAGTACTGTAATTTAACATATCTAGTTGCCAAGCACCTAGTAGTAGGCTGATAATTGTGAAGTGTAGTCAAGTTTGTGTATGTATGCATGTATGTATGTATGTTAATTGGCATGAACAGATTGGCATGTTTGCATACGTATTTATAAAACCATGTGGTTTAATACACCAACATATATTTGGCGATGGTTCATGTCATATACCATGTGGTCAACATGCTTATCTAAATGTCTCTGGTGAGGAGTGTGAGTTCTACACAATGGAAACTGAGCTGTTTCGACCTGGTCATGCTAGAGCATGAAACCACAAGCAAAGGGTGATTAGATTACCACGGAACAGAGCAGTGCAAGGGAAAGATAGGTAGAGCTAGAAAGAAACACCATATGCAGACAGCATGTAGTAGAAACAGAAACAGAAAAGGCAAAGTGTGCAAAAGGTGCATATAGCTCCGGTAGCTCAATGCACCCTTGATCTACAGCTTGCTGATGCCTTTGTACACTTCAAGCGAATGCCTTGCCATCTTCTTACTTACAACTTTGCTATCCAACCTTCAGTGCATCTGGGTAACTGGTGATTTCTTTGTAATTGGCTTCTCCTCAATGTGAATGTACTGCTTTGAAGTTAACTTGCGCATTATGTTTTATATTTCTTCCACAACTCGCAGCCACACCCACCTTAATTGACTGTCATATGAATACTTTTAGGTTCAACTACTCAGGTTTTACTTCACAGAATTGTTTTTCCATTTTTTTTTTTTCATATATAGAATGCCGGATGCTGAGCATCAAGTAAACTTTACCAACAGCAAGGGGTGTACCGTTCTCCATTATGCCTGCTCAGAAGGGCACCAGAAAGTGGTTGAAAAACTGCTGGATGCCAAAGCTGATCCAAGTGCAAAGTATGTGGGATATGATTGTACTTTAACACGGTTCAAGTGTATATTAGATACTCAACAACATCCAGACCTTTGTATCTAATCTATCTAGTACACAGTGGCCATTACAGGCTGAAGGAGCATTCCTACATAAAAAAAATGATAAATAAATCAGCAGCAGTGCTATATACAATCTACCTGTATTGATAGTGTTATAGCAAACTACAACAAAGTGATCATCAAATGTTTCAACAATGTTAAACATGATCAACACGTCATTGCTAATAAGGAGAGCAACTACAGCATAATAAGTATTTTGACCGTGTACTCTTGAGCGGTGACATCTGTTATCAGAGATCGAGTCGGTAGACTCTCTATGTAGGGATGGTGTAGACGTGCAATATATGCAATACTTATAATCAAAAACTGTATAAATTCACCACAAATACGCTAAAAAAGCTTATTTAAGCCCCCAGCCTTCCTCTTTGAGTGCCTTTATGATCAGTAAGACTCATATCATTGCCCAAAAACCTCGCAGAAGACAGCTAAACGCAAGTGTGCGGTAGCGAAAGTGCCATTTCTCGTATTGTTTCTTTCTTTCTTTCTTTCTTTCTTTCTTTCTTTCTTTCTTTCTTTCTTTCTTTCTTTCTTTCTTTCTTTCTTTCTTTCTTTCTTTCTTTCTTTCTTTCTTTCTTTCTTTCTTTCTCAAAAACGGTTTAAGTACTCACCGTAATTTTAGCACGAAACTGATGCTTATCACAGCGTGGAGGTCTACGACCACTCAGTGTCTTCGTAGCTTCAAATTCACCCTGGTCAATAAAAGCCATTCACTACACTCTGAGGCTGCTGTCCGTTGCATAGGATGCCATTTTCTAATTTTGTACGCATGCGCACATGTCTCGTTCCCTGACCAAAGACCACTGTCATTGGTCTGGTAGCAAAACTAGACACAAGCGAAATCGCAAGTGGGCTAGCGGGTAATACGCACGGCTGGCACAGTCTTTTCCCGTAGTAGAGGGCTAGGCTTATGAACACCACGTAGGCAAGGCACTGTATTCAGCTGCCTACTTATAGCTACATTAAAAATAGCCTACTCACAGCTTTAATAAACTGTAAAGCTCGGATGACTGTGCTACAGCTGGTCAGTCTTCATGTGATCAAAGATCAGGAAATTGGTTTCATAAAATTTGGTACGGAGAGTGGTTGGTCCTTCATCAGATTTTAGCTCCATGGCAGTGTTACATAATTGCTACGTGCTTGGAACCACTACTAATTGACTGTCAATGCTGTTTCAAGTTCTGAGATTGTGGTTACATGCACTTGAAAGAAATATTCTTCTTAGGCTTAGGTCGAACTGTAACACTGTAATTATCAGTACAGAAGCAAGAAAATAAAAATATTGAAACTGTAAAAAGATGTAGGGATGGCATGCCAAAAAGTATGCAAACAAGGTAGGGATGATATAAAAGTAAAGGTAAATATACAAAGCCCCATTCCTGCATCTTTTTCATACTAGAGTGCATGTCATCCCTACATCTTTATACATTTTCAATGTTTTTATTATCTTGTATGACTATAAATCAAGAGAGCGTACATACAACACTGACAACGATAGGATTTCATTTTGTTATCAGGGCCTTCCTTAGAGATCCCCAAATTAGCAAGTCTGCATTGCATACAGATAAATTACAAATAAGCAAATTTTCATGTGCCTGTCATTATCCACTTCCCAAATGGTAATGGATTACAGGTCCTCTGCTGGTTACACTCCACTGGACTTTGCCTTTGTTGTGGCAGACGAAAAGGGTAAGGGTGTGGTTGAGATGCTGGATAGTGAGCAGCTGCTGCCCAGAGATGCAGACTCCCCACTGGAACAAGATCTCATAGAGGTATGAAACAATAAAAAGTTATAAAATTGAGATCTTACATTGTGCTGCCAATTCCAACTAAGTAAAATTATCTATACATTGATGAGTGTTAGCCGCTGTGAGTAGTTCACACAGCCTCCTTAGTCCTGCTGTCAGCCATGGAAACGATTCGTACAACACAAACAGCCCTAGCGCGAGCTTGGTGACTATTGATTCGCACACATGTGCGTGTGCTGCATATAAGTAGCCACGACTACTATACATGCCACCTATTACCTGTTGAACAAGAATGCAGGTGCTCATTACCTACATGTACATTTGGTAGTACTTGTGCCTACACTACTGATGACATGTAGTTTGCAAATAATGTCCATAAACGGCAATGATAAGTCGTCCATTACTTGGAGATAAACCCACATTCAAGTTTGTGTAATTGAAATCAAGCTGGATGGTAATCATACGCTGTGCTATAACAAAAGACTGCACTGCAACATACTTTTTACTGCTACATGCACAGGCTATTGAGAAGGGAGACAAAGATGCTGTCGAAAAATGGCTTAAAAGAGAAGGCCCAAATCTGAACCGCCTCAGGGGTAGACCTTACTGGTGGTTCTATTGCCGATGCATGAGTGGAAAAGGAACAGCATTGCACTGGGCTGCATATTTTGGCCAGTTGGACATTGCTAAACTGCTGATTGACTCAGGAGCAAGTATGTGACTGAATGATGTCATTGTTTTTGTTGCTTGTTTGTTTGTTTGTTTGTTTGTTTGTTTGTTTGTTTGTTTGTTTGTTTGTTTGTTAAACAAAAACAAGCAATCAAAAAAACCTTGTAGCTAATGGCAGTCACTGGCCCACAGGCATATAAGTAGCATGCCATAAGTTTTACTTCAGAGAGTCACTAAGTTATGTATGCTGATCTTAACCATTTCATGCAGATCCCAGTGCAAAAGCCAGCGACAATGGAACAGTCCTGCACTGGGCATGTACAAGTGATAAGGAAAACAGGGAGCTGGTGAAACTACTGCTTCAAAAGTAAGTCCTGCACACATTACCTCCATCAGTTGTAAGCAGTTGTTTCATGGCTTGGTTTTCAAGTTGGTTTGAACCACACTACATGCATAAATTTAGCCTGACCCAAGTTGTATGTAAAGTCTAAAAGAGAGAAGCCAGCATGTCTGGTAAAAAAGTTCCCTTACAGAAAGTTGGAGGTGTACAAGGGCTAGCACCTCGATGCTAGCTTGTAGCAGTGGTTCTAGGTTGCATGAACATATTCATATAGCTGTAGAATAGCTAAATCTAAGAATAGAAAATGCTTCATTTGTCCCATTCTGAAGCATAAAACAACCATTACAACTACCATAACAGGAAGGGGTACTGTTAAGATGTCTTGTTTCAATGCTGTAAGCTCGCAGAATAACCCCCCCCCGTTCACCATACACCCCCTAGTTCATTGTGAGGTCAGGCAAGTGGTCCACTATATTCATGACGACCGCCATGGCTGTCTGGAAGAATGATAACATACCACATGTACAGTACGGCAAATCAGCAGTGTTTGTTGGTATATAGAAAGCTAAACTGCATTGAAAAAGTTTGCATTGTTAATGGTGGTAGCACAAGTTTGAGGCTGTTGGTTGCATGTGTCTGACATTGAATTTACGAAAACACTTAATGACAGAGCTAAACTAAGACACACCTAAAAGATGCTCACCACAGCACCCAGGTGAAAGTTACCTATGTAAAAACTTTGAAGTTAAAAATGGGTAGGACATTGCCCAAAAGGCGACATATTAGCTTATGGTACTTTCTCATCATTTGCAAACACTGCACACTATACGTGAACTTTAATATGTAAATGAAATTACCAGGACCTGATGAAGAGATCAAACAACTGTAGTCAGGAGCCTCAGTTTGTTTACTGATCAACACTTTAGTTCGGATAGAAAAGCTTGCAAGTTAATTCAGCTCATTCAGGAAGTGCATACAGGTAATCACACTAGCAACAATGCTAAGCACTTAGGAAGGGAAGAGTATTGGTTCGTGAGCTGAAGGCTATCCACATGGGCTGAACAACAACATCCATTGTATGGGCAGTATTTTGGAGCAGAAAGATGAATCTGTAATTTACTGACAGACATGCAGTCTAGTATATATAAATGCAAATGTTCCAGCTGGAAAGACAAGAAAGTTGACCAAAACTCATGTGATTGACTAGAAACTTTCCTTTTGCACACATAATGAACTCAATACAACATAGGAAATGCAAGACTGATGCCAGAAATAGGGGTGGCAAAACTGCAATTCACTCGGCTGCTTCGTTGGGACATCAAAGGTACTGTTATTTTTTTGTTGCAGGGGAAATATGGCAGCACTAAAAGTGGCTGAATCAAGTACTGTCAGGTTGATAATCTGATTGTGCTAGAACATTTCATGTACCTAAGTACCTTGGTATTCGTACTAGACTCTTCAGTCTATAGTGACTACAATTTATACCTCTTCCGTACATTGAGGAAATTTCACCCATCAAGTAATTTGTCTGTTAAATGTTTGCTTTGATAATTTGAGTGGTTCAACACTTTGACAAAAATTAGACATAATTATTTAGACATGCATAAATTCATGGTGTCATGTTCAGATCTAGGTCAGGCCTTACCCACGTCTAGACATGGACTAAATTTTTGTGTAAGCTGAACTGTCAAAGATGGAGACCTTCAGGAAATGTTTGTGTGTTCAAGGGTACCATATCTTCTGATTTGCTGCAAAAAGGTAGTTACTTGCTTTTGGTGTTCTCAGAATGGTTAAGCCGTACACCAAATTAGATTTTGGCTCCATTTTTGCTACACCTTTATATTTTTTGAGCAAGTATTGTTATTATATTACTTGTTGTTGTACTAGATGAAACTGTTGTAAGTCTAATATTGTTTAACAGTTTTTGCTTCTAATGGACACGTTATGCATAAACGTTAAAATAAACACAAATGCCTTAATGAGTATTTTTATATGTCAAATTCTTATTCTCAAGTTGCTTCTTATTTTTACCATCAAAGCTCACCTCTCCAGTAACAGTAACAGCAGTTTATGTTTCTAAGTCCATCAACTAATAGTGTTGTAACTCCTGTCTCTGGGATTACTTCATCAACTTCACAGTACTCTCACTCATTAGTTTCTCTTGCCTCCTCAAAAAGTGCAACACTGCTGCTGCAGCTGTTGCAGCTGCATTGTACTGAGAGACATACTTTGTAATTTTGGCACAAAGAATGGAGCTGTACATTTTGCAGTGATGTTTATCTCCATCTATACCGCCAGTCAGTGCCTTCTTATTTGTTTTATTCTATGTCAATCTAATTATTCATTATTGCAAAAATTATAAACTTTGTTTTTATGGTGCACCAACGATGATTTCAAAATCTTTCAATCTATTCATATGTTGTTTTATAGATATTAGATTAGTATTATCTATGGTCATTTCATGTAAATACAGGATTGTGGAGGAATTGATTCGTCGTGACCGTGCCTGTGTCGAGCATCGTATCATTGAACCAGAGGAGGATCTCCAGGAAAAGTACGATCAAAGTGTTGTTTAAGTGACAAGGAATTATTGAAATTTCATGTCATAAAACAATCAACTGCATGCAAATTTGAATGTATCAACCTCTCAAAATTGCAACAAAGCATGTGGCACACTTCAATTTTGTCCCTATATTGCTTACCATAGATGTTTTGAGCACTAATGAAATGTTAGCGTTGTTTTGCAAATAGTAAGAAATAATTTCGAGGTGTTGGCTTCAGTTTGCTATGTGCAGAGTTTTGAATATACTAGCCAAATCCAAGTGAACATTAAGAATAATAGTTTACAGATATGTATTTCTTCAAGAATGCTGCAATTCATTCCTTCTATCATGGTAGCTAACTGTTAGTGATCAATACTAAATTGTTTGTGGCACAGTATCCTGCAACAGCCCTATATGTTACATCACAATTAGCAGCTAACTAATTCCTGTTAAACACTAATCACATGACTATAAATTTCTTAATGAGAATTTCTCGTGTATGTATTTCTAGTACAGCTGAAATGCCATTTATCTTATAGAGAGAATGAAGGCCGAACTCCTCTATGGTGTGCCAGTATTAAGGGCCATCATAATGTAGTGAAACTTCTTATGAAGGAAGGTGCCAAGGTAGAGTCACAGGATTTGCAGGCAGCAATTGAACAAGGAAATGAGTGAGTTAAAAACTCTGAGATGAACTAGTTATCTTTGCAAATCCTTGCTTAGACCTATCTGCATTTTACACTACAGGCAAGTTGTCTCAAACTTGCTTCAGTCTCCACAGTGGCCAACACTGTTGCGTCAGCATTGGAGAAACACCACTCCTTTTCGTGAACTCATTAAAAAGATGCCAGGTAAGGTAAACAATTTACATGACCACTAGGTGCTTATAGAAACCTAGATACCTGCTTGTGTACTTCTGTTGACAGTTAGTGGTAGCCTACCTTAGGTCAAACTTTTAAGCAGAAAGAGGTAATGTGTTCATATTGTCATAACCGTAAAGTGAGCCTATAGTCCATATATTTGGTTGGGAGGTCATCTGTATGTACAGGTGCTCAATGTTGTCATGTTGAATTTGCTTACAAAGTGTCAGTGATCCCGTGCATGCGAAATGTTAATGTGTCAGTTTGTTAGTGGGCTGCTCCACCTCCATGACCTCCTCATCACTACTACTGTCTGTCCACTCTCCCACCCAAGAAGAAATTTGGCGATGCATGAGCATCTTTGCTCTGAGATTTGGTATTCTCTCAGATTTGCTCAGAAATGATGTCCTATGAATTGCTACTAACTGACGTAATTGCTACCACTTAGCAACTGAATGCTTTGCATCTAGCAACCACCTAGCAACAGGGAACAAATTACGCACTTGGGATGTAACCGCTTCATAAGCAATCGACACTTGGGTACTGCGTGCTTATAAACTCGTTACATACCTTGTGCTAGTGTTATACCTAATACTTATAACTGTCAGCAATAATGCATGGTCATGCAGAGAGGTTGGCTGAATTTACAAAATCAACCTGAGAGAGTGCAAATCAATGTCCATACAGTGTAGTAAATGCTGTCCTTGGATAGTAGTTGCATAGAATTGACGTAGCTGATTACAGAATAGGTAGACATTCAAGCCAAAGCCAGAAATGTTTTACAAAATTATAAACTTGTTTCCATGTGAAAAAGCAGAGAAAGGTGTCTGATATTCACTGTTTGCAGTTGTTATTTTCCCAACCACTTTACATGCACTAACCACCATTTGTCAGTCAATTTCTTTGATCTGAAAGTTGCCGCCACCAACAATGCTCTGTGGAAACAAGCATTAGGAACCATTGAAAGCATGGAGTTCTTTGCTTGTTGATGCAGACTGTTATGTCAAGTGATATGACTTTGAAATTGACTGAAGGTGCCTCATAGGGAGTAGTAGGGGGCAGAGACCTGCAATGTAGCCTTCTAGTAGGTAAACTAAAATTGGCCATAACTTGTACAAGTTACAAACTGAGGGACCTTTGTGCAGCACAAGTAAATATTACTGAGAGACTGCTTCAGCTAGTACTAATAACCATGTACTGTGTTAAATGGCTCTTTCCATACACTCATTGCAGGGATTGCAAAGCAGGTGCTGGATCACTGTGTTGTCAGTAACCCTAGAACACGAGACCCCAAAAACGAAGACTTTGAAGTTGTTTTTGACTATTCATTTGTGGAAGACCATCGAGATAAACATCAAAGGTGTCTATATTATTCATTACTGTAGGTTATCAGGCCATGATTATGTACCTCTTAGTATACAGCAATACTTCGGCATCACACTTAGCAACTTTATAGAGGAGTGGTATATTGCCCAAAATTTCTGCCTGCTCTCAAAGACAATCACATAAACTGTCAATTCATAGCATGTATTATTTATCAATTGCGCAGCTACCCACCTGAAGTGCCAACAGTCTATCCAGAAGATAAAAGAATGGCACATGAAGAGAGGTTTTATGAGGTATGGAAGCAGGAAGAGAAAAATTTTACCACATCTTATGGACCTCCTTTCAAGAAATCCAATCATCCTCTTGCAATCATGGTGAGGTAACACTTCTGTATCAGCCTTTAGGTGCCTGTCTTAAGTGTTTATGTACCATCCCTTCTTGCTTATGCAGGTCCAGTATGAACGTCTGGATCTGCTGAACCATCCTGTGATCAGAAGCCTACTGCACCACAAGTGGTTTAAGTTTGGGTTGTGGGACTATCTGCTCAACCTGCTTATCTACGTCGTCTTTCTTGTGATTCTCACGTCCTTTGCCTTGGTTGTGCTCCATCCTCAATCAACTACATGTATGTAAAATGTTTCTGTGTTGTAAGTGGATAAACACAGCATAGCAAGCACATACTACTCAAACATTGGTATTTTTGATAGGCATGCAAGTTCTCAGCAACCCACTGGTCACTGCCTGTGAACAGATGGAAGGAATGAACAGTACTGGAGAATTTACAGCTGAAAGAACTTCTGGAATGATGGCAAATGATACGGCTGGAGAAGGGAATGAAACCTGTATCAGATGTGGTAAGATAGACCTCTCTGTAAGCATGTAAAATCTTCTGATCACATGCATATCACCATTCTACATGCACACTACAGAGCTGAGTGGCACAAGATCACGTTTCGCATTCACTGCTGCTGTTATCATCATACTTCTTGCCGGTATTCGTCTACTCCTGGAGGCTTCTCAGCTCGTGTACCAACTGAAAAGCTACCTCTTTGACTGGGTGAACTGGGTTGAAATATCACTGTACATTCTATCTATCATCTTTGTGTCAGTCTTCAGGACAACCTGCCTGTGTCCTCAAGTGTGGCAATGGCAAATTGGGGTGATGGTCATCTTACTAGCTTGGATCGACCTCATAATAATCTGTGCCAAGTTCCCCAATATAGGCATCTATGTCATCATGTTTGGAAAGATTGTTGGCACATTTCTGAAAGTAATACTCCTATCCATACTGCTAGTTGCCACATTTGGACTCACCTTCTACATGACCTTCTCTGAACCACAGTTTCAGGTTAGCCATACAGCAATGCTGTGTATCAGCCACTATATAGTACCTACCTTCCAAAAATGCAATATGTAAAAATGCAGTGAGGTCATGATGTGCTTTCACACATGTTCCTATGGTTATACCTGCTGTTATGCTTTAAAGGTACCTCAAATGAACTCATGAGCACCAGCTTTCATGAATGTGATGTACTTTTTAGACAGTAGAGAACCATTTGAACTCTTACCATTATACCTTGACCTTTGATCTATCTCCACACTTTATGAGTTGAAAATTGTGCAGTGTAAGCGATACGTCATTGCCTCACACTGATAAAGATTCAGGCTAAATTAAATGTGCAATATTGTGCTAGTAGTCCCAAACAATTTGTTATGTCTATATAACTTTCCGATAAAACATGCATGAACAGAATTGTAGTTTGTCATGCATGCATTCAAAACAGTTTTTAACACTTTTATTCACCAATGTTGTTTCTACTTTCTGCAGCGATCTCCATTTGCCCCCCCTGCTACTACAATGATGAAAATCATGTCCATGACAGCAGGAGACTTTAGTTTTGACACTGTTTTCCGCCGGTCCCCAAGTGGGGAAAGCGAGGGTGCTCAGGAGATCCTGTTTCCACCAATCTCGTACATTCTGTGGATCATCTTTGTGATCCTAATGCCCATTCTATTCACCAACATGCTGGTAAACATTCATGCAGTTTGCATGCTTAATTCTTGCGAGTTTATTTCACATTTAGCATACAGATAATTATGTGATATTTCTATTTAGAAATCAAAGATTATTTCAGCATCGCTGCATTCAAATCGGTGTATTGCTGAACTTTAGGTGGAGCTCACATTTGCTTCATAAGAATAAAATATATCATTTTACTACATTCATAGTTACAAAGTATGTATGAGCCTTGCTCTTAACAAAAGCTAGATATGGCTCTTCAAAATATGCAATACATTTAAAATACACATCGGAATAATCAATATCTACACAGGACTGCTGCATACAGTATTTGCCTGTACATGAGTATTTATTATACATTCATTCTATTTTTTACCCATGCGTAGGTTGGTCTTGCAGTTGGTGACATCCAACAAATAAAAGAGGAGGCTAACCTGAGAAAGCTTGCTCTTCAGGTGTACATGTAGTTTACTGATAGCAAATGGTGATATTGTCATTTTCATTGAAAAGCCTCCTTCGCAATGAAAATAATGTCATCATGCATGCACATTTGGAGTGTCAAGAATGAATTTTATTATGTGTGTTTTGCAGTTACAACTTTATGTGTTGAGCCAATCAAATACGCATTGAGCTTAACTCAGGTTTCATGCCGTGCTAATACTGACACTCAGGTGGAGCTGGTTCTAACAACTGAGGATCTACTTCGTTCACTTCGCAGCCACAAGCGGTTTATCACTGGCAAGAAAACAATCACGCCAAATGAAAAAGCTGCAACTGAGAATGGGGAAGATAGCATTTGTCGTGGGTGTAATATTCACTTCCTAGAATGGATCTACTTTGATTTTAAAGAAATCAGTCATCAGCTGTGGGGTGGACAGCGTTATGACACTCTGGAAATCATCCAAGAAATTCTAAATTCTAACTTGGTGAGATATATCATTGTGTGATACCATCATATCTAACATGAAACTTAACTTTATATATAATGATCATTTTATTTCAGGATTCAGATTCAAAAGATGAGGTCCAGGAAGAGGTGAGTACTAGTACCTAGTAGGTCAGAATTATGACACTCTGGAAGTCCTTGCAAAACTCTAACTTGGTAAGATATAGCATTATTTACTACCTAACTTTGAACCAATTTTTTACCTATAATAGCTTTATAGTGATACAAAATTTGCTCTTCTTTTTCAGGATTCAGATTCAAAAGACAAGGTCCACAAAGAGGTGTGTACTAGTACCAAGTTGATCTTTGTGATGATAGTTGGCTTCAATGTGTGCAATAATCATAACTATACAATTATAGTACTACTCCATTGAACAACACCCTCTTTTGGTTGTCTTCTATACCACTGTAATGGTTCTTTTGTTCTCATTTGACATCCCTATGTAGCGCTTACAGAAGTATTGCACTCCTGCATTCAAGAAAATAGGCATTCCTTGAAGTAACCCAACTGTTTTTGCAGCTCATCATCTACAATCTACAAAACAGTTGGGTTACTTCAAGGAATGCCTATTTTCTTGAATGTTTATTGAGGAGTTTCTTCTTTAGTTGCATACGTGTGCTAGCCTCTGACCTATTTAGCTACATTCCTGCCATCACTGCAACCAAGGAATTTTTCAGTGGCTGATGTGTAAGATCAAAGAAACAATCTCACAAAATAATTATATCTATAGGGTTTCTGAAAGGCGATACTATTTAACAAAGGAGGGAAGCTTCTCAACTACAGTGTGATTTAAATTGTAAGCTTGAACTTTACATGTCACACACACAAAAGGAATGCAACTGAGGTGACCAAAATATGGTAGAAGTAACCTAAACCCCTTTTAAGTCAGTGTACTTTCATGTGTTCTGATTTAACATAAAACTGGATTATTAATACATTTGCTACATACACCCATAATTATGTTTGTACACGCAAAATGGCAAATAAATACTTCTGGACTCTGTTGCTCTATTTGTTCCTCTAGCATCAAGATGAAGATGAAGGGGGAAAGGTAATTGACATAATTTTTATGTATATTTTGTTGTATGTGAGCTGTTAACAATAAAATTATTATTTTGAGGTAGTGCTGGTTGTGCCCTATTGGTTGCAGATCTTAGTTAGTGAAATCCCTAACTCTGGCCAACATTGTTGTAGAGGCTAAAATAATATGGTGATAATTTACCTGCAATGCTTTTCAGGCATTGGCCAAATGTACCCCCCAGAAGAGTTTAGTTAAGAAAACTACACAGTCATGCTCCTATTATCTGGATTGCAACGTCTGATTGGAAAAGTTTGTCAGGCTAGTCTTATAATACAAGAAGGTTGTCTTTAGCTTTCACAGTCAACTTTCTACATGGGTAGCTACATATCATCAAGGCAAGCATACACAGTACACAGTAGTCATTTAGCATTTATTTCATTATTTAAGGGTACTGTTTAACTTACCAAGGCATTGTTTACAGATCCAAACTACTCACAACAAGACTACCTTAACTGGAATATGTGTACCAAAAACCTTGTATTACCTACAAAACTTATTTTCATCACCATGCCTGGAACAACTTCTGCTAGTATGTACTCATGGCCTTGCAAATAATTTTGTGCCACATTTGATGCCCCACCCCAATATCCATACATTGTATTTGCTGCACTCATGAAATAAACACATGCATGGTCTTTAAACATGCAGCTGCCTCATTTAGTAGCTTCTTTCATGACTCATTGCATAGAACCACTAGTACTTCATGCATTTGATATTGCATGATGATCATATTCACTCATAGCAATAATTAGGACAGCAGTACAAAGGGATGCTGCTGCTCTACTCTATGGATTCTTAAAGGCCGTCGCCTGACTGCCTTTCTTGCATGACTTAGCAGTCTCCATCTCCTGGTCACCCAAGTGCAGGTGATGAGGTCTGGCATTGGCTGTAATGCATTCCATGTAGCTGTTGACTTTGTATAACATTTGGGCCTTATTTCAGACTTCACTGATTGTTTATTAATATACAGCACATTGAGGCACCTGAAATGATGGAGCGGATAATGTCACAGATGGATTACCAGTTTCAGATGATGTCAGAGCGAATGCAGGCCTTGGAGGAACTCATCAAGGAAACTAAAGCTCCGAAACATGGATTGGGTGACTCCAAAACGGAGTCAGAAGTAGATGGTGCCTCCGATAAGTCAGACTCAAATAACTAACTTAAGACACTTTTGCTGTAAAGTAGTGATGTAGGCTGAAAACTTTAAGCAATAATCAGAGATTTGGTTGCTATGTAGTGTTGCATTTGACTGAGATTATATACTTTCTGATAACCAATGACTATATATATTGTTTATTTCTTTGATTGTAATATTATTTGGAGGAATAATTCTGCTGCTTGTGAAGTAACAAAGTTGTTTTTTCAAGAGAACATGAAGATGCTGTTCTTGTAGTATGTCTTCCATTCAGTGCCTGTGGCACTAGTGCATGTATGTATATATGTGTGAAGGATACAATATGACATTGTCTCAGAATGCTAAAGTGAGATATGTATCCAGAGACAAAGATAAATTAATTAATTAGGAATGGTATGCAAGAGTTAACTCATTGGCTTGGTAACAAATTACCAAAACTAACGCACTGATTCAATTTTGTCTCTGTACGCTGTGTGTAGGCAGAGCTGTGGTCAGTTTGTTGGGGTGTGTTATTGCTTGTGACCATTTTACACTGTACATAATCACAGACATGACATATTGCACAGTAAAATACTCTAGTTGAGAACAAAACTATGTACAGGTAAACGTATGTGGCATGGCAAGTTCTACTCCAAGTTTTACTCCAGTCTATAAAGTGGAATACATTCAGCCATACCATTGAAAAAAATTCATAGATTTGAGCATTACTGATCTGTTGAAAATGACTCAAAATTGACAGTTGGAGTACGAAACATCCTGTATTCAGTGTTGTTTTAGTTAACTAAAAGCAAAACTAAAATGCATTTTAGTAAGGCATAAAACCTTTTAGTAATTAAAACTAAAACTAAAATCGATGCTGCCTTAGTCCGTTAATTAAAAACTACAACTAAACTAATTTGAAATCACCCGAAAATGGTAATTGGATGGCAGTAGAACCTCAGTTGGCTCACATGTATGTATACAGGGTAGGTAAGGAAGGTTCCATAGATCTCTAGCTAGTATGCATATCATACCCTGGTTACTGTTTACACCAACAACATAATTAAGTACATGCATGATTCCCCACATAATTATGAAGATTGCCTTGGCTCCATTCCCAGCAGCCAACAAAAAAGGTGTGATACATTTTCTACTGCCTGTGCATTTTGCAGGCCCAGCAAATCACAGTTTTCAGTGTTGTTTAGATAGATCTGAGTTGGTCAGGGGTAAAGAGATGCTCAGCAACATTGTGACGCCAGGTGCTAACTCGATTAGGATTAGAAGAATTTTGATAAGTCAACTTGTTCAAAGTATCATGTACTCTGAATGGTAGCTAAACTTGACAGATGTTAGATCAACAAAACCTTTCATATGCATCTTTAATACACAATGAGTCAATATAAACAATAAACAAATGAACAAACAATAAGCAATTACTACAAAACCAACACAACAAACAATTGAACCAACCAAGCTAGGCTGTTGTGAAGCTGGAAATGCACTCAACTGTTCTGAAAACAGTGGTTTTGCTGGGCTGTTCTGATGCTTGACTTCAAGAATGCATTAAAGTCCATTCATAGGGACAAGAATTTGTAGGCTGTACTGGAACTGGCACCAAGGTTTGTTCTGCTACATATGCTCAGGCGCGTTAAGGACTGGGTCCAGCTGTTTTGCGCGCGCTGCCTAAATTACCCTTGGGGCGGGCGTTATCGCACCATAAACAGGAAGGCGGTTGTATCTATGTAAACGATAGAGAACCTCGGAATGTAATTAAGTACCTTCGCTATCACAGTACCGAAGGACAGTTGTTGGCTTGTACTCTTCCTAACAATCTTGTCCTTACTTTGTTCGACTAAGCGTGATGCGATACGCACGTCTGTAACACTAAAAGTCATTCTGCTTAGCGCTTCCAGCAATTTTCAAAGCGTCTGAAGTGGAGTCACGTGCACCATGTACGGTAGCACGTGCTAGCTACTCTTGAATAAGCCGCATAATGGCCGCTTGGCAGCTCTTTTTCCGGAAGTAAGTCATGCGGAATTCGTCAGAAGAGAACTGGAGTGCATTATTGGGTTTGATGGAGAAGAAATCTAATGGTCTTTGATTTCACCGTGGGAAAAGTTCGTAGCTTACCGCTAAAGGTTCGAAGTGGAACTTTATATGCGCGGTGGGCGTGGCATATTTGCCAGTTCCAGCGCTTTGGAAAGCGACATCGACTATTCCCACGGATAAAAAGTTGGGCCAGTTGAAATAGAACGTAATGGAACAAAAAGAATCGTGAAATTTTGCTCGCGCGAATTCCGCATATCACGTTTATTGCACTGAGATACCTTGTGGGAGGGGCTTGGTACAGCTAAGTTGTTTGTGGGTGTGGCCTAAAATTATGTCACAGTAAACAATAAGGGTGGGGCTACATGTAACAATACTAAACAATTACTTTTAACTTCTTCATTTGTCATAAAATCGATTCAAACTTTGCCATAATATAGCCTCAGAAGCCCTGGACCCAGTCCTTAATGCCCCTGAGTGCTCATTCTACCGACTCCTCACCATCAACCCTATACTAGTCTGCTGGTGGGCAATAAAGGGATCCTCTGGGTCTTCTTCTTTACTGCATGCCTCTCCCAGGACGGACCCAACAGAGGCATGTAATCGGTGGTATGTTTTCCATCTCTGACATCCTTACTGACAAGTCTAACCAACATGAGAAGAATGGGAGACAAGCTGCAACATCTGTCTATTCATGATGCTCTCCTGTCCCTGAAGCACTGATCGGATCTACTTATTTGTGAGTAGTATCACTGATGACTCCAGTACGTAAAGGCGATACCCTGCCTAAGGCAACACTCCCAGTAAAATGAGGGGACTTGGTGTTTGGAGTGCCATGCATCTTGTGCCTTGTGTTTATCTGGCTTCAACTGTTGCTTCTGACAACCTTGTCTAACATATTGCACCATCTGATCTCCAAGACATTCCTCTTCCCAATCAACATGAAGCAGAGGCCTCATAGTTTCAAGATGATGATCAGCCACTTCCAGAGCAGAAAAGATGTGAGACAACATCTGGAAACCCTGCAATATTGAAACCAATGCACCTGACTGTAGATCTAGAGTTCATGTATTATTGCTTGCATCTACTGCCAAAGAATCTGGAGTGTGGTCCTTCCATTCTCATTGCTTGGTAGCAGTTGTTCTTTGTCTTAGTTGGTGCCCCACTATGTAGTTGATGTCAGGGTGGGGGTTGCTACCATTGCCATCCTGCTATGGTTGATATCATTCATCCAACGTTAATTTCTGCCTAAGTTCCATCTCACTTGAAGCCATCTACCTTCATTGATGCAGTCACCATAATGGAGGAAGTGAACCATTTGCTATGGGATGTTACCGTTCTGGACACCTTTGCCCCCTCATAAATGTCAAGAACCACCATGGAAGCAGGAGCAGTTGAGGAGACTTACTCCAATTTCCATTGAGACTTGGTGGGAGTTGGCGCACTGACACTTGGAAATTGATTCTGACAGGTCACTGGGGATGAAAACTTTTAAAAGTACTACCTTATCCATAGACTGTCTGTGGCAGTGCAGTGAAGAAACTCAAATCAGTTCTGAGAATATTTGGAAATGGAGCATCCTAGACTTTTTTTCTCAAATTTTATCTAATTTTTTTATTTTAGGTAGTGGTTTTTCCAAGGCCCCATTATCAATTCATTTGGGGTTGTTTTAGCCTCCGTTGGAGGGGTTGGGGGGAGGGGACTGGGAACAAGGCTGCATTGGGTTCTATTATCATTAATGCTTGTAGATCTTTCCAAAACTCGTCAGAAGTTGTGAATATGTATCAGATGGGTATGAATCTCATTCACAACCCTAATGGCTCACTGTTTTCGTAGAGATCATAAAACCTAGTAGCAGTCTTTATGGTAGCTAAAACTCTTGTTCTTAGCTTTACTTCACTAGCTACTTCTACAAGAGCTCTCATGTCCAGTTGTGTCTGTTTCTGTTATGGGGGCTCTTGTATTCACTTTAAACTGGCGGACTTCTGTCATGAAAACATTACTGTTTGTTAGTACCAGCAAGGCAGACTCACCCAATCCATTGCCTGCAGTTAAGAAAAGATGATTAATTTTATCCCAAAATTCCTTACATAGGAAAATTGAGAATGTAATGGTGTGAAGATAGGTGCATGTGACAGGTGTAATAACTGTGTACAAAATTTTCAATGTAAAAGAACGTAGTTGTACATTGTTCATTTTCCAATGCAGCTTTTACAAAAGCTTGACCAGTAGAAAGGTGTCACATTGTCTGCTACTGCATGTGACAATAACAAAATGGGAGATACATCCTATAGTAGCTAAAATGTGGCAGCTTGGCACCGTTGTCCTGTTACTGTATACTGACTGAAACTGAACCGTACAAGTCTTCTTGATCTTGCTGAGAATCCACTAGATTCACCAGTCCGATTTTCTGTGTCTTACTTGGTCTTCTAACCAGATCTGCAACCCTGTCTGCAGTTATACTTGCTATCTGCCAACATGATCGCTGATCACTCAGGTCAACAAACTTGAAGTTTGCAGTTTCAGATAGCCTGTTGTGTTTTTTCCTAGCTCTAACCACGAAATAAAGTATTGCCACCACAACTAAAAAGACCACCGGCACAACTACCATGGCTGCAAGTGATGAAGAAGGGCCTGTATGCAATATGTAATTGCATGTGTTTGTACATGTGTGTGCGTGTGTGTGTGTGTGTGTGTGTGTGTGTGTGTGTGCGTGTGTGCTGAGGTGCAGAAAGACTGCGTCAGTGGTAAGTTAAACTCCGGCATATTAAGGCCTGGCTCAATAATTTTGCGTGATACGATAATATGTCATAAGTTCACGGAAGTGGTGCGACGTAGCTATGGTTTGTGTTTGCTTTTGTGATTCAACAATAAAACTAGAACAAAGTTAATAGTTGGTTGGAATCTACAGTGGATTGGTAGTTCATAGCACAGAGAAGTATAGTCTTTGTCCCCCTTTGGATCTCGTGTCAAGGTCATGAAAATGGCAGTGTGAGTGTCGAGATGGCGATGTTGATACTGAGATGGAGTTCTTGCACCCTTTGCTGGAGCTTGTTTGTGTCTTCTGGAGGAACGTATGCACTTTTGTATGTTCTGAGCAAACGCAGCAATGTTTCAAATTTTCCAAAACAAATCAGGTAAGTGACATTGTATTTAGCCTTCATGCTAAAGTTCATGCTCCAAAGTGCTCTGGAATTGCTGCTTTTGCACCCACAACAGACATATTGAACAACTGTAGAGGATCACATGATAAGTGGGCGGGGTCAACTCTGAAGCCTTATGAAATCACACTGGTGGACCTTCGCTTGAAGGCAGACTAGAACTATTTGACACTTTCATGTGCAAAGATACAGCATCAAGATAACAATTTTTTGGGCAAAAACAAATTGAGCCAGGCATTCATATACCTGAGGATGATTAGTATTGGTCTTTACTAGGTTCAAGTGTAAATAAACAGCAAACTGAGGGTAAATAAGCTGCAAAACCTACTACCATCCTGCAGACATACCTGAAGTGACAGTATACTGAAAGATGCCACCTTTGTAGCTTATGTCATTTTGAAACAGGGCCACAAAAGCGAACTGCCCTGTCTGACTGAACATCATCATCACCTGATCACTTGATGAAGTAAGGTTAAAATGATTCTGAAAGGGGTGTTCCATTGGGTTCTCAATTATTGGCATAGACTGGTTTCTTTGGGTAATGTTCCAATACACTGTAATAGGGAGACTATGGACATGTTTGTATGTGTGCATGTGTACATGTGCATGTACGTGAGTGAGTGTGTTCGTGTATGTGTAGTGTGTATGATTGGTTATTGCAGTCTTCTTATAATAGCTGCTGCAGCCTACTTAGCATGATAAACATGTGCTCAGTTGAGCTCATGGTAAATGTATGTTCTAGCAAAATGGCATGAGTACATGAGAATTGCCAGTTTGATACATGGCATTGAATCAAGAATGAAAAAATGAAAAAAGAAAGAAAGAAAGAAAGAAAGAAAGAAAGAAAGAAAGAAAGAAAGAAAGAAAGAAAGAAAGAAAGAAAGAAAGAAAGAAAGAAAGAAAGAAAGAAAGAAAGAAAAAAGGGAAAAAAAGAAACAAACTAAGAAAGAGAGAATAAGTAAAGCGCACAACTAAAAGGGAAGTAGGGAAGAAAGGAAAGAAGAACAAATCAATGCACTCCAGCAACCCTTAATGGCCCAGTTACTCATGAAAGCAATCAAGAATGACTGCTATGGCTCATAAATCCCTTAGACTACTGTAGTGCAGACTTTTTGAACCTGTTATTTGTAGAGTTTGTGATGTGGCTGCATTTTATTTTCGAGACACCCTACATAATTATGGAGTATAACTTTGCTCCATGATACTGACAGTGAACATACATGCAATGGGTATAGTTAATTTATATAACTAGGCGAATGTAGGGCGTGGGCAAACAGCATTGAACTGTTATATAGCTAAGGCTTTACCAGTAAGTACCAGATCACAGCACACTGGCCATGGCATTGTGGCTAAACAAGGTTTAGCACTCTACATATTGTCTGCACAAAGGCATAAAAGCTTAGAGAAAACTGTCACAGTTGCAGAGAATAGCCTGTCATGGAGTGGTACCATACAATGTGCTATTCAAGGTTACCACCTATCCTATTTGCCTACCCTGAGACGGAAAATTTTAGTTTGACACCCCTATGACAGACATTAGTTCATGGAGAATTATGGAAAATTTACTAAAATGTACTAGAGAGTACAGAGATATCCTGGGAGTCGCCACGCATCAGCCGTGAAGCAGAATCTCTGCTACTTTCTGTGTTCAGCCTGTCTAAACAAATGTTAACACTTGTATGCTATACATGAACATGTGGTAGGTACTCACGCTCCAGCTGCCTATTCTGATGTCGCTGCCAACACAACTGCTATCCCTTGTACAATAGGTACACACACTCTGACTGTCCTTCCTGGCTAGCTTTCATAAGTGTCATCTTCCAAGCTCACCTTGAAGATAGCCGCCAAGGCCAAGTAGGCTGCCAAGTTGTAAGAAAATGTTACTTACAGTCCGCATGTGGCCCAATGGCAATTCTAGCATCCAAAAACATATGGGACAACATATGCCAGATACAGTGGAACCCCTCTAAAGCGGATACCATTGGGACCACCGCTGTAATATGGAGGTATCCGTATTTCAGGAACTTCTGGTATACTTCCGGTACTCAGTGCAGTTAAGGCTGGCTCAGTTTTTTTTTGGCGAATCTGTACAAGTGTGCGCACACCTCTACGTGCGCCTCTGCGTTTATCTAATTACCTAACCGCTTAATTCGATTACATTTGCAATTAGTGTAGAAGCCTTAGGTGTGGTTCTGTGTTTGCCATGTAGGTCGTGCGAAGTAGGCTGTGTAACTTACACCAGTACAAGCTGTGGCATCGCCATAGCTAGCCTCAGTGAGTGTCTCGTGTGTAAATCTAAATGCTTGGAGTACAGTGGAAAGGATGACAAGCACGTGGCGGTAGCTTTTTTTTTTAGTGCTACTATCTCTATGCTAGCGATGGTACAGAGTCCAATTACTATCTGTAACAGGTCTGACAGCCTGAAGATCGACGAGCTGACCTTTTACCATCTCTCTCGGCTTGATCTAGCACTGAATTTCCTGAAGTGGACCTGAGGGCTCACTAATAGTTCACTGTTGACGTACTCAGGCAGCTTTAGGCATAATTAGATTCATATGCGAGCCGCACTGAGCCGGCTGGTAGTAAACAGTGTAACTTTGTGCCATTTTGCGGATTGTAGAATAAAGCTATTTTGAGCTGAAATTTTCAACGATTTCTCTGCAGTAGTTGTTGTACTAGGATCCGGTTGGAAACAGCGCATAGATAAATCGTACAAGCCAAGGTAAGTGGTAATGCGCAAGTGTTAGTCCGTTTTAGCCTAAAAATCGGCACTTTTCGGCTTTTATTTAGTTTATGATGGGTGCTGTACCCAGTTTCCAGGCACATTCGTGTTCTTCAGATGGTAATCTTTCCAATGGTGCCAAAATTGCTACAATTTACTTGGGTGTTCACAATCCGCATTTTAAGAAATAGTTGCAAACGGTGTGCAATAATCATTGTTTTGTTTACAGTGGGCGGGGTCGTAACCATGGAAATGGAGTGTTTGTGGTTACTCTTTGGGGTATGTAGGACACAAATATTACCTTTGCTAGACCCAGGGGTGTAGTTGTTAGCAATCGGAATGGCTTTAAAACACCATGCATGCACACTTTTTGAACTAGAAAAAAAAGTTAAGCCAGCCTTAACTGCACTGAGTAGCCATGGTAATGTGTACACAGGCTATTGAGCACAACAAGGCCGCATTTTCGTACCTCTCCGTTGCCGTATGACGTTGACAAAGGTTGGCAAGGTGTGCAACAATGCTAATCCCCAGTCTTTCAATCCACTGGAGGTGGCGCACGATCTTACAAAAGCGGTAGACAAGCGTCTGGATTAGCGAGTGAATTTTGTACAGTTCAGTTACTGTTGGGACCGGGGAACCTGTCCACTTCATGGAATACAGAGGTTTCCACGTTTTATAGACGCAAACATGTGTAAATGGATTTGAGACCAAATGAAGTGTCAGATGGCCGATTTTCAGGGGTGTCCGTAGGGTGGGGTAGCACTGTATAATCGCAATTCAACTCGCTAGTGTGGGGCTTGCTCACACTCGCCCAAATTAGCTACATTGTGCATCCACTTCCTATTCCCTGTTATCTCAAGTAACACACTACATGTCATATATAGAAATTGGCTATGGGAAGTTTGTACAAGCTGGGCCATCCACTTGCATTCTATTCACTTGGAGTGCAATAACAGATCAGCAACGGTACAAACATGAAAGGCATGAGACTAGCTGTGGAATCAAGATGCAGTTACATTCATTGCGACCAGTAGTATGGTCATATGAGCCTGCTGTGTAGCCCTTTTGCAATGGATGTTAATAAATATTCCTCCAGCTCCACTTACCTTCCGCCTGCTGATATTGTGACAGGTTCCATAGTACCCACTTTCACTGAATTGTCACTGCTCACCACTATTTTGATATTGGAAACCTCATCTGAGAGGGGTGTGGTAGAGATATATGTGCATAATAATATAATCCCAATGCAAAAAATCTCACAAGCCACACCCACATTTACTAAAGCCACGTGAACAATTTCTGGTGGTGTCTCCGTCCTCATGGCTGTACTACCAGGGGAAGTGGAAGACAATTCTGACTGTGAGGGCCAAGGATGATGTGTGCATAACCATGCAGTATCTGGGAGGAGGGACTGGGCACAGAAACAATTACTGTTTTCAATTTAGATACTTTGAGATCACTTTTGAGTCCCTGGCTAAATGCCCAAGTGTTTAGCTAGTTTCACAAGAAATGTCAATTTAAGTGCATTGATTTATGTAAAGTGGAAACACTAGCTACATAATAAGAACAATGAGGGGTACTTGAATATCAAGTAGGTGTGTACCTATATTTTATCATGCCCTGTAAAAGAAACAAGGCTGGGTATTTAATGTTACTGTATTAATGCTTGGATTTCTTTAACCCTATTTAGGTCATCTCAGTTGGAAGAGGAGCTTATGAACCAGTACTCAAGCAGCATCTGACTAGCGTATCCATCCTGTGTAGAATCACACTTTACAACGTGCCTTAGAAGGATTTTAATTTACTCGTGTTAACAACTTTGAGGTTACTAGTGTGACTACTATGGATTCTCAAGAGTCCACCTGCTGTGACATTAGCCAGCTGATGGAAGTAAGTGGGAACATACCACTTCCTTATAAGGCATGTTTTGCAGAGCTCCAAATTTGACAGAGGATGGGTTCAGCTTGAAGGTACAACACAGTGACATCATCACAAGGGTCAAATATGTGAGAAATGTAATTATTGCAGACAAGTATAGCTTTTTATAGTCCTATGGCTATTCTACTTCCACTTTTGTTTCTGGCTTGCATTATGATAGGCACGGGTCCTAGCATCGTTCCCAGGCCTCCCCCATTTTTACCTTCCATTTACGTTCACAATAATACACGAGAGCAGAAGACTGGCGAAAAACAGGGAAGGCCTGAGAGCATTCATCACATCAATGATGTCAGGTGGATGCAAGGTGGACGTAGGGGTGAAGGGGCCCAACTGCCAAAACAATACACAGGATCATCCGTTCGAGTGGTCTAGGACTCCTGATCTTAGCGTGAACGGAAGTACTCGTTTTGACTGGTAGGAAACTCGTTTGCAAGTTCAGTGCATACATATTTGAGTATCGGTCCCTCATCCCCTCCATCCTCATGCCCACTCATTTGATGAATGCTCCCAGGCCTTCCCCATTTTTCGCCTGTCTTCTGCTCCCATGTATGAATGCGAACGGAAACAGAAGGTAAAAATGGGGAAGGCTTGGGAACAAGGCTACACTGGTCCATGGATGCTAGCAAAGTTCAAGTTCAAACTTGAATACAGAAGTAAGCAGAGTACAGACACTCACTAAGCAAGGAGCCAACCAGGGGCCATTGTGTTCTAATGACTTGTCGGTCGATGCACTTACATTCCTCAGAATATCAAAATGAAAACCTGCTTTAACAGCGCTCAAACGGATTGCTGAGTTTACTATGCAGTGGCGGATTTAGTGGGGGTAAGGGGGGGGGGGGTGCAAATGCACCCCCCTTTGGCAGTTAGTAGTGTATTTTTGCGTACATAAATTTCTAAATCTGCCACTGCTATGGCAGTTTGTATTGAAAAGGGAGGGCCACTTTAGTATCGCTGTCATACCTCCTCTGGATTCAACTAATGTATGGTAGTTTGATGGTCCTTGGTGTTGCTTCATGGTGCTCATAAGTTCCTGGTAGCACTGAGTTTGACATACAAGTGCTTCTATTTTCATAAAAGTCTGCAAAGAAGTGTCTTTTTTAGTTTACAAGAAGACCCTAACAATGCAACCAGGAGGGGCAGACCTAGTGAAGCTTTGAACAAAAGGGTAGGCTTGGAAGAAGCTGAAAAGAATCTTATTTTTGGGTATTTCATGCTGAACACAAATATTCCACATTTAGAAATGACTCTCGAGCACCTCACTGCATTTCTAACTTCAACTGATGATCAATGAAGTAGCCTTTGACATCTACACACGGAGTAGAGTCTCTCTTTTAGACTATCACTTCGCATGTTTGTGTAACATTTACAGCAACAAGAAATTAAAATGTGTAAAGCCCTCTAAATACCTATCTAGTTGTGATTGATTCAGTGAAGACGTTCACAAAACAGCCACCAATGCAGTAGAGCACAACACCAATCTGACTGGCTGTGCATGCTTCTGTTGCACTGAAATTGCCTTTCAGCGAACTCACGTCATTAAGCACAACTTAAGGTATGTCCATGCTCCATGGGGTACAAGACAGATATAGCATCGTATTCCATCCATGAGCTATTAGCTAAGTTTTCAGATTACTAGAAGAACACTCAGACACAAGGACATATGTTATGTACGCAACCACCTGAGTGTGCCCCTATTCAATACAATTGTACTGCCTATACATAAAAGGACTTACCAAGTAGTGTAATGTAGTTGGACAGATTAGTGTGGAAGCATAGCATAGAATCCACCACAACTGCAAAGGCATTCACTGAATAGTCATATACACCAGACTCATTGTAGCAGTGTGTAATGTTGGATTCAGTTGAGTCCTTCACCGTGTATCCATCCCCAAAGTCATAGCTGTAGTACACCTGCCTGATTTCAGATTCATTGCATTGTGTTAGGGAGACATTGGGTATGAACATGATGCAGCCAACAGCATGGACATTCTGCTGGAATGACAGAAGAGGAGTGCCAGGTTGTAGCTGTTCCTCTTGAAGACTGTCAACTAGCTCCAGTGAGAGGCTCAGACATGTATTCTCTGCAGATGTAAAACACAGCTTTGTATATACAGCTCATTACATAGGTATCAAATAAAGATGATACACTGTGTATAGTCCATATCTCTCTTTCAGAGGTTGAGCATTTCAACCATAAGTAAACTATGCTTGATTTTTTACACTACGCTGTTGATAGTGTGCAGGAAGTGTTAGTGTCAGTGTATTGTTAGTGTCAAGTATCGTGACTTGTGGATGTTATTTGAGGGATTACTTACAGCAGAGAAGAACACGAAGTATGTCGTCGTATGATTTCATAATTATAGGTCTATGTAGCTTCCCAATGCTAGCCTATGTTTAGTATTGCTGTCATGCATGCTGGAAAATTTTCTAGTTGTTACAAATTTTGGAAAAACCTGTTTAGCAAGTTTGTTGCCGAACACATTCAATGATATGTTCTCAACTACCACCACATTTGATGGTAGCAGTCATTACCAACTATAAGGTATGATGAAGTGACTATCAGGCCATTTCCATTACATAGATACATCTGTATTGACAGTTAATCTAGTGTTCTCATTTAAAAGGTGGGCCAAGGTGGGTCTAGTCAGTCAGGTTTGTCAACGTTGGTATGGCCTCTGTGACATGTTATAGCATAAAATCTAGCTATCTGCATGATCTTTCAACCAACTGCCAAAGTTAATGGAAGTCACAATGATTTCTGGCTTTGATGGTATAATTATTGGCAAAAACTTTATTTGTGACATTTTGAGGGCACTTTGGCTCTCTTCATCAGGCTTCGTCATGCTATTACACGAGAGAAAGCAGAAATTTACACTTAAATAATTAGATTATTTATGGTAATCTAATTATAAAGAACACAGTACCATTAAACAAAGCCTGTCAATGTAGTCCCTATTGGGCTCTGTCAAGCCAACATCTTGATTAAACATGTCATGTCTCTGTATCCCTCTATTAAAGAAGTCATCTTCATAGTCAAGAATGATGCTGTTCTCCCAGTCAAATTCGTAAGAGTTGTCAAAAGCATGTGTAGCGCTCACCAACAAAGCCAGAACTATGACATTTTCATTCTATGGTGACCCTCCATCCAATTCACAAGGGAGAATGAGAAAAATGTAAAACTTCCCTTTTTGGATGTGCTGATGACAAGGGACAAAGAAACACGTACATTCAAGACCAAAGTTTACTGCAAACCTACTATTACTGGTAGGTACCTATACTTTGAATCCCGTCATCCTCCTTATGTTAAGGCAGGTGTCATTCGCACCCTCATTAAGAGAACACCATGCATTTTCAGCGACTAAAGATGCCAGCGACTCTCTGCATCAGGATATGTGGATATCGTTGCCTTACTGTGCGAGCACTAAGACTGAGTTCTCCTCAACAGAAACCAGAACCAGAGGTCATTACAACCATTCCAATCCCTTACATCAAGGGTACATGTGAACCTGTCAGACAAATCCTGGGTAGGAAGAGTAGAAGGGCAGCCTACATACAGAAGAGTAGCCTACATCAGATCAATGGTGACCAAGGTGAAACCTCACAACAACCACCAGAAGACAAAACAGGAGTTATCTACAGCATTCCATGCTCTCACTATGACAAAGTCTACATTGGTTAGACAAGTAGAACACCCTCTATGAGACACTCTGAGCATAGATGACACCTACCCAATGGGAAGATTGATGACTCTGCAGTAGCCGCACTGCTGTTGACATATCTCACAACATTAACTGGGAGAACAGCATTATTCTTGACTATGAAGATGACGTATTTTCAAACTAAGGATAATAGTGGTTCTGCTCATACAGAGCCATAACAATCCTAACCAAAATGTTGGTTTGGCAGTGAGCCCAATATGGACTACATTGACATGACTTTGTTGCTATAGTCTCTCTTTCTTGTAATTACATTACCATATAATTATGCTATAAGTACATAATTATGTGTAAATTTTCTCCATTCTGTCAGCTGTACTAGCCTTATGAAGAGAGCCCTTGAAATGTTGCAGGTATTGTTTTATGCATAATACAAAAGTATATAAGGGGCCATTAAAGTCTGAAAATTACAATGTGAAATATTATGGGAATGCTACTGCATGTTTTTGTGTCATAAATAATACATTTACAAATGGCCTTAAGTTAGTTGAGTTGACAGCTGACATGTGCCTCCACCAGCTTAGAAACTGCTTCTTCTGTGGAGAACCCAACAAGAAAGGTACTCCTTTGAAGTAGTGGTTAGAACAGATGTTCTTGAAAGTGAAAGTACCAGAAGGGACTTCCCTAACAAGTTACATACTGGGAGGATGAATACACTTGTCACTGAATATTAAAATGTTGTTTGACTGTGTGCTTAACCTTTGACTAATACACACAGATTGGCTAGGTTTCATGTAGGGGGAAACCCTGGGATCCCCCTAAATTTTGCCCGCAATGTAAACAAATGTCAGTGCTTTGTGACCATCTACGTATAAAGGTCGTCTCTAATCGCTGGACTGGATCGCTGGATGGACTGGATTACTGGACTGACCTTTGAACTAAAATTGTGTGTATCACATGACCTCCACCCAATCAGATGTGCTGAATTGGGTCACATGTTCGATACTTAGATTGCCGAGAAACAAAGGACGCGGCATGCAGTAACTGTGGGAGTTTTATGCCTAAGAGACCTTGAAAGGTATGCGTATACTACAGCAGATGGAGCAGGTTGGTAGGCCAATTGGCACCATTGTCTATTCCAAGGCCTCTCGCTGACCAAGCATAGTTTTTACATGGCTACATTCAACAAGACTATGAGTATTACATAGCCTGGTATCCACTAACCAGTATAGTGTTTGAGACCAGCGTTCTCCATGACACTCCGGCAGTACATTTTAGTAAAGAGGCCTTTGTCAGTACTTTTGATGCTCTTTTGCATGCTTCCTATAGTCAGAGAGTGCTTTGAGCTCACTGCGTGTACACCATGGATTCATGATGCATATCCATCCATGTAGTTTGTACATTGTGCACTCATGTACATTCCCCAGCATGCAGTGGGAAGATGAAGTGCAATTACTGTAATCCAATTTATGACATTTGATTGGATGGAGGTCATGTGATATGAACAAATTAAGTCCAGTAATCCAGTCCATCAGTCCAGTCCAGCAATCCAGTCCACAATCCAGTCCAGCGATTAGATACAACCATCCAGAGGAGGTCGGACACGGTTGAACTTTACTAATTAAAATAGCTGAGGTCACACTAATTGATTTTTCGTATCTCAACAGACTAGCTCTCTCGACTTTTACTGAGGGGGACCCCAGTTTTCAAATCAAGATTCAAGGCTGGGGCAAGTCATAGAAAAAGCTTAAAAGCTTTCTACCTTGCAATATCCAAGATCAATTAGTGTGACCTCAGCCATTTTAATTAGTAAAGTTCAACCGTGTCCGACCTCCTCTGACAACCATCTATAAAGCCCTGATGTCGTCGTTCTTGTAATTGGTACAGTACAAAATAGTAATTTGAAGCAATGACTAACCAACCGCGTAACGCTGAAAAGGAGTCGGCAATATAAAATAGAAAAAAAATCGGCCGGTGCCGAGTTATCCACTAGACACCAGCGTCCCTCCCGGCACTAGAAGGATCTGGGAAAAGACTACCTAAGCTGCATCACAATATACTATTAGCTACACCTGAAATTCATGGTATCACAACTTCAAAACTTACAAAAGACTCACCTTCATTGTGCGAGCAGAGTGATTCCACACCACAAGACTGGAGTAGTATAGCAACAGTCAATAGAGACAGCTCCAACATGCTCGATTCACCAACGGCCATGTAGCTAAATTTCAAAGATTAGTCACTGTCATCTCGCCAGTAGAAAAGTTTGCGGCAGGCCGATACTGCCAAAGGGTAATTAGTCATGCAAACAATCTTCTGCGTTTGGAGGTGACAGCAGTCGTGACCGCGACGGTAGAACTTCGTTGCCTCGTTCCCAGACCTCGTCCGTGTTCTTCGGTTTGCGTTCTGTGTATTATACCTGAACGCAAACCGAAGAACAAAAACGGGTAAGGCCTGGGAACGAGGCTAAAGACTTTACCGTACTCACTCGTAATTTCGAGAGAGTACGGTAGTGCTATTATAACTCTAATAGGTCTAGTTACCAAACCATAGTTTATGAAATTAACACAAAACTGCAAGACATTAATTTGTGTGTAAAAGAGTAGACTAGAGTGGAACCTCCCTTAACGGACACTCTCTATAGCGGACACCTCATTATACAGGACAAAATGTTGCGGTCCGGATTGAATTTGCATTACGCGTAATACTTTCTACAAATTTTTGCAAATAGTAAGGGGAGGGGGGGCTTACAATCGAAGGGGTCACTCTAAAAGTAGGAACGAGGAAATGAGAAATGAGAAATGGGAAATGCATGAGGAAATGGGGAAATGGGAAGAAGCATTTCACTCAGCAAAAGGCTGCTAATGTTTTGTGACTGCAGTCATCAAATGTGATGAGAAAGTCAATGTCCATCCATGCATGCAATCACTAGCCTCGTACCCAGGCTCTTTCTCGCGCGCAGAAAGAGGAAATGAGCCTGGGGACGAAGCTATGCAATCACTGAGAAGATCATCTTGCCTGACAGTTGGCACCAAAGGGGTATGCAACAGCATTGCATCACGGTCTGCAAGCTAGTTCTATGTAGTATGTTCTTCACTTTTGGCAGTTTGTTAGCTTTCTTGAAGTTTGTTGAATCTGTGTCATACTTTGTTCCAACTTTATACAAGGAGTCATTTGGAGGCTTCTTCATGCAGTTGCTTGCATTGTTATGGATATAGACTACATATACAAACACCACTAATATTTAAACAGCATGTACTATTCAAACTCCATCTAATATTATAATAGAAGTTCACAAAATGCCTGTCTGCAGTCATTCTTCAGTAGATACACACACCGGCTCTGTAGAGAATATAATTAGTAGTAATTTACTGTGTGTTAATTATAGCTTGCATGCACTGAGTGGAGGAGGGAATGTACAACAGCTTTATACCTGAATGAGACAATTCTATTTACTGTCTGACAAACTGAGTAGATATATGCACACACTCCAGTTCTTTTTCCATGCTACTGTTAGTGCTGATTTATTCTTCCTGCTTTTCGTAATCATGGCTTTGGCTACTTTGCACAACATGTCCTTTACACTGGCTCACCACTTGTGCATTGCCGTTCCACTTCCCCACTTCCTCATTTCCCATTTCTCCTTTCCCATTTCTCATTTCCCATTTCCCGTTCCTACTTCTAGAGTGACCCCAATCGAAGGGGGCGTAATTTCGAGTGAAGCTTGACCGACACGTACGTACGTACATACGCACATCCCGAGAATAGATCTCTGATTCAGAGCCTCGCGCTAAGCCCCCCCTCCCCCATACTTGTAACTAAATCTAACTAGGTGAATGCAGTGCATTGTGGGGCGAGCGTGAGGGAGTTATATGGTGCAGTAGCGTTCCATATACGTGCTGCGTGACACTGCCGCCAACCGGGAGTGCTCAGTGTAAGACAGAGCGATTAGCTTGAGGACCCGAACCAGAGAGGTCTGCGTGACTCGACCGAACAACCCTCGTTAGCAACAGCTACAGAAGAGCTTCTAAAACCCCATACCACAACTCCAGTAATTGTGCTCTGGAAAAGGGCTGGCAATAGTCTACACCACCCTGACTCTATAGCCATACCTGAGAGAATTCTGATCCCATGCACAGCTGTATGGTCTCAGCAAATATCCGTGCACTATAGCTACACCGTGACTTGAGGAGACAGTGCCAAGATGTGAATAAGTTGGAGACACAGGAAAACAACGGAATATACTTGTTTGTACCAAGATGTTGAACCCTCATCCTTGCAACTCTTCAAGCCACCTCCAAATGCTTTGAGACCTTGTTGCCTGCAGCAGTATATAGCTACCATTTCACAGTAATGACACAGAGAGTGTACAACGAACCCAAGATTAGTACAACACAAGTTATATTGCTCCACAAACACCGGCATACATTTGATATCCTATATAGCTGGTCCCCAGGTGTTCTCCTCCTGTAGTTTTACAGGCTACAGTTGGAGGTGGGGAAGACCTGGGAATGAGACATATATGCAAGTGGGGTTAATAATCAGCCTCCGTCTTGCTAGTCGTGCCTCCTTTCCTCGCCTTTTTCAAGTCCCTGTTACGTTGGTTCCCACTGTTCAGCCTTTCTGTCCTGCTAGTCTTGTCCCTTGAGCAACAGTGGTTATATGAACTAACTTGCAATGTGGAAATATTGCATCGCGTACAAATGGGGCAGGATGTATATATACGGAATACGCACATACCATATAAACATATATATATACTAGGGGAGTGGGGCGAGCGTGAGGGAGTTGTATGGTGCATTAGCGTTCCACATACGCTACCTTTCCCACTTGTGTGCCAATAGTCTCATTCCCAGGCCTTCCCCACCTCCAACTGTACCCTGTAAAACTACAGGTGGAGAACACCTGGGGAAGAGGCTACGTAGGATAGGTGGAGAACGCCTGGGGAAGAGGCGATGTATATAGGATAGGTGGAGAACGCCTGGGGAAGAGGCGACATAGGATATCAAATGTATGCCAGTGTTCGTGAAGCAATATAACTTGGGTATATGTGCTAATCTTGGGTTCATTGTACACACTCTGTGTCATTACTGTGGAATGATAGCTACTGCTGCAGACAACAAGGTCTCAAAGCATTTGGAAGCGGTTTGGAGAGTTGCAAGTTAAGCGTGAGGGTTGAACATCTTAGTACAAACAAATACATTCCGTTGCTTTCCTGTGTCTCAAACTTGTTCACATCTTGGCATTGTCTCCTCAAGTCACGGTCTATAGTGCATGGATATTTGCTGAGCACATACAGCTGTGGAATCAGAATTCTCTCAGCTTTGGGGCATGGAGTCAGGGTGGTGTATACTATATTGTCAGCCCTTTTCACAGCACAATTACTGGAGTTGTGGTAAGGGGTTTAAGAAGCTCTTCTGTAGCTGTTGCTCATGAAGGTTATTTGGTCCAGTCACGCAGACCTCTCCGGTTCGGGTCCTCACAAGCTAATTGCTCTGTCTATAATACACTGAGCACTCCCCGTTGGCAGCAGTGTCACGCAGCACGTTAATAATCAGTCTCCGTCTTGCTAGTCGAGTCTCCCTTTCCTCACTGTTTTGAAGTCCCTGTTACGTTGGTTCTCACTGTTCAGCCTTCCTGCCCTGCTAGTCTTCTCTCTTCAACATGCATCAACATGCAATATTGCTTTGCGCACAAATGGGGCAGAATGTGTATATACGGAATACGCACCAAACATATATATATATACATATATATATATATAGACAATTTTCCGTTTTCACCACAAGTGTGGGGCTTGCTGCGCTCGTCCCAATGAATAAACTAGGGGAATGCAGTGCATTGTGGGGCGAACGTGAAGGAGTTGCATGGTACATTAGCGTTCCATATACACTAACTCTTCCCACTTGCATACATCTCACGTAAGAATAGTCTCATTCCCAGGTTTTCCCCATGCACCTCTGACTGTAAAACTATAGGTGGAGAATGCCTGGGGAAGAAGCTATATAGGATATCAGATGTATACCGGTGTCGGAGGGCCCGTACAGAATGTCCCCCCGGACATCTTGCCCTAGGGCACAGTGTCCCCCCGGACATTCCGCCCTAGTGCAGACTGTCCCCCATAGTGCAGAATGTCCCCCCCCACATTCGTCATGCTGGGCAGAGCACACAAGGGAGCAATGGAAAAGAACAGGTCATGCAGTTTGAAGTGTCAAGCATAAAGGAGAGCAGTATGGAAGATGATCTATGACAAATCTAGAAGTATGATATCAAGACGCTATGCCTTGATAAAAAAGCCAGAAGCAAGCCCTCATGGCCCTTCACTGGAGCAACAACTACAGATTGAGCAGATAACAGCGCATACTATGTGCAATTGTACAATGTGAACTGAACCGGTGAAACAAGGCTAGCTGCATGATATAGATCTATGCCGCTGATCCACGTTGAACCGAAGTACTGCTATTGTATCGGGCATTGTAGCATCGGTGCGATGGCCCTCAGTTGGCTCAAGCAACGAGTGATAGACTGGTTTTGTCAAGGGCTTATTGCACCGTTAATGATGAAGACACTTTTTGTATTGCCTATATACTTTGTGGGAAGGTGTGTGGTAGAAGAAGCTAATATAAAAGATGCTCCAAAGTCCAACTGTTTACCTGTCTTCTACTACTAGGGGGGACATTCTGCACTAAGAGGGGACAGTTAGCCCTAGGGTAGAGTGTCCCCTGGGGACATTCTGCCCTAGGGCAGACTGTCTGGGGGACATCCTGCACTAGGGCAGAATGTCCTGGGGGGCATTTGGAAGGGGAGACAACCTGCACTACTACACCGGTATTTGTGGAGTTGGGTATGTGCTAATCTTGAATTCGTTGTACACACTGTGTGTCATCACTGTGAAATGGTAGCTACTGCAGCAGGCAACAAGGTCTCGAAGCATTTGGAGGTGGCTTGAACGGTTGCAAGTTAAGGTGGCGGGGAAGTCACTCGGCGGAGGTTAACGAAAACATAAACCTGGGTTACAGTCAGGACCAGTGTTACTCCTAGTTTCAGGGTTAGGGTTTGGTTTAGGGCAATCTTGCTTTCCCTAATTTTAAAAAAGGGTTTTAGTAGCTCATTAATATATTCATGAACCAAAATTGCCACTCGATGGACGCATCTACACGCTCACTGTAGGTAGCGTCCTAACCACCAATGTATCTCAAATCAGTCTGTGCCAGCTTTTGTTCAGAGCTACTCCCAAAGTCAGGCTAGACTCATGTTTGTCACTACTCTTGGAATGGACAACTTTGACTGCACCAAAATGAATGCACGTTTCAAAAAATTCACAGCTTGTCTACGGGAGGGGCTCATTCACGAGTGCAAGCAAGCATTACTAGCCCCACCTCTCCCCCTTATGTCGCTAAACAACTCACGGCTCTGTTCCACACACAACCACCGTTCAGCTCCCTTGGGTACCAGAGTGTAGCACCAACGATAAATTGCGTATTCTAGTTAAAGCCCAGCCCAGCACTCGAAGCACCTGGCCACGGTCACCAACTAGGCTAGGCATACGATCGCAAGACCTGGGCCTGCCCAATGAGTACAGTCTTGGCCACTGTGGCCTTTCTGCTGCTTCTAGACGCAAGCTTGCTTTCACAAGCAGGCACTACGTACTACTCACAGCTACTGACACTACAGCACTCTACTAAACTCCTTCTTTTTTGTTTTTTGTTTTTTAAGTCGATCTAAGCTTATCTTCAAAGTTCCGACCACCACATGAAGGGTACCGCCAAACTGATTATTGGATGTCAATGCCGACAGGAAATGGGGAAAATCCCCAATTTTACGGACCGTGAGCGGATGAAGACTCCCAAAACGGACTGTGCGCTTAAAGTTTACAAAGACAAAGAATTCTATCAGCTTGGATTCCAGGTTTGTTGACCTTGAAAACACAGGGTTCCCTGCCACCTTAAGGATGAGAGTTCAACATCTTGGTACGAACAAGTATACTCCGTTGGTTTCCTGCATCTCCAACTTATTCACATCTTGACACTGTCTCCTCAAGTCACGGTCTATAGTGCATGGAAAGTTGCTGAGCACACATACATGTAGCTGTGGAATCAGAATTCTCTCAGTTGTGGGGTAGGGAGTCAGGGTGGTGTAGACTAAATTGTCAGCCCTTTTCCAGAGCAAAAATACTGGAGTTGTGGTATGGAGTTTTAGAAGCTCCTCTTGTTGCTCACGAGGGTTATTTGGTCGAGTCACTCGGACCTCTCCGGTTCGGATCCTCACAAGCTAATCGCTCTGTCTTTAAGGTAGGACAACCTTGAATCGCGAATCGGGCCGATTCCGCTCATGAATAATTAATGAGGTCGGGTGACCATAATGGAGCGATTGAAATTCATTGGCTTGTCTACCACTTTCCCATGGCGGCAACCGGAATCAACAAGGGGGGCGTGTCCCTTTGATGTGACCTGTGGCCCTTTGTAGTGGTCTGGCGGCACTTTCATGTGGCTGGGCGGAACTTTGAAGAAATCCTCCAACACTTAAAAAAAAAAAAAACACAGTCAAAAGATTTTCTAGCTTGTTGAATGTGATGGTTGGCTATTTGTGTGTGCAAAGCTTGCCTGAATGGGCTTGAATGTTTGTGAGTGTGGTGGAAAGGCAGAGAGCCCTCCTGGAAGACGGGTGTCATCACACAGTTGTCTGGCAAAGGTACTGTAGAAAGCTGACTTTTAGGGCTTGTAGGCCCCGCCCGATTTTATGCTAGCGGGAATGTGTGTAACTTGGCTCCATTCTAGGGGCAATGACAGGGAGTAGGTTTGTGGGCATAACTCCCTGGCCTGGAGGTGAGCGGGAAAAAGCATACGTAGTTTTGTAGGGGGTGAGTTGAGCTTTCTGAAACTGGGCTCAGTGTTGGTTGGTTTGAGTGGAGGTGTGTCGAATTTTTCTTGAAAGCCAGCATAGCCAAAATTACTGCTTTTGAGGTCAAATGTGTGTTTTGGCCTGTAGACTGGAACTGAAGTGGTCCCAGGACAAACCCATACGTAAAGTTTTTACTTGTTTTGTGTGTGTGTTGATGATGTGGTCAGACTGGGGGTGGAGCCTTGGAGAGGGTGCAAATTTTTATTTTAGCTGAGGGACTAAAAATTGAGTTTTTTGGCATTATCAGCTAGAGAAAGCAGTTTGGTACAAACTTTTTGTGAATCTTGTGTACGCTTAGACATTACCCATCAGTCCATCCACATGGCTCGGAGATTTGTGATTCAAGGTTGTCCTACCTTAACACACTGAGCACTCCCGTTGGTGGCAATGTCACGCGTTAATGATGAGTCTCCGTCTTGCTAGTTGTGCCTCCCTTTCCTCACCGTTTTCAAGTCCCTGTTACGTTGGTTCCCACTGTTCAGCTTTTCTGTCCTGCTAGAACAGTGGTCAGCATGCAATGTGGAAATATTGCATCGTGCAATTTTCCATTTTCACCACAAGTGTGGGGCTCGCTGCGCTCGCCCCAATCAGCAAAATGGAGGGGCGTAATTTCGAGTGAGTATGATAGTTAAGCTGAGCCAAGCTGAGATTAGTGTCCAGTTAGTTTATCCTTGATCTTCTCTGCTAATCTGCTCTCCCCAACTGCTGGAGTCTGCAGAGCCTGCACTATTGTCGACCAGGTGTAGGGATGTGTTGTCGAATTTTGATTCTTCCATCGTGTGAAAAAATTGCTGTAGCAGAGGTTGGTATCTCCTGGGCTGATGCGGGCAATTCCCTCCTGTACATCTGGGTCCACCTGTAGCTGCAGACCAACATCCCTCCACTTGCTCGGGATCTTAGCGGCTACCTCATTCATGAGGTCTGGGAGCTCTGGTTCACCATCCAAACCAGCTGGGTACTTGCTGTCAAGACCTGTGCATGAAATAGACACTCCTAGCAATGCAATAATCCTGTGTGTATCAACCTAAACATTAACATTAAAAGGTGTGTGTGCTCTTATAGTTCTGTGTAGGGAGGGAGGTGTAACATTGGAGAGAAGTGCCCTTTTTTTAAAGCTTTGTAATAATCTCTTGCTACACCAGTGAGAATTCCTGTTGACAAAGTGTAATTACAGCTAGTCTCACTCACTGCATTCCACTGATCCAGAACTGGTTGTTGACTGATGTCTTACCACCTGGTTCTGCATGAGGAAAAACAGACAGTGGGCTATGGTGAGATAAACAGATTAACTTGTTCACAATGCAGCTAAAGTACAGCTAGGTATGTTAATTGAAGGGCTGAGAAGCATAGTGGTCTAACCCAAAATCAAGTACTGGAAATTGTATGAATTGTGCAAAAATGCAATAAAAAATGTACATACCATATGAACATGTGGTCAGAAATTTCAAATTCCTAAATGATCAGCAGCTTCTGAAATGCATTTTAAGAGTACCCCCATGTTAGGGGGGGCTAACTCAACATTTGTGGGTTAGACCACTATGCTTCTCAGCCCTTCAATTTAAGGCTACCAAAATACAAACACGAGCAACGTTAACACAGTAACCACTGTGCTGCTTGGCCTTAGCTAGCTGTTGTAACATCTGTTCTAAACATTTGGGTTGAGCTTAGGTGCCTGAAGCTTGAAGAGTGGAAAAGCTAATCTATCATGACAGGTATTGTGTGTGACATGTTGGTTATTACATTAACACAGAAACACAAATGATGAGGCTATAACTACTGAGTTGGCATACTATCTTTCCATGTTCGGTTTAGGCTCAGATTGAAGAAGTTATAAGGCTCTCCGGCTCCAATAAGGTTGATCTTGTGCCTCAGGCGCACAGGTTTCTTGTCCTCCAAGTCCCACTCCACAAGCAGCTCACACTTTGGAGGAATGCACAGGCCAGGTTCAAAGTCATCTACATCCTTCCTGTAGATATGGTGAGGGAAAGAGTAAATGTACAACTAGCAAGAACAGTCCTTGCTAGTATTGTTAAGCAACATTGGTTGTTGTACTGATCAACTGTTAGTGTATACTTCTACATTCCTTTGATTAATGTAGCTATGCAGTGTTCAGTGTCACTCACAGTGGGGTGAGTGCTTGGTGTTATTCTCCAGCCTTCCTTTGTCACTTTCCCATCTTCAGGAATATCCAGACTAATCTTACTGCGCCCAAATCTGATCTGAAATGAGGTTTCCTGGCAATAGTGCTTTCCGACAATCTGCATTGACAGAAATATAAAGCCTCCATTGATACGTTAAAAATGAAACTCTGGCATATTTAACACTGGAATCGCTAAATATGCCAGAGTTTCATATTTAATGTATCAATGGAGGCTTTATATTTCTGTCAATGCAGATTGTCGGAAAGCACTAAAGATGCCTCATCTCTGGATGCACAGTGTTGGATCTCTAGTGTGACTGGCTTTTTGAACTTGCAGAGTGCCAAGACCCAGAAGACAGGGCTCAGGAGATCTGAGTCCTCAGGCAGTTGAAATTGTCCAGATAGACTTGCTTTTATGTTTATCCTGCACTCTTCCATGCCAGTGGGTAGCCTGTCTTCAGATATACTGAGCCTCAGTCCACATCCTTTCCATTCAAAGGAGCCCCTTTGGTCGAAACTACAAAATCTGTTTCTCCAATCACCTCACTTCACGAATGGAGTCTAACTAAAACTACCATATTTTACAAGCCAATAAACAAAGGACAAATTGACCTACCACTGCTCTCCTCTGTGGTAGGTTGATCATGTACATGGACAGTTGCTTCCTTACTGGCTACTGAATGCTGCAACTGAACAGAAATTAACTCTTTGCACGCGAAGTGCAGATATATATGCATACGTGATTAATTTAGCCTACGCGAAGTGCACATAAATCTGCACGGGATCTTAGGAAAAGCAGAACCGCGCAATAGTAAAGCCAAACAAGAAGTTAGGGTAAATCCCTGTCTATTGAGTAGTAATAAGTCTAGGCCACACCTTTCCACTTACATTGATCTCATAAAAGGCAGGAAGGGGCGGTGCTAGTTCACGAGTGTTCGTGAATTTGACCAAGGGCTGCTAAACACGAAGCTTTCTCTTCAACACGGGGAGCAAACAGCCTCCAGTTTTCACTCCAGGTTGGAGTACTACCTTTAGATAACTTGGAAATCGGGTGAATCTGTCAAGGCTGTAGGCAACAAGTGAGAAAATCGGTGCCGTTTCAAATCACTGGTAAGCTACGATGTAAAGCCGCAGATAATGCTTCAAACAAGTACAAATTGCTTACCTAGCAGTGATCAGCTATTTAGATAAACTAGTCCAGCCTAGTTACACGCTGTCTACGCAAATCAGCCCACTGGCACTGCCCAGGGCTTGCTAGGCAACGCTTGCCACTTTGACCTCAGACTGATAACATTAATTTCCGCGTTAATAAACGGTAATGTACAAATCATTTCCGCGTGCAAAGAGTTAAACTCTAAGTTTGGTGCTGAAAACACTAGTCATCTGATTTAGAGTCTCATATAGTATACCTACCAAGTACATTCATTTTGGATATAGAATGTGAGGTATAAGTGAAATTTACATTCTACAACATACATACAGCTACAATCAAAGATGTATATGAATGAAAAGTAAACCAACATAACTAATTATAAAATACATTTGGATACACATTGGAGGTATAGTTCGTGTCACACGACTATAGAAAAGTAAAGTCATTGGTTCAGAAACAAGTGGAAAATAAATTACCAACTGAGTACAGGTGAATGCACAAAAACACACACAGCAAGTAGCAACTACCATATAGCTGGTATTCTTTTTTTTGGGGGGGGGTGGGGTGGGGTGGGGTTATTTCGCATTTTTCACAGTCAAGTAGGATCCGCAAAAAATTTAGCCCGCAAAAAATATGTGTATGTATAAATTGTCCAGGTGTGAGAGCCATGTGCATTCTTGCAGTTCTGTCGGTGCTGCAGTATTTCAAGCTATATGACCATATGATGTAACAAGCCTAAATATCTCACCCACTTGGGGTTGTATTTGCTGCGTTGGGGTTTTCCTAAAGTCAGTTTTCAGGTTTACAGGCAGCACAAAAGTTACTGCCTTCACTAGCTTTGTTGGTGCAACTTGTGTTTGCACATTTGCGTGCCTGGTTGTACACTGAAGCGAATGATGGTAGCCAATCCTGATATTGTGTGCATTGCTGCTGTGGTTGAAAATTTCTCTGTGGTTCTGTGTACGGACTGCTGGAAGCAGGCATTGTGGGATCATTCAAGGTGTTGAGTTGGTTATTTCCAACTGTCTCTAACTCTGTCATATTCATGAAGGATGCAGATGCAGAATGGGAGGCATAAACTTCTTGCAGAATCATTTCTTTATTGTCATTGAAGCACTTGGAGCAGTAGTAGTGTGTCTTGGCTGTTCCAAAGAATTCACATCCTTGCATTTGACACCTAGTTCCTCCAGATGTGTTTGCAGCACAAGATGTAGTGTCACCAGTGCCACACTGGACAAATGTTTGCCATGATGTAGGATCTGCAATATGGGTAGTTCGAGTTGCTGGAGTAGTTTCTGGAGAGTGTTGTGCTCCCACTGCAATTGGTTCCCTACAGTGCAGTTTTAAGGCATGGAGACTTAAAAAATAAATTCATTTCGATTTAAGTTTTGTTACACTCTTTCCAATTTCCAATTTCCAAATGTTGCACTTCTAGTCAACAACTTGCTGGAGTGCTCCAGAAATACACCCTTAGTTTATCATCAACTCAAAGCAGTGTGAACATATGTTTTGTACAATGCTTCCCTCCCTCCCAAAATTATACCCCAAGTGGAAAGAAAAAAAAGAAAAGTATACTATAGTAATGTAAAGCCACCAAAGTTGACTACATGCCTGATATTTTAGCCTTTGTCTCCCAGCCTTAGAACACTTACTGAAGTTTGACACCACAACTGGAAGCATTCATCATTAAAGTATTTATGGTTAAAGTGCTAAGGCTGAGAGGTAATCTCCGGAAACTGGACAAGGCCAAATATTTGCCACCAACAAATGGGACCTATGGGAACACAGTGATTTTAGTGGCCAAACTAGCTATCTTAACATGAAGATACTTACACTTGCTAAAGATGAGGATATGTGATTTTTTTAAAACCACTGCTAACTGAGTTATGGCCAAAAGTATTGATACTTCAGTGACAACACAAATGTCATTCCGGCTTGCAGCTCTGGAGTCTTCTATGAAAGCTAAGGCACAATCAATGTTAACAAGCTACATCTACTATCCACAAGTTGATAAGTAACTTTGACAAGTAAGTGAAGTGTGAACTTAGCTACTGCCCTGCTACACTGCAGCACATCCTGTGCATCCACAGTGCATTTGATGGCAATGGCGCTTCTCTACAACACCGACCGATGTCTCTCAAAAGGCTTTGTGTGGTGATCTATACTACTCAGGATAGAAATATAGCAATCAACACTGAACATAGTCCATGCTATAACCATATATGGAAGTTGGCCGGCATTGTTTGTCCTCTCTATGGCTTCAATTATCTATTAATTAGCATACCCACAGGTATCTGGTAGGCAGAATACTCACAAGACAATTAGCTTCACCTGAGTCTACATGCAATGGCTATGCTTATATGTCAAGAGCTGGATTGTGCACTTAGATCTGATTCCCTGTCTGTCTAGTGTAGCTTAACTGTAGTGCTTATGCTTAAGAATTTGTTGCACACCTGCTTTGTATCTGGTGCTTCTTATGCATGAACTGTACCATGAAAATGCTTTTGTTCTGTAAGTGGACTTTGGTGCATATGCTTGTACGTATATCCTAGCTATTTGGTACTGCCGTGTGTACACTTACGCATAGTATTACCAGTTATGTCGTAAGTTCCCCTATTATGGCAACGTGTTTGCTCATTTCTTTTATTATGCACAAGCACATTTAGTATAAACATCGCATATTCTTGGAAATAATATTTGTCTGTCTTAGGTGGCAGTCTTGTCTTGGTCTGACCGGACGAAGCAGGGTCATTCAGTATCGACATTCACGGTGGCTATAATAGGTGGACCGTCGCTTACTATGGCCACCTTGTATTAGCCAAGGAATCAAAGGATTAAATTTACAAATAATTTAACTCTCCATAGACCCAGGCTACTGGTATGTCATGCATATTTGACGGTCCAGTACAACGTTCTGATTTAGCACAGGAACCCCCTTCTGTCCAATGAAATTCATAACACATTTATTTTATGTAGCAGGGTCATTCAATATTGACGTTCACAGTGGCTATAATAGGTGGACTATATAAGTGCTCCACAAACTGTGATTAGTACTTTTCAATGAAAATGGAAGTGATATTACCTTTCTAGAGTTACCAGGACGCTTTTGCACGAATATCGTCCATGACACATGTGTGCCAATGGCTATTTCTCCAAAATCAGAAAATGCGGACGCCCCATTTTTTTGTGCACTAGGTATACGTTACCTTAGCATTACTATGCATATGCAAGTAAAGTGGAATTGCTGAGTATTCGGAAAGAGCTACTTAGGTCCTTGCCATGCATGATAGGGGAACGTACGATAGTATAGCCAAGTGGATTCAAAAGAATTGAATGCAGGCTATGATAATCATAGTATGCATTAGCACCTGTTAGACTAAACTTCAGAGATCTGCTGTGACATCATTGATTTAGCATACTATTTTTGCCATTGTGCTCAAGTAGTCTGTAATCAGGATCTGGAGACTGAGAGCTAGTGAGATAGTAGCAATGCACACTGGTGTTAATGTCCACAAAGGTGAAATGCAAGGTATTAAACTTTATCAGTGATTGCATCATAATGCCAGATCTCCGACTGCTAGCCTTGTAGCCCCATGAGAGTAGGACAAGTTCTGTAGTCAGACTAATTACGAACATTTATAGTTGGATTCATCATCAGGTATCTAGGTTTCTATAACAGGTAATATCCATGTGTTTGTGTTTATGGTATGTATTGTGATATTGTTTCTTTTCAGTGTTGTACCCAGACTTCATGGGCATGAGACTACAATCCTTCCATGCTTACATGCATAACGGTGAGAGTTTACTTAATTGCCATCAAATTATGACAGCCATCATTATTTAGCACGCCCACATTCTTTTTGTAAGTGAAGAGATAAAACACCGTTGGAGAGACTGCAAAACCTGGAGCAGTTCCCCCTCGTGCTAGGGTCTCTACTTTTGCTACAGCCAAATGCAACAACAGTAGTAACTAGATCTCATGGGGGATCCAGAAATTCTGTCATTGAGAATGGCTAATTTCCTGAATCAGTAAGACACAAACTTTTATATGTTCTGTGCAGGTAGGATTTTATGCCATAGTTCTTTCAAATCTTCATCCTTCATGTTCTCCCATGAGATTCTGTAAGAACTTGAGATGGTAAAACTAACCAATGCAGTAAACATGGATTTTTTGGTGCAGAACTGCTCTGGGTAAGCATCACTTTCACGAAGGGCAGCACTGAATTGGATGCTTTATAGCGCTGACACTCAAACGTAGGCAAAGACATTTCTACTTTCTGGAACTTAAGTTAGCTACCTCCTATCACTAGTTTCCACGGATCGATAATACACTTCCGTAATCTTCTCCATGATATGTAAAATCAATAAGTCAAGCCATAATGCACCTAGCACTCTCTACGTTTGTTAGTGTTTCCACTGCAGTAAAATGGGTGGGCTAAGATGATGAGCATCAGAGCAGCTGTTTAAACAGAGATCACCTGCTAGCTATAACATTGAGGGAACAATACAAGTAGACAGGCTTAAGGTGCCTTCGTTTTATGTTTGCCTAGACTAACACTCCTGTTGTGAGTTATTATGGACCCCTCCTCACCAGCAGCAAAGCAAGCAGCTGCAGTTGACTGGAGTGGATGACCCACCACCTATTGACTCATGCCAGGTAACAACACACAAGGAGTCTACAAATTATAGTCATTCAATATCTGTAAATTGTAATAATCATGATTCATTAATACCCTTGCATAATTGTGTCATAATCCATACTATGTTACAACCACCTTACCCTATCTGAGGACAGTGTAGTCATTGTCATAATCGTAAGCTGCTGTACAAAATGTATCAATGTAAATCTGGAAGTTCAGCAATATGCATGCAATGTTTCCTTTGTGTAGTTGTGTATTGAGATGCAAACAGTTCATTTGTTTATACGCAGAAGGATACTACTGCTACTTTACTAAAATTTGCTTGGTTGATGAATTCTTTTCAACTGCAAAGTACTGGCATAATTCATTTCAGTGTGATGCCCATGGACTTACAGTAAATGGAAGGATGCAGCTTGAGGAGTTATGTGACGAGCTTCTTGTAGCTGCTTGCTTAGGTAATCATTGTTTTGCTGCATGTATAAAATAAAAACAAGTAACTGTGTTTACCATCGGCACAAAACCTGGACTCTGGACACTGAACTGGAGTATGGACTGATTTTTTTACTAAGTTTAGGACTGATGTAGATCTTCCTGTGGTGTCCACAGTGTTTGTGTTTTCCATCATATTTTCACATGCAGCATAGGTAAACTATACATATACATAGTAACTATGAATCAGATTTGCAATGTCCAGGACATCTGCTGATGCTTCAAAACTTTCTAATAGCCCGTCTTTATTCAAGGGTAGGTTATGGTGATGTTGCTAGCAATGTCTCTTTCAGAAATCAGTGATTGTGAGTCATTATTTTATACTTAGAGATTTGCACTACTCTAGCTGTTCACATGCCAAGAGTATTTTGAACACTGACCAGAGTGTACTCAGTGGGACAGAATCAGTTTCTAACAAGTCACATGTACATTTTGTCACTATCCATGAACACTACTATCTAGCAGGAAGATGTACATAATATTGATTAGGCTGTGGCTAGGGTTGGGTTAGTACTGTATAAATACACTACAGCTCGTGAATGATCAATAAGATTATAACATTCTGTCACTAAGGCATGTCATTTCATCTACATATATATGATAGTGGAAACTCATGAGTTATAGCTTTAGAGTAAGAAATCGTGCTTTGTAAAATTTCTGCTATTGTGTGTACCAGACTAGCTGCATGATAGTTACAAGTGCAGACAGTATTCATTCTTCCTCGCTATTACTATAATATGCATGAAATACTCTACCCATAGCATACAAACCAACAGGTGATGATTAGTGGTTAGCTCAGTATCAGTCTGAACTCAGTTCAAAAATCAGCCCATTTTCCTGTCTATAGTCCATTCAGAGTCTAGAGTCTAGGTTTTGCACCGACCCTAATGAGAACCTGTTTCTGTGTATATAAATCGTAATTCTGCAAATTACATGCATATTAACCAGAACCTAGATACAAATTTGTACTCATCAAAGGCCTAACAAAAGCATAAATACAATTGTAATTACTTTTATCTCACTATATCTTATAAGTTGTTAGCTTTATACTTACAGCAAGACTTGCTATCCTCTCACTCATCTATGCAAGAGAAATGAATGATTGTGCAAATAAGCTTTGGAGATCTTTCAAAGCATGCAAACAAGAGTAGAGGGGGGCATAACCTACTTTATACCATCAATGCACCTGCATGATTTGCAATGCATGAAGCTCATGTCTCTTAAAGCAGGGACAACCAAATAAACAGATAATCAGAGCATTTTTGCACTTATTGCTGCTGACTTCACTGTCTTACACATAGCCATTGTGGAACCACAAAGTAGCGTTTGAAAATTGTCTGCCTTTAGCTTTATAGGAATGTTGTCATTCAATAATTTTATTCAGGGAATAGTGCACCGGAATTAAATGCCATGCAACTTAAGGTTCTCTGAGGCCACTTCTGGGCCATAGTGCCACTGAAAGATTCAGTCAGTGTTTATAACAGGGCTGCAGTATGACCTTGACACATATAAAAACAAAGGTCAATGTCTTTCTCCAGTTTTGGTCACTTTGCCAGAACAGCTACGGTTAAAGACTACAGTTTCTTGCTAAAATCACACAGAATGTCATGGTCAGTAAGGCTTTTCTAGTGATGCCTGACTTATGTGGCATATGAGCTGGAACTAGGCTTGCAAGATTATAACAAAATACACCTAGCCCCCATTGACAAAATTGAGTAGGCAGCTAGCTGTGCACCATACAAGATTCTTAACTCTTCTCTAGCCTTTTTGAGACTGTCACTTACTTGTTGCATATCTCGCTGTAAATAATCATTTTCCTGTTGCAAAGCATCATTCTCTCGTTGTAAAGCATCATTCTTTCTTTTCAAAGGTTCTTCAATAGAATTAAGCATTGCTTGTGAAACCTGGATTTCTTGTCGCAGAGAAGCACTTTGGTGTTGCAAAATATCATTTTCCTGTTGTAGAGAAGCATTTTGTTGTTGCAAAGAATCATTTATTTTTTGCAAAGAATCACTTTTTTGCTGCAAAAAGTCCTTTTCCTCTTGAAGAGAAGTATGTATTGCCTGCAAAAAATCATTGTCCTGTTGCAAAGCGTTAACTGCCTGTTGTAGACCATGAATGTGATCATCTTTCTCTTCCAGTGTATGCACTGGTACCATCACACAAGTGTCTCCTGTGAACTGCTTTTCATTGTAGATATATTCCTGTGTTCCAAAAATACAGTTTTCATTGTCATAAGATTAAATGGAATGGAATGGTCTCAATTTCGATGCAAATGACTGTAACTCTTTAAATTCTTTCAAATATGCAAAAAAAGAAATCTTCATACATTAGTTACAGAAAACTGTCACAGGTGAAAACTATTTTCACTTAAATAGATACCAGATGCTGTAAGGGAAAAAGGTAATTCTCTTTGCTGTTTAGAAATCACTCCCATGTAAATCTGGTCTAATGAAGTGCATAATATAGTAATACTTGAGTTTCATGCTCCTTCACTTTACTTCATGCAGCTTGAATGCCCACATTTATGGTCACATCTAAAACAAACAGCAATGATACGCTTTTTTAGTTAATCAACAACTCACATAATAAAACTTTGAAGGAAGTTGTGATTATCAAATGGGCAAACTATGCAATGTTTTGCTAAAGTTGTCCACAAAACAATCACTAGGTTGGGCTAGACTAACATAATCATAACTGACTTTGTTTATATAAGGCCTCTAAGTTCTTTGTTAAAATTTTGGTAGGGGTCAAATATTTTATGTGCATCGGCTTTAACAAGACATATTGCTATATTTTGTACCTAGTTAGAACTAAATAGTGTTCTTACCTGTGCTAAATCAGACACTGGCTACTGACTGAGATTGGACAGAATAGAAGGACAACTACTTTTCTAACAATTTTTGGTTCGATTTTCATTCTATTTCAATTCGTTTTCTTTTTTTTATCTGTTCATTCATTTCAGTTTTTAATGTTCAGTCTGTACAAGCCATTTAATAGACCACAAGCACCATGTCTTTGGCAAATACAATCTTCACCATAGACTTGTATGTTATGTACATGGTCAGAGCTTTCTGATTATGATCCATATGGGCGTATATTCACTTCTGCTAGCACTGTACACATAAGCCAAGGATACTTCCATCAATTCTTTTAGGGTTCACAACCTTGGCTACACCCACTCATTAGCGAGCTTTCAGCTCTTCAACGAGTGAACATTCCTCCTGACTGACAACTGTCTACAGTGCCAGAAATGAAGGCACAGGAGTGGTTTCTAAGCCTGTTTGTCCTAAAACGGAGAGAGAAATTGCTGAGCCAGTGCCGACCATGGCATTTCATGACTATGCCCATCCACTTCACCCTCTCCCAGCCTTTTTGCTAGCATGAGACCTATCTTCAAAATGGATTGCGCCAACTGATAACCTGCAGCCAAAGTTACATGACAAGTACACTCGTCATCATTGGTTAATGGGATAAGTAAGCACAAATTTAATGCAATGCTTCACCACTATTGTAGCATTTTCTGATAACTGTTTGCTGTGTTGGGTGGTTTTTTGAGGGTTAATGTTGTTGTGTTGAATGGGAAAGCATTAACACTGGCTTGCACATTGTCGTTCACCTTCACCCCTCACAACGAATTCAGTAGGGACTACCACTTATGCAATGTAACGTGTTTTGGATTCTAAACAAAATGAATTGTAATGTCAGGACAACACCATTGCAGATTTGCTGCTGTGTGGCTGTACAAGGCACCTAACTCCAGTCTATCCCAAGTTATAAAGGGGATGGCCATACAATGCTTATGTATGGCAGTCAGTGTTATGATACACACATCTATTAGAAGTGAAGTGTTGTTCAGCTCAATGCTTTGTGTGGATGCAGTACCAGTGACTTACTTTGATACTTGGTTTTACCTTGAGTGCATGGGAGCTTTCCCTGTCGAACAGTTTCTGCATTTCAGCTGTTATACAGGTTAGCCACACCACTTGGTATGGAAACTAAACAGGCAACCTCCTACTTCTGATGCAAGTACGTATATAGTATTGCTTTCCGGATGTAATTACTGTTGGTTGATAGTAGACACACTGAAACAATTTATATGAGCATCTTGGACTAATATTAATATGAAAATTGTCAGTCCAACAGTCCAGTCCACCAACCCAGTCTGCTAGGAAATTTGTAAAGTGTTTTTCATCACCCTACCCAAAGGGTGAAATTAAAAATTGTAAATCAAGAGGTTTAGGGATTGTATGGCAAATTTATCACATACAAAAAATCAAGTAGAAAGAATAAAAAAGCACAGCTATACAATTGATGGTAACAACAGAGTGCTTACTGATTGTGCGGGAACAAGGGATAACATGCTCATAATCATTTAATACACATTCTACATTCTACCTATATGTAATCCAGGAAATAACATATTGGAGTTCTTTCTCCACACGTTCACAGTTAAAAATGGGGTGCTACATTACACCCCTGGGGCACTACACCATACTGGTTATTAAAACTTCCCTTTGATGTTTTTAATAACCAGTATGGTGTAGTGCCCCAGGGGTGTAATGTAGCACCCCATTTTTAACTGTGTTTTGCATATATAGTCGATAAAAAGTTGAGTTAGGGACTGGAAAGGTTATACTTTCAGCTGTATCGGTTTTACTTCTATTCCATGTCTTACAATGCCCACTAATAATACCTCACCTTTCTTAATTGCATGTATACAGCACTGGAGCCAGCATGCTGTGTTGTCTGTCTTTCAGCCTCTTGGAAGAATCTCTCTTTATTTGTGTGATACTCCAAAGCAAGTACACTGGTGAAAATATAGTTAGTAGTCTCATCAAATTTATATAGCTATCCAAAGTGTTAACTCGAGTAACAACAGCAATGAAACGTACGTATCAAGTGGTTCATTGGGCTCTGGAGCTATGAGGAGGCCATAAATGCAGCTGAGTATCTCTCTCACACTGATACTTGGAGTGTATCCAGTTGTCAAGACTTCATGGCAGATTCTTCCACTACTGTTGATGTTGCAGTGGTAGATCTGTGCAGATACATAAGTCATTGAACACATTAAAAAATACTTATGCTGTAAAGCTCAAGAGTAAAAATTCGAAGAATCAATTTCCAAGTATTTGAAACTGCTATGTAAAGCATAACAGTAAAGAGACCATTACTGTAGCATAGCACTTCATTCTCATACTTGTTACAAGTTGCTACTTCTGTGTAAAATTTCTGCATTAAATAGCTGGGATGTACAAGAATAATGCATCTGATAAAATGAGTGTTTACATAATTTGGCATGAATCACACTTCACAAGTACGCATTGCTTACAACAAGTTCACACATTTATGATAATACATTTATTCTGCACCATTAGAAGTGTAAATTGCACCACAAGAAACTAGAGTTTAGTGCTGCTTTAGATAAAAAAATGATCTTGTTGAGGGACTTATACTTACCTCAAAGGCTTTATCGCCACATTCCTCAGACAAACCCAAACATGATCAAGTTAGCTATAACAAGATACACTCCACCAACTTGACTATTATTATATACAACCCAACCCATTGCTGAAATACGGTGCCACGAAAAATACTAGAAAGCTTTATCACTAAGCAGGTTTCATCCTCAAGGGAGGAGCCAGACATGACATTATCTACCGTGAATAGCAAGGCCTGTCTTCACCTGTTTTACACTTCTCACTTTGTTAGCCTAAAGCATTGTAGGGATTGTGAAATTTTCACGTTAAAAATGATACGCGTAAAAATTTTTCATGTTGTTAAATTTTCGCGGTTTGTTCGATCTGCAAAATTGTTGATGGTTAGATAATGGATGAGCGCCTGGAGCGTTCCTAGCATTTAATCTACTACCAGTTATTGGGAGAGCCAGCTATCGCTGAATGTAATGCTGTGGCTGTCAGGATGTAGTCGTTGATCGGACGTTTACCTCGAGAGGTGTGGATGTGCATGCATGCTTATTCGCTGTTCATCGCCGCATAAATTTTTTTCTTCGCATATTAAATTTTCGCTGTTGGTTTCAACTGCGAAATTATTTTAATAGCAAATTTTCCCCATCCACAATAAAAAGGCAAATTTAACATGTGACATCATATAAGCAGAGAATCCCTTTTCGGAATTGTCATGAGGGGTGAGCTTGGTCTAACTGATGAAGGGAGGCTTGTTGCTGAATGAAAGTTCTACTCCTGGGAAAATGTACCATGGCATTAATGAATATATGCGCTTAGATTGGCTGTCAGTAGTTTCTTCTGGCCAGGCAAATACATTAATTTATTGGTATTACGTGGATCATTTTTCTGGCACCTTGGAGTGTAACCAGTATATAAGTTGATGTACGGGGGAACTATAGCAGTTCTTGTTACTTGATAATGCTAGTTGTGTGGTCTTCAACTTACAGGTGTGACAAAGCGTGCTTGAGGGGGTTTGTTGGGATAAGAATGAGGGAACTCAAGAGTCAGCAAAAATGAACCTAGTATAGATAAGTAGAGTTTAATTATACTTGGAGCTTGAAACCAAGAATAGCACTGAGTAACACATACCATTTTCATATGGGGTACACTCAGGTCCTTTTAGTATGATCTTCCATACAAGTAGGCTGCAAAGGCAAAGGAAGCAAGAGGTATTATTGGGAAGGGATTGACTACAACTTGCCAAGTAAAAATTAAAGCCTCTCTGTTGCATGGTCCAGCCTATGCAGTCTTGCTGGCCCCACACAATTCCACCACAAAGAAGGGGGTTAGCAATGTGCAGTATATAAGTAGTTCAGAGATTTATTTTTAGTGATTAAGTTTGATTTGATATTTTCTCTATCCCAGTTTTACAGTGCTACAGCTGCTCCTGGACTGACAGTGCATTAAAACAAACCACTTTTTGCTAAGCTTCTACACTCTTTTTCTTCATGCAGAATGATCTGTGACTTTCCAGATGTACAATGTCCAACAGACGCAGTACAACATAGTGTAGGAAATGCAAGACTAAAACATAGTATGTATATCAAGCACCCGTAGATGTACATACTTGGTGCAATAACTCCACTGTTTAACTCACTAGTGTGCTGTCACCCAGGAATTTGTGCCATTTTTGTATTTGAATACTACATACACTACTGAATAACAGTGATTTATGACAAACAGACTTGTCACATGGGAAGATGTCAAGAGCAGGGTGGGGGTGTCTCTTTAGATCCATCAGTTCTCTCAGAATTCTTCTGGTGCTGACATAGTTATCTTTGACCATTGATTCAGTCACCATGAATCTGCAAAAGGAAAAAGCTGTTGTTTTAAACAAGTATTCAAGTGGTGCAAATTTATTACCTGTCCACTGGTATTGTTCTGATGTGCTTGAACTTTTCATGAAAGATACTGGGAAGAAGGCCATCATTATAGGGATATGCAGAGAGGTTCTTGAATACACGTAATTCCTCCTGTTGTAATGAGAAACATGTTGCAACTAAATCTCATTCTATGGGACATTTTTTCACTTTGCTGTAGTTACCTCTGTACTAACTACTTGCAGCCTCTCAGGTACAGCCCTTGCTCTGATTGAAAGGATAGTTTCCATTTCAAACAGCTTCAGTGCTTCACAGTGGTTATTTGGAATAAAGCAAGTCCCACCTGGGTATAACAACAGGATAATTTATGTCACAGCACATGCAGATATTAGCCTATCTTTCACCTGATGCATGTGAAATGGCTTTCAAGTCATTATTAGAAGGACATTCAATTATCAGCACTGTGTCCACAGCAACTTTTTCTCTCTGCAAGTACACCAGCATACATTGGTCAGATGCATAAAATTGTATTCTCTTTACAAATCAATTTATGTGCTTAAAATTTAACCTCAACTTGAGTGTTTATAAGTCGGAGTATGAGGTGAATGCGTACACTTTGTAATAATTTTTTTTTGTGATTGATGTGTAAACTCTACTGTATCTCCAATCTCAATCAGATATTTGGAAACAAATTTTACCACAACGTTTTGATCTCTGTGCCAAACCCTTTGTAACCACAGTGTATGGCAAACAACCTGAAGTTGTTCCTAAAGCAGTAGAATTTAGCTGTGGAAAGTTGAGACAAATTCCCAAATACCTAAATATAATCATTTCCCTTCTTCTAAAATAAAACTTTCCCGTTAAAAAAAAAATTCAAATTAGTTTGATTAGCTAATTCACTTATTACTCACAGCACAATGCTAAGGTCTCTTAGTAGGTTATCACCATCCTAAGATACTTGGACACTCACTTGAAGAAGACTCACAACTGTGTGTGGTAGTGCACTTGAACTATTGTCACAGCCATCTGAGAGACACAAGATGCGCCTACAAATTTGAAAATAAGAACTTAGACTAGAATCATACTATGTAGAAACCCTAAGGTACTTTACATTATAAGGGAAAAGTGTGGCCAGTTGCTTGCTACTCAGGTCCAGTCTCAGCTACATCGTAATGCCATGCCTATACTTTACAATGCAGCTTCCTGGAAAGGTTTGAAGCTGTGGGCCTGCATTTAGTGACCTGGGAAGCTGTTTTGAGACTACAGCTAGTGAAGTATCAATGATAGTTATGCACAAGTTTCTGACTTCACAAGTACATGGCCTTGTTTTTTTGCCTTGCCACGTGCAGCACAAAATGAATGTGCACATGCAGTATGACAACATAATCTGTCATTTTCCCCTAAATGGGCAGTGTGTTTCTGGGTACCTGGGTTTCTGTATACTAGGTTAAACCATTTCACACAAAATTCTTGTTATAAAGGAATTTAGATGTTATGAGGCGAAAATAGAGGAAAGTGAAAAGGCTGGCAGTCGCCGGGAGTCGAACCCAGGACAACTCTGGCTTGAGCCGCCAGTGCTCTGCCACTGAGCTACGGCAACCGGACAACCACCAACCCTCACAATCCTCCATCTGTACTGCACAGGTGGTACTGAATGCCTCAGTCGCACACCTGGCAGCTGCTCAGCATGTGCCGTCAGAACTCCATTAGGGGTCGACCGGAAAATTCTCTCCATCAGGAAAGAACCCATGCTGAGTGGTTTTCTCACTCTAAATGCTCAGAGCATCTTGCCTCATGCTGGAAATAAAGATGTTATGAGGCGTGGCTGCCAGGTGTGCGACTGAGGCATTCTGTATATTTGTTTGTTTGTTTGTTGCAACAATACAGGCAACAAGCTGAATAGCCCAGACTACATTAGCCAGAGCTCCAATAATAGTTTAACAGCAACATTCAGTTCAACAACACAGTGATTAGTGAAGTGTCTTATAAAACTTGAATAGCAGAGTCCTCACTAACTTACTTTGAAGCATATCATAATGCATTTAGTTACCTCTTGCATTTGGGATTCCTCCTGGTGTACTTATTTAGCTGATCCACTGCATTCATAATAGCATCATACAGTGCTGTTTGACCACCCGCAGTAACTTTGTTCAGATTCTCCTATAGTACCATTTAAAAAATGATATGGAAATTGGCAAATTGAAAATACCAGTAACTGTTATCTTTAAAAGAGGTAACGTATACTTTAATACCTTGAAACATTCACAAATTCTCATCAGTGGTTGAATGACAGTAAAATGTGTGTCAAATACAGTCAAGCCCAATGAATGATGAAAGCCATAGGCCTGACTGCGATTAGCAAAAGCCATAAACATGTCTTTTGCTGCTTCCAGACTAGAGAGAGCTTCAGTCCTAAGTAACAAACAGAAAAGATTGTGTATACATTATTAGTAAGTACTGAAGACCATGACCGTGGAATACATGCATGTGTGAGAAATCGACTGTTCTACAGGCAATGCACATGCATCAAGTATTGCCCAGATTAGCATGCACCATATGCTAACGTGGTAGCCAATTGTTAGTACTTACTGTCGAAATATTGAAGAACTCATTGAGCCACTTCCATCCAGAAGTACCTGTATACATTTACCATTTATCTTCAGCGACATAACAAAATAACTGTGATGGCCAAAGCGTATTTCAAGCAGGTAAGATGAAATCAAGAAATGTGTTTAAGAACCACTTTCTCAATTTAAGAGTGTAACTTGGCTCACTTACTGAAAGCCAATCATCAAAATACAATACTTACTTAACATGTTATGTCCAACAACATGCTTCGCTACATACATTTTTAATGGGATATAAAAAAAAACATACAACAATTGCTTCTTCCGGATCCCATTGTACAATTCTTTCCTGACCAGGTGGTAGTAAACTCAGTTTGCTGTTTTATTAATGAAATGGAGTGTGAATTTCATCACATGCTAATAATATCAATGACAAAATCTACAAGAATGGTTACCATGCAGTCGCTAAATCCTTATGAAATTGCTTCTCTGTCTTAAGGAATCTTCCAAGATCATGTGAAACATCATAACTGAACCTGAAAAATGAATGTTACTGAATGGCACATTGAATGCAAACTACAGCATGTCTTTAACTGTGGGTGCTTACTTTGCGAAATGCTTCATCTGGTTCAAGTCATAATACTCGTAGTTGCAATTGATAGGGTTGAACACCTTGCGATAGCATTCTTTTGTTTTGCAGAATCCCAGGAAATACACAAGTTGTCCTGCAGATACAGTATGCAATTTTAACATACTACATATAGTGATTCTTGTGGAAATTGCTTTAAACTTCCAGAGTAGCTTTGTTCTTAGGTTTTCACCCAGCTTTTCGTCACAAAGAAGTGTGGTACATAATCTCTTCTACAAAATGGTTCAAATTCATCTACACATTCGACACTGCGTATGACAGTTACCCCCTGCTATCTAGACATGAGTGGTACATTGCCTGGCTGCCTTTAAGCATAAACAGTAGCTTTGGACACCAGACCATAATGAACAAAGGAAGGAGCACAGAGAATTTTTGATTACATTTATTGAATGGTGTCTCTATAGGTGTGGCAGTGGGAATACTGCATGGTTCTCAGGGAAAATGAAGCTAGCACCACCAAGGAAGTAAGCTGAAGTTGAGGCATTCAGAAAAGGAAAAGTTGAAAGTTGAAGGTGAGCTTTAACCTGAACAGTGTGCCATATGCAGGAGTGGTGCTTTGAAAGCTAGGGAAATTGCTGAAAAGCACAACCAGCATGTGTTCCTATCGCCTTGTGCATTTTTGCTGTTCTAATCTCCTTTTTTACCATCCCAATGCAAGGCAAACGAGAATATGTAACTGCTTCTTCACGATTTTCTATACTGCAAAATTAATGACAAAAGCTGGGTGGGGGGCTGCAACAAGAGCATCAGAGTGGTAACTATTTTTCTCTGACCATTATCAATAAAAGTTAGACTTTCATCTCCACAGCAGAGACCATCTGGTCTAGCAATTCTCAGAAGTGGGAGATTTGAGGTCAAACCGTCCCAACTGCAAGGCATCTCCACCTTAGGAATCTCTCTATATGGATGAAAATATTATGTACATAATGCAAGTATATCCATGACAGTCCAAACAAACTTACTGATCATCTTGTGGTACTGTGATAGTGCTTTTCCAGATGTATGCATGTTTTTCATGTTGCCATGGATGATACATCAGCAATCGAGCAGCTACTTTATCAACTATGATGTCTCCTTCAGTTAACAAATACTTGGAACAACCAGGAACACACGTTTTGGCTGAAGAAGTGAACATAGCATTCTATAGCAATAATGTATTTGTTGTCCGTTCATGTTACTGATTTCACTGAGCCTCCATATAGTTTCTCATGTAGAGTTCTATCACATCTAAAAACTATGTACCAGCAATGGTCATGCATCTACTGCCCGAGGGTGGAGCATAGGATGCTTACAGAATTAGATGAAACTCACAGATGGGAGATAATAAACACTAGACCTGGGACCCGAGGAATAGGGACTAGAGGACCCTGAGTCTTGAGGGCTGTGTTGCACTGCAGCAGTTAGCTATAGCGAAAGTATAACTATACAGACAATCTCTACCAATGCTATATACAAACCCAAACTCACGGCTGTCTTGTACGTCGTCGGCATGCACACTGAGGCATTGATTATAAAAAACAACGCTACTTTCCTCTGAATTCTTTGATCCTCAGAGTAGTCTGCTGTCAGTCTTACAAAGCCAGAATTGCATATACAAAGGGAGAGATTCTGCCACCTGTTGAGACTATGATATACGTGACTTTCAGTGATTCCATGACTTCTGCACATATAGCTAGTCATGCTAGTAGCCTTGGATGCAGTAAAGACTATTCTCGGCTTTTTTCAGAGTGGAGAAAGAATGAATGAAGCTAGTGGCTATAACGTGAAATAGCACAATCTGGTGTGAAGAGCCTCTTTTATGCGTATAGATAGCAACGCAGACTGTACAATAATCAACATAGAACATCAACACAAGTAGCTTGTAATTGCATTTCCGTCTTATAAGAGCTAAGTGCAACACAGTCCGAAAGACTCCCAGTCCTCGGGTCCCTGGGTCCAGTGTTTATAGTGTCCTGGTGTCCATGCAACTACGTACACTAGTCACTACGTATACTAGTTCACTTAGGCTAACCCTGATCATGCAACACAGCCTTTACAGTTTAGCAGATTACCATTCGTCTTTTCCAAAACACTGTGTTTATCAAATATTTCAAGACAACCAGGCAGTGTCACCGGTTGCACAATCTTCAGCTGGGATAACGGACATTCAAGATTTGTCTTTTCACACTCGATCAGATCCAAACTGGGAATCTCCTGTGTTCATGTTGAAAGACAAATTGTAGAAACAAATTCATGCTACCTTCAATTGCCACACTTAACCAATTGATTACTACAAAACATTAACAACTTGTTTCTGGTTGAAGTAGATTAGCAAGACTAGGCAAGGCCTTTCCACAGTCAAGTACAAAAGCCATCATATGGTTTACAATGCATGCCTGAACCTGCCCTTCTCCACACTTTCTGCTCATGTGTTGGTCCCAAGGAATGCGTATCCCATAATGCGACAAATCCAAATGAATTTATCTGTAAAATAAGGGGATAACTATGTCCTATTTGTCAATGAGTCATTGAGTACATTAAATTGGGCTTAGTAACATAATTGCTCAAGGCAGTTAATTAAAACCCTTTCATCCTTATTGATATAGCAGCAGGTTTTCAGAACGTTCACTGAAAAATTGAAAATATGATATGGTTGTTTGATAATCTGAATAAAGTTGCTTGATGTAACCTGCTTGCTGCTAGTAACATGTTTATGCAACCAACTTGTGGACACAATATCGGTTCTGAAAATACTGTTAATGACACTCGCAGATTGTTACTTGATTAACGAGTGAAAAGGGATTTTAATTAAAAATAAGCACATGTAGAAATGGAAGCATCAAAGAATGACCAAAGTCGAAATGACACCACAATACTTTGCACTATCCCTACATTTTGTACATTTTCCTAATGACAGTGATGTAATAAAAAAGTTTAGTTTCCAGTCAAATTTTGGTCATGAAACTGTTCGAAGCTCAATTGTTTCGTTAAGTTGTAGCTAGCTATAGCGTAGAAAGTTGCTGTTGTTTACTTAACTTTGGAGAACATTTGTGGTGATATTTCTACAGT